>CM038679.1:650392375-650584530 GCA_021605205.1 Aegilops longissima | reverse complement strand
AATTGGGTCAAGAACCACGCGGCGAAACCACCGTGATTTAATGCTAGTGGGTGGTCCTTCGATCAAGGTGATCGGGCAGAAGACCATTGGTTGAACTTTGGGGCGATCGCTCCATCGCATATACGCCCCTTAGTGCATGCTTACGCCCTTTTGGGTATGTGGGTTGCGATATCATGTTCACCGTCCGCACTTGTGTGGGAAACCTTCGTCCTTCTATTGTTCGGCGGCCGGGCTCTTCCTCGCCATCGCTATGCAGCCCTTGTCATTGAGTTCGCACTTAACTTGCTCGCTTGTTTGAACACCCAACAATCCCTGTTGGTGTGATTGGCTGGTTTTTCGGGGTGCCATGTATCCGCACAAGCGATCGAGTATTCGGTCCAAGTTGGACGGCCCCGGTATTTCTTTTGAATGGCTTCTTCCACGACCGGTTTAGAGCCTCTCGAATCCGCATCGACGGCCGATCTTCAGATTGTCGCCGCTCATGCGGCGCTTTGTTCTTGTTGCGACGCGACCGCCATTGTTGTCCTTGGTATCCGAACTATCGTGGTGTTTGGCCAAGTTGTTGCTTCGAGCCAGCTGTTGTCCTCTCCCGCACAAAAGCGGTCATGAGTGTTGTGAGGGCTGCCATGGATTTCGCTTTTCCCGCCCTAGGTGCCGGGCAAGCCATTCGTCGTGGATTTTATGTTTGAAGGCTGCAAGGGCCTCGTGATCCCAACAGTCGATTTATTTGATTTTTTTTTGTTTGGAACCGTGTCCGTAATTGTCCGGTTGATTCTTCTTGCTGCTGAATTATATGGCTGAGGTCATCGGCGCCCGTGGTCGCATATATGTGCCCCGGAAGTTATCAAGGAATGCGGCTTCCGTGTCCTCCCAACAACCAATTGATTCTTCCGCAAGCTGTTGAGCCAATGTCGAGCTGGTCCTTTAAGCTTGAGGGAGGTATTTGATGGCATAGATCATCACCAAGGGCCATGTGGATATGGAGGAGATAGTCCTCATCCGCATCATGGATCTGTGGTACAACAGTATGATTCGATGTTTACGGGTTTGAAGCCCTCGGATTTGATGATCCATTACTTCATCCGTGAAGCATAGTGGGTGTGCGACGCCTCAGATATTATATCACGACGTAGCTCATATGAGCTTTGTTCATCGTGTTCGCCCGCCAGGTTTGTCAGATCCGTGCGACGGTAATCATCCCGAAGTCGCTACGCCCACGTGATCCGTAGATCGATCTTGTATGTTTTGCCTTATCCTCCAATATATCTCGCAAGTCCGGCGATTTTCCCGCGGCCTTGGTACTTTTTGAGCGCCATCGGGTGTGGCTTGAGCAAAGGGCCGAGAGGTTTCTCTGTCAGCGCCATGGGGTGGCCGGTCTGCCATGTCGCATACGCCGGTGACTTGAGTGCTTCCTCCTCTAATCGAGGAAACGGCTCGCTTGGGGTAGCTTTTGAGGGGTGTTCGAGTTCATACTTCGCTGCAAGGACTTCAGTCCATCCGTCACCTAGCAGGTCTTGGTCAGCTCTAAACTGTTGCTGCTTTTTCTGAGGCTGCTTGCCGGCTATAAGCTCCGCTTGAAACGCCTCCTGCTCGGCGGGATCCTCAGCACGACAAATTGCTGTCGCCGAGGCTTGCCTCATCTTCGAGGAGGCGCGAATTATCGCCCTCTACCTCTTTTTTCTCTCCAGACCGCCGCAGGCGGACTTGCTTCTCCTCCTCCCGCGCCGAGTCCCGCTGAGGGGTTATCTTCGCACCGTCTCGGGTGTTATTATCTCCGCGCCGGAATCACCGCTTTTGCTGTGGCGGATTTAGAGCGCGCCACGACGAGGCGCCTGTTGCTTCTGGAGGGGTGATCCTTCGTTGTTCCATCGCCGCTCCCATCTTTTGGGATGTCCACCATGTATATGTCGATGACGAGGTGTCCTTCCAAAGGCCTCGTAGGCGCTGGGTCTTTGTCTTCTCCGCATCGCCATCCGCATCGCCGATGTCTTCGGTCGGTCGAGCATGTCGGTTAACTCATCGACAATGGCTACAAAGTGGTGGTGGTGGGCGCTGAATTTCTTCGCCGTCTGATCCCAACCTTCCTGTCCGTAGTCCGCCAGGCTCTCCGGATAAAGAGAGAGACTTTAGTGAATTCAGGATGTCGCCAAAGGGCGAAGTGCCGAAAGATGTCCGCGAAGTGAACTCCATGACCGCGCCTAATCGGATTCGACAGGGGGGCGCGGAGGGTTCGGAGTCCGGAGAGGAGTCCGCACCCGAGTCAAGGTCTTCGCAGCGACAGGGATGGAGTTCGCCCAATCACCAGAGAGATCATAGCCCCGAGGCGGGCGCCCAACCACTCGCCCTCGATCGGGGAATCCGCCCGGATTAAGGGTCGGAGCGATGCCGGTGCGGCCTGTGGCAATCGCTCGGTGGTAGAGCTAGATCATACCCATCGGGCCAAGGCGGCACGCCGGCTGTGGCTTGAATCCGTCAAGATCAAGTCTCCGCGACATCAGCCGATAGTTCAAATCTCCAAATCTGACCGATGGCTGGGGCGAGCTTTCGATCCGCTTCCAGATGGCTGCTTAATTGCCCGCAGCAAAGCCGCCGAATTTAAGATCTGTCCGGGAGAAAAGTCTCACCCTGACCACGCTATTGTTGATGATCAAGGAGCCATCGGGCCTATCGGGTGACGCATACGCAGGAACTCTCAATGAAAGCACCAATTTCGTGTCAAAACCAGCGGATCTCGGTAGGGGGTCCCGAATCGCATCTAGGTGGATGGTAACAGGAGACAAGGGACATGATGTTTTTACCCAGGTTCGGCCCTCTCGATGGAGGTAATACCCTACCCTGCTTGATTAATATTGATGATATGGGTAGTACAAGAGTAGATCTACCACGAGATCGAGGAGGCTAAACCGTAGAAGCTAGCCTATGGTATGATTGTTGTTCGTCCTACGGACTAAAACTCTCCGGTTTATATAGACACCGGATAGGTTAGGGTTACACAGAGTCGGTTACAATGGTAGGAGATCTACATATCCAGACGCCAAGCTTGCCTTCCACGCCAAGGAAAGTCCCATCCGGACACAGTGACTAAGTCTTCAATCTTGTATCTTCATAGTCTTGGAGTCCGCCGTGATGATAGTTCGCTATCCGACACCTCGTAGTCCAGACTCCTCACTCCCCCACCCACCCCACCCACCCCACGCGAAGTCGAGGGCCGAGGCTCCGTCCGTGAGAAGGAGTTCGTTCTTCAAGAGGAGCGCAGGACTTGGGCTCTTCAAAACGTTGAGCGCGAGCGAACACCCATCGGGCCGATCGGGCGCAACCCGCGAACCTGTTGGCAAGCAGCCGTCGTATGGTTGTTTATTTGCCGAGCGGCGGGCCGAAGTTGATTGACCCGCGCTTTGACTTGGCGCTTAGCGCCAAGGAGCTTTGGCCACAGCTTGCCAAATGGCCGACACCGGCCGGTCTGTGGCTTTAGGGCGAAGTGGGGGACCGCGGCATCCTTACTATATCAGGAATCACCAAGCAAGGCGGCGGGGTGGCGATTGAGCCGGCCAGCCCCCGAGCCCCCGGGTCGAGCGGGTCGGGCCGGTGGCCGGGTTTAGTGGCATAGTGATGCAAGAAAGTAGGGACACAATAAATCGGTCAACAAAAGGCAGCCCCCGAGTCTTGTTCGGGAACCCCATGGTTTCATGCGTTTACAAGAGGCGAAGATACATACACTCGTGCGGCTAACTATAAAACGGGCGGAGGAGTTCCGCGTTCCACGGCCGGGTCATTTCTTCGCCGGCGGTGTCTCTCTTGCGCTTCTTTGACTTGCGTGCGTTGATGAGGTAGTAGGCGTTGCGATCGCGCAAGGCCCTGCTCACGATGGATGGGCCCTCCCATGGAGGGGACAGCTTGTGCTGGCCTGCTTGCTCTTGGACGAGTCGGAGGACGAGGTCGCCCTCGCGGAACGTGAGTGGCTTGATCTTCTTGCTGTGGTAGTACCTCAGGCCTTGTTGGTAGATGGTCGAATGGCTGAGCTCCAGGAGGCGTGCTTCTTCAAGCAGGTCGACGCCATCTTCGCGGTCTTCTCTGGCTTCAGCTTCGGTGTACATAACGACACGAGGCGAGTCGAACTCGACGTCGGTCGGGATGACGGCTTCAGCTCCATAGACGAGGAAGAACGGGGTGAACCCGGTCGACCGATTCGGCATGGTGTAGAGACTCCAGAGAACGGCCGGCAACTCTTCAAGCTAGCTGCCGGGTGAGTGGATGAGTGCCTCGACGAGTCGCGGCTTGACGCCGGACATGATGAGTATGTTGGCCCGCTCGACCTGCCCGTTGGACTGCGGATGTGCAACGGTGGCCAGGTCGAGGCGGAAGCCGGAGACAGAGCAGTGTTGCTCGAGCGCGCCCTTGGAGAAGTTGGTGCCATTGTCCGTGATGATGCTGTTCGGCATGCCGTAGCGCACCGCTATGTCCTTGATGAACCGGACGACCGTTGGCCCGTCCAGTTTCTTGATCAGCCAAGCTACGGTCCACTTGGTAAATTTGTCCGCCCACCAGAAAAGGCCATGCCGCCGAAGCGGTTTTGAAGGGTCCCACCATGTCGAGTCACCGACCGCCAAGGGCCAGCGATCGGAATGGTGCGGAGGCCGACGCTGGCTGGCTGCGCTTTCGGGTTACCGCACCCTCACATTTGAGAACGAGTGACTTCAAGATCTTGAGGGCCGTGGCCAAGAGAAACCGCAGTAACGCCTTGGCCACCAGGGATCGCGACGCGGCGTGGTGCCCGCGTTCACCCAAGTGTATGTCGAGGAGGTTGTCGATGCCTTGTTCCTGCTCGACGCAGCGCTGGAACACGCCAGTGGAACTGCGCTTGACGAGCTTGTTGTTGATGGTGTTGTAGGCGGACACCCAATGCTGCACTTGCTGGGCTTCGGTCTCGTCCATGGGGAGAACCCCGTTCTCCAGGAATTCTGATATTGGGAGGGCCCAAGACGGAGCCGTGACCACGGTGAAGACGGCCACCAAGGCGGGTTCCGAGTCGGCAGTCCCCGAGCCGGGTTGAGCAGCCCCCGGGTCGGGGAGGGCGACGGCTGGTTCTGGGACGATGGTGGTCGGGTTGGGCTAAGCAGCCCCAGGGCCGGGTTCAGCAGCCCCCGGGCCGGGTTGAGATGCGGCCGGGTCGTCTGGAACGTAGATGGACTCGGAGTCCGGCGATGGCTTGATGGACGGCTTGGGCAGGTGCTCGAGGGAGACGCCGGACGGCATGGACTGCTGGGACGAGGCGATTTTTGCGAGTGTGTCAGCCGCTTCGTTCTCTGCACGCGGGACATGGAGGAACTCGTAGCCCTCGAAGGATCCGGACAGCTTCTGGACGAGGAAGCGGTAGCTTGCCGTGTTGGAGTCGGGGCGCATTTACTCGCCGAGCACTCGCTACACCACTAGGTCCGAAGTCGCCAGAGTACGTGATGCGCCGTTGCGAGTTCCTTGGCAAGCCGGAGGCCGCACAAGGGCTTTCAGACTCGCAACGTTGTTGGAGGTGGCGGCGGGACCTACAGCCAGAGTGGAGTCGGGCCGCCTTCGAGACGACAAGACGATGCCGCCCCTGTGCCAAGTCACATCTTGGACCCGTCAAAATGCACGCGCCAATGCGTCGAGTCGGGGGGCGGCAAGTACTGGGTCTCGGTCCAGTCGACGAGGAAGTCAGCCAGGGCCTGAGACTTGATCGTGGTGCGGGGCTCGTAGAGGATGGTGTGGCCGGCTAGCTGGAGCGCCCATTTGGTGACCCGGCCAGAGGCATCCCGGCACCCGATGATTTCTCCGATAGACGCCGTGCTGACCACAGTGACGACATGCTCTTGGAAGTACTGCTTCAGCTTCTTGGCGGTGAAGTACACGCCGTAACACATCTTCTCGTAGTGTGGGTAGTTCTGCTTGGAGATGGAAAGCACCTCGCTCAGGTAGTAGACCGGGCGCTGGACGGCTTAGATCTTGCCCTTATCTGGTCGCTCGACCACCAGCACCGTGCTGCCCGCCCTCGAGGTCGCGGCTATGTAGAGCAGCAGCTGCTCCTTGTCAATAGGCGGCGGCCAGGACTGGTGCGGTGGAGAGCATGCGCTTGAGGTCTTGAAAGGCCTCGTCCACCTTGTCGCTCCATTCAACGATTTCGCCTTCTTCATCACCGACACCGAGTAGCGCTTTCGCCCAGCCGCTTAGAAACCGCTGACCGAGGCCAAGCATCCGTGAACTGACATCGCGCAGCCGAGCCGGCTTGTGCATGCACTCGATGGCCTTGATCTTCTCCGGGTTCGTCTCAATGCCGCGTTCCGAGACGAGGAAGCCGAGTAGCTTTCCGGCCAGGACGCGGAAAACGCACTTTTCCGGGTTAAGCTTGACCTTGTATTCGAGGAGGTTGGCAAATGTTTCCTTCAAGTCGTCGAGGAGCGTGAGGTGCTGCTTGGTCTTCACCATGATGTCGTCCACGTAAACATGGATATTGTGGCCGAAGGCGCAGCATGCATTTCGCATGCGGTTGGAAGGTGGCGCCATGCTCTTCAAGCTGAACGACATGGTGATGTAGCAATACGCCCCAAAGGGCGTGATGAAGGACGTCTTCAGGGTGTCGGCCGAGTCCAGCTTGATCTGGTGGTAGCCGGAATAAGCGTCCAGGAAGGATAGCAGCTCGCACCCGGCGGTCGAGTCGATGACTTAGTCGATCCGCGGGAGACCGAACGGATCCTTGGGACAGGCCTTGTTGAGGCTGGTGTAGTCGATACACATGCGCCAGCTCTTGTTCTTATTCAGGACGAGGACTGGATTGGCCAGCTACTCAGGGTGAAACACTTCCATTATGAAGCCGACCGCCAGAAGCTTGGTGACCTCTTCACCAATGGTTCTTCTCTTCTCTTCAGAAAAACGTCGTAGGGGCTGAGGGACAGCTTGCTGCCCTTGCGGACGGAAGTTTGTGTCGGCGCATTTCCTCGATAACCGCATGTCCTTGGGGTCCATGCGAAGATATCCCGATTTCACGGAGGAAGTCGACGAGCTCGCCTTCCTATTTGTCGCCGAGGCGGGCGCCACGACAACGCATTTGCTGCAGCTGGGGTCTTCGCTAAGCTTCATTTTCTTGGTCTCCTTGAGGGTTTGAAGGCGCCTGCCGGCCGGGTCCTTGGTCGGGATTGACGAACAGATGCCTTGCTCGCCAGTATGATTTAATTCGTGCCGAGCCGGGCGCCGCCTCGGCAATGACCAATGACTCGCCAGCTTGGCGCCGCCTCGGCGCACTCTGTGGACTTGCGGTAGTCGCCGGTGATGGTGATGAGGCCCTTGGGACCCGCATCTTCATCTTCGGATACGCTGTAATGGGGACCGCCATGAACTTGGCGAAGCGGGCCAACCTAGCAATGCGTGGTACGCGCTGGACAGGTCCACCACCTCGAACCAGATTGGTTCGTGATCGGAAGCGGTTGCCGTCGCCGAACAGATGTCGAAATAACCCGCCAATGGGAGAGCAGAGAGGCCGGGCACGATGCCGGGAAGATCGTCCGGTCGGTTCCAGTGTCTCGCCTTGAGGTCGAAGCTGGTCATCGTGTCGCGTAGAGGATGTTGATGTTGCTACCGCCGATGAGGACTCGGGAGAACTTGCACGTGCACCGCGCGATGATGGTGGGGTTGAGGACGAGGGTGTAACCACCCGGACTCGGCATGACCGCCGGATGATCCTCCCGGGTCCAGGTGATCGGGCGATCTGACCAGTGCATGCACTCCGCTTGGCTGGACGACGGTGTTCACCTCCGCCGGCGGAGGCGCCGCTGCGCTTGTCGCCGCCGAGGCTGGTGAAGACGACGAGGCCGCTGTTTCGGTCCGGTAGGCGCTGCCGCATCGCGCCGCCAGCTGGAGGCGGCGGTGGAGGTGGAGGCGGCTGCCCGCGCTCGAGCCGGAGCTGAAGGAGGCGGACGCCGCCTCATGATGCGCTTGGTGATGGCGCATCGCCGCTGCAAAGTGGACGGTCCGCACCGCCAGGTGCTTGCAGGGGCGTCGAGCATCTCTTCGAAGCTCATGGCGAGCTGCCACTGTTGGAAATATGCCCTAAAGGCAATAATATATTAGTTATTATTATTATATTTGCTTATTCATGATAATCGTTTATTATCCATGCTATAATTGTATTGATAGGAAACTCAGATACATGTGTGGGTACATAGACAACACCATGTCCCTAGTAAGCCTCTAGTTGACTAGCTCGTTGATCAATAGATGGTTACGGTTTCCTGGACCATGGACATTGGATGTCGTTGATAACGGATCACATCATTAGGAGAATGATGTGATGGACAAGACCCAATCCTAAGCCTAGCACAAAGATCGTAGTTCGTATGCTAAAGCTTTTCTAATGTCAAGTATCATTTCCTAGACCATGAGATTGTGCAACTCCCTGATACCGAGGAATGCTTTGGTGTACCAAACGTCACAACGAATCGGGTGGCTATAAAGGTGCACTACGGTATCTTTGAAAGTGTCTGCTGGTTGGCACGAATCAAGATCGGATTTGTCACCCGTGACGAAGAGGTATCTCTGGGCCCACTCGGGAGGACATCATAATAATGTGCACAATGTGACCAAGGGGTTGATCAGGGGATGATGTGTTACGGAACGAGTAAAGAGACTTGCCGGTAACGAGATTGAACAAGGTATAGGGATACCGACGATCGAATCTCGGGCAAGTACTATACCGGTAGGCAAAGGGATTGCATACGGGATTGCTTGAATCCTTGACATCGTGGTTCATCCAATGAGATCATCGTGGAACATGTGGGAGCCAACATGGGTATCCAGATCCCGCTGTTAATTATTGACCGGAGAACGTCTCGGTCATGTTCAGATGGTTCCCAACCCGTAGGGTCTACACACTTAAGGTTCGGTGACGCTAGAGTTGTTATGGGAAATAGTATGTGGTTACCGGTTGTTGTTCGAGTCCCGATGAGATCCCGGACATGACGAGGAGCTCCTAATGGTCCGGAGGTGAAGATCGTATATTGGACTAAGGGTATTGGAGTCCGAATTGTTCCGGGGTACCAGTGTGATGACCTGTCCGAAAGGGGTTTCTGAGGCCCCGACAAGCTTTGGGGGGCCTTATGGGCCAAGGGAGAGGGCACATCAGCCCACTAAGGGGCTGAGCGCCCTCCCACCCCATCTCACGAACTCGAGAGATGGGGCGCCACCCCTAGGGCAGCCGCCTCCCGGCTTGGGGGCAAGTTTCCTAGGGGTGGGGGCCAAAACCCATCTAGGGTTTCCCTATGGTCCGCCGCCTCCCCCTAGGGAACCCTAGGGCGCCCTCCTCCCTTCCCCTATGTATAGTGAGAGAGAGAGAGAGGGCAGTCGCACCTTCCCGGCGCAGCCCTCTCCCTCCTCCAACACCTCCTCCTCCATAGTGCTTGGCGGCCTCGCCGAGAACCACGAGCTCCATCACCACCATGTCGCCGTGTTGTCGGAGTTCTCCTCAACTTCTCCTCTCCCTTGCTGGATCAAGAAGGAGGAGACGCCCCGGCTGTACGTGTGTTGAACGCGAGGCACCGCTGTTCGGTGCTTAGATCGAATCAACCGCGATATGAATCGCCATGTAGTACGAATCCTTCATCCGATTCTTGTAATGCTTCCGCTTAGCGATCTTCAAGGGTATGAAGATGCTCATCCTCTCCTCTCTGTTGCTAGAATTTCCATAGATTGATCTTGGTGATGCGAGAAAATTTTGAATTTCTGCCACGCTCCCCAACAAAGGGCATCATGAGCTAGGTCTATTGCGTAGTTTCTATGCACGAGTAGAACACAAGTTGTTGTGGGCGTTGATGTTGTTCAATATGCTTACCGTCACTAGTCCAATCTTGTTACGACGGTATTGTGGGATGAAGCGCCCGACCGACCTTACACGCATACTTACGTGAGACAGGTTCCACCGATCGACATGCACTTGTTGCATAAGGTGGCTAGCGGTGCCGCCTCCCACTTTAGTCGGATCGGATTCGATGAAAAGGGTCATATGAAGGGTAAGTAGCAATTGGCATATCACGTTGTGGTTTTTGCGTAGGTAAGAAACGTTCTTGCTAGAAACCCATAGCAGCCACGTAAAACATGCAAACAACAATTATAGGACGTCTAACTTGTTTTTGCAGGGTATGCTATGTGATGTGTTATGGCAAAAAAGAATGTGATGAATGATATGTGATGTATGAGATTGATCATGTTCTTGTAATAGGAATCACGACTTGCATGTCGATGAGTATGACAACCGGCAGGAGCCATAGGAGTTGTCTTTTTTATTGTATGACCTGCGTGTCACTGAATAACGCCATGTAATTACTTTACTTCATTGCTAAATCGTTAGCCATAGTAGTAGAAGTAATAGTTGGCGAGACAACTTCATGGAGACACGATGATGGAGATCATGAGGATGGAGATCATGGTGTCATGCCGTGACAATGATGATCATGGAGCCTCAAGATGGAGATCAAAGGAGCAAAATGATATTGGCCATATCATGTCACTTTTTGATTGCATGTGATGTTTATCATGTTTATGCATCTTATTTTCTTAGAACGACGGTAGTAAATAAGATGATCCTCATTAAAATTTCAAGAAAGTGTTCCCTAACTGCACCGCTATGTAAAGTTCGTTGTTTCAAGCACCACGTGATGATCGGGTGATAGATTCTAACGCTCACATACAACGGTGTAAGCCAGATTTACACACGCTAAACACTTAGGTTGACTTGACGAGCCTAGCATGTACAGACATGGCCTCGAACACAAGAGACCGAAAGTTCGAGCATGAGTCGATGGTAGATACGATCAACATGAAGATGTTCACCGATGATGACTAGTTCGCCTCACGGATGATCGGACACGCCTAGTTGACTCGGATCATGTAATCACTTAGATGACTAGAGGGATGTCTATCTGAGTGGGAGTTCATAAGATGAACTTAATTATCCTGAACATAGTCAAAAGGTCTTTGCAAATTATGTCATAAGCTTGCGCTTTAGTTCTACTGTTTAGATATGTTCCTAGAGAAAATTTAGTTGAAAGTTGATAGTAGCGATTATGCGGACTAGGTCCATAAACTGAGGATTGTCCTTGTTGCTTCGTAGAAGGCTTATGTCCTTAATGCACCGCCGTGCTGAACCTCTAACGCCGCTCTCGATGTTGCAAACATCCGACATACACGCTTTGATAACTACATGATAGTTCAAGAATGTTAAACGGTTTAGAGTTGAGGCATCAAGACGATTTGAACGCCACGAAACATATGAGATGTTTCGAGGGCTGAATTGGGATTTCAGGCTCGCGCCCACGCCAAGAGGTATAAGACCTCCGACGAGTCTCTTAGCCTGCAAACTAACGGAGAAAAGCTCAATCGTTGAGCTTGTGCTCAGATTGTCTCGAGTACAACAATCACTTGAATCAAGTGGGAGTTAATCTTCCGATGAGATAGTGATGTTTCTCCAAAGTCATTGCCACCAAGCTACTAGAGTCTCCGTGATGAACTATAACATATCGTGGATAGAGATGAAAATCTTGAAATATTCGCGATGTTTGACACCGCGGAAGTAGAAATCACGAAGGAGCATCAATTGTTGATGGTTAGTGAAACCACTAGTTTCAAGAAGGGCAAGGGCAAGGTTGAACCCAAACCCGAGACTAAGTGCTTTTGTAATAAGGGGAACAGTCACTGGAGCAGAATTACCCTAGATACTTGGTAGATGAGAAGGCTGGCAAGGTCGATAGAAGTATATTGGATATACATTATGTTAATGTGTGCTTTACTAGTACTCCTAGTAGCAACAGGGTATTAGATACCGTTCGTTGCTAAGTGTTAGTAACTCAAATAAAATCTACGGAATAAACGGAGACTAGCTAAAGGTGAGCGGACGATATGTGTTGGAAGTGTTTCCAAGGTTGATGTGATCAAACATCGCACGCCTCCTCTACCATCGTGGATCGGTGTTAAACCTAAATAATTGTTATTTGGTGTTTATGCTGAGCATAGACATGATTGGATTATGTCTATCGCAATACGGTTATTCTTTAAGGAGATTAATGGTTACTGCTTATTTGAATGATACCTTCAACGGTCTTGCACCTAAAATGAATGGTTTATTAAATCTCGATCGTAGTGATACACATGTTCATGCCAAAAGATAGAAGATAGTAATGATAGTACCACATACATGTGACATTGCCATTTGAGTCATACTGGTATAAAACGCATGAAGAAGCTCCATGTTGATGGATCTTTGGACTCACTCGTTTTTGAAAAGATTGAGACATGTGAACCATGTCTATTGGCATATACGCATGAAGAAACTCCATGCAGATGGACCGTTTGGACTCACTTGATTTTGAATCACTTGAGACATGCAAATCATACCATATGGGCAAGATGACCGAAAGCCTGCTTTCAGTGAAATGGAACAAGAAAGCAACTTGTTGGAAGTAATACATTTTGATGTGTGCAGTCCAATGAGTGCCGAGGCACGCAAAGGATATCGCTATGTTCTTACTTCACGATGATTTGAGTAGATACCGAGTATATTTACTTGATGAAACACAAGTCTGAATTATTGAATGGTTCAAGTAATTTCAGAGTGAAGTTGAAGATCTTCGTGACAAGAGTATAAAATGTCTATGATACGATCATAGAGATGAATATCTGAGTTACGAGCTTTGGCACGCAATTAAGACATTGTGGAAATTGTTTCACAATTAATACCGCCTGGAACACCATAGTGTGATGGTGTGTCCGAACATCATAGTTGCACCCTATTGATATGGTGCGTACTATGATGTCTCTTATCGAATTACCACTATCGCTCATGGGTTAGGCATTAGAGACAATCGCACTCACTTTAATAGGGCACCACTTAATTCCGCTGAGACGACACCATTTGAACTATGGTTTGGAGAAACCTGTTGTCGCTTTCTTCAAAGTTTGGGGCTGCGACGCTTATGTGAAAAAGTTTCAGGTTGATAAGCTCGAACCTAAGCGGATAAATGCATCTTCATAGGACACCCAAAACAGTTGGGTATACCTCCTAATTCAGATCCGAAAGCAATAGGGATTGTTTCTAGAACGGGTCCTTTCTCGAGGAAAAGTTTCTCTCAAAGAATTGAGGGAGGATGGTGGAGACTTGATGAGGTTATTGAACCATCACTTCAACCAGTGTGTAGCAGGGCATAGAAAGTTGTGAAGGAAATATTCCCTAGAGGCAATAATAAAGTTATTATTTATTTCCTTATACCATGATAAATGTTTATTATTCATGCTAGAATTGTATTAACCGGAAACATAATACATGTGTGAATACATAGACAAACAGATAGTCACTAGTATGCCTCTCATCGACTAGCTCATTAATCAAAGATGGTTGTGTTTCCTAACCATAGACATGTGTTGTCATTTGATTAATGGGATCACCTCATTAGGAGAATGATGTGATTGACATGACCCATTCCGTTAGCTTAGCACTTGATCGCTTATTATATTGCTAATGCTTTCTTCATGACCTATACATGTTCCTCTGAACTATGAGATTATGCAACTCCTGCTACGGAGGAACACTTTGGGTACTACCAAACATCACAACGAATCGGGTGATTATAAAGGAGTACTACAGTGTCTCCAAAGGTACTTGTTGGGTTGGCGATTTCGAGATTAGGTTTTGTCACTCCGATTGTCGGAGAGGTATCTCTGGCCTTCTCGGTAATACACATCACATAAGCCTTGTAAGCATTACAACTAATGAGTTAGTTGTGAGATGATGTATTACGGAACGAGTAAAGAGACTTACCGTAACGAGATTGAACTAGGTATTGATACCGACGATCAATCTTGGGTAAGTAACATACCGATGACAAAGGGAACAACGATGTCGTTATGCGGTTTGACCGATAAAGATCTTCAGAGAATATGTAGGAACCAATATGGGCATCCAGGTTCCGCTATTGGTTATTGACCGAGAATGGTTCTAGGTCATGTCTACATAGTTCTCGAACCCGTAGGGTCCGCACGCTTAACGCTTCGATGACAGTTCATTATGAGTTTATAAGTTTTGATGTACCAAGGTTGTTCGAGTCCCGATGTGATCACGACATGACGAGGAGTCTCAAATGGTCGAGACATAAAGATTGATATATTGAAGCCTATGTTTGACTTCGGAAAGGTTCCGGATGAAAACAGAAGTTACGGAATCCCCCGGAGGTCTATGGGCCTTGATGGGCCATAGAGAGAAGAGGAAGGGCCGCTGTGGCAGGCCGCCGCCTCCTCCCCTAGTCCGAATAGGACAAGGAGAGGGGGCGCCTCTTCCCTCTTCCTCCTCCAATCCTAATCCAACTAGGAAGGGGGAGTCCTACTCCCTGGGAGTAGGACTCTCCAGCGCGCCCGCTGGGCTGGCCGCACTTCTTGCTCCTTTATATACGGGGCAGGGGGCACCCTGCACACAAGTTGATCTACGGATCGCTCTTAGCCGTGTGCGGTGCCCCTCCACCATATTCCACTTCGGTCATATCGTCATGAGCTTAGGCGAAGCCCCGCGCCGGAGAAGTCATATCATCGCAGAGCTTAGGCGGCCCGCGCCGGTGGAGCATCATCATCGCCACCATGCCGCTCGGCCGACGGAACTCATCCCGACACTTTGCTGGATCGGAGTCCGGGATCGCCATCGAGCTGAACGGTGCGTAACTCGGAGGTGCCGTGACGCTCGGTGCTTGGATCGGTCGGATCGTGAAGACATACGACTACATCAACCGCGTTGTTATAACGCTCGCCGGGTTCACGAGGGTACGGGACGACACTCTCCTCTCGCTATGCCATCACCATGGTCTTGAGTGTGCGAGGAAATTTTTTAAATTACTACGTTCCCCAACAAGTTGTTCATGTGACACCTACATCAATTGAAGTGGAAGTTGATGATAGTGATCATGAAACTTCGGATCAAGTCACTACCGAACCCCGTAGGGTGACAAGGATGCGTACTACTTCAGAGTGGTACAGTAATCATGTCTTGAAGGTCATGTTGCTAGACAACAATGAACCTACGAGCTATGGAGAAGCGATGGTGGGCCCGAATTCCGACGAATGGCTACACGAGATTGTGAGATGAAGCGGCCCGGACCGACATTACGCGTACGCTTACGCGAGACTGGTTTCACCGCTCGAGCACTAGTTGCTTAAAGGTGACCGGCGGTGTCTGCTCTCTCACTTTAGTTGAACTGAAAGTGGCTACGCCCGTCCTTGCGAAGGTTAAAACAGCACCAACTTGACAAACTATCGCTGTGGTTTTGATGCGAGGTAAGAACGGTTCTTGCTCAGCCCGTAGCAGCCACGTAAAACTTGCAACAACAAAGTAGAGGACGCCTAACTTGTTTTTGCAGGCATGTTGTGATGTGATGTGGTCAAGACGTGATGCTATATTTTATTGTATGAGATGATCATGTTTTGTAACCGAAGTTATCGGCAATCGGCAGAGCCATATGGTTGTCGCTTATTGTATGAAATGCAACGCCATGTAATTGCTTTACTTTATCACTAAGGGTAGCGATAGTCGAGAAGCAATAGTTGGCGTAGACGACAACGATGCTACGATGGAGATCAAGGTGTCGCTACCGGTGACGATGGTGATCATGACGGTAAGCTTCGGTGATGGAGATCACAAGCACAAGATGATGATGACCATATCATATCACTTATATTGATTGCATGTGATGTTTATCCTTTATGCATCTTATCTTGCTTTGATTGACGGTAGCATTATAAGATGATCTCTCACTAAAAATTATCAAGAAGTGTTCTCCTCGAGTATGCACTGCTGCAAAGTTCAGAGTACCTGCACACCACGTGATGATCGGGTGATAAGTTCTACGTCCATCTACAACGGTGCAAAACAGTTGCACACGCTGAATACTCAAAGTTAAACTTGACGAGCCTAGCATATAACAGATATGGCCTCGAACACGGAGACCGAAAGGTCGGGCGTGAATCATATAGTAGATATGATCAACATAGTGATGTTCACCATTGAAATTACTCCATCTCACGTGATGATCGGACATGGTTTAGTTGATTTGATCACGAATCACTTAGATGACTAGAGAGATGTCTGCCTAAGTGGGAGGTTTTTAATATGATTAATTAAACTTAAATTTATCATGAACTTAGTACCGATAGTATTTTTGCTTGTCTATGTTTATCGTAGATAGATGGCTCGTGTTGTTGTTCCGTTGAATTTTAATGCTCCTTGAGAAAGCAAAGTTGAAAGATGATGGTAGCAATTACACGGACTGGGTCCGAATTTGAGGATTATCCTCATTGTTGCACGTAAGAATTACGCCCCGAAGCACCGCTGGGTGCCAGGCCTGCATAGAGCTACGCCGGTTGTGAACGCTCGCGAGCAAAGCTGATGACTACTCGATAGTTCAAGCAGCTATGCTTTACGGCTTAGAACTGGTCTTCAATGACGCTTTTGAACGCCATGGAGCATATGAGATGTTCCAGAGTTGAAGTTAATATTTCAAGCAAATGCCCGGATTGAGAGATATGAAGTCTCCAATAAGTTCTATAGCTGCAAGATGGAGGAGAATAGTTCTCACAAGGAACATATACTCAAAATGTCCGGGTATAATAATCACTTGATTCAACCGGGAGTTACTCTTCCGATGATAGTGTCATTGATGTAATTCTCCAATCATCGCCACCAAGCTACAAGAGCTTCGTGATGAACTATAATATGCAAGGGATGACCAAAACAATTCCTGAGCTCTTCGCAATGCCGAAAGTCATGGAGGTAGAAATCAAGAAAGAGCATCAAGTGTTGATGGTCAACAAGACCACTAGTTTCAAGAAAATGGCAAAGGAAAGAAGAAGGAAACTTCAAAAAGAACAGCAAGAAAGTTGCTGCTCAAGAGAAGAAACCCAAGTCTGGACCTAAGCCTGAAATCGAGTGTTTTACCGCAAGCGATCGACACTAGAAGCGGAACTGCCCCAAGTATTTGGCGGATAAGAAGGATGGCAAGGTGAACAAAGGTATATGTGATATACATGTTATTGATGTGTACCTTACTAGAGCTCGAGTAGCACTGGTATTTGATACCGGTTCTGCTAAATATTTGCAACTCAAACAGGGACTACGGAATAGACGAGCACCGCAAAGGACGAGGTGACGATGCACGGGAAACGGTTCCAAAGTCAATGTGATCGCGGTCGGCACGCTACCTCTACATCTACCTTCGGATTAGTTTTAGACCTAAATAATTGTTATTTGGTGCCGCGCTGAGCATGAACATTATATCTGGATCTTGTTTGATGCTAGACGGTTATTCATTTAAATCGAGAATAATGGTTGTTCTATTTATATGAGTAATATCTTTATGGTCATGCACCCTTGAAGAATGGTCTATTTTATTGAATCTCGATAGTAGTAATACACATATTCATAGTGTTGAAACCAAAAGATGCAGAGTTGATAATGATAATGCAACTTATTTGTGGCAATCGCCATTTAGGTCATATCGTGTAAAACGCATGAAGAAACTCCATACCGATGGGCTTCGAATCACTTGATTATGAATCACTTGGTACTTATGTAACCGCGCCTCATGGGCAAGATGACCAAAACGCCGCTCTCCTAACTATGGAGCGAGCAACTGATTTGTTGGAAATCATACATACCGATGTTTGTGGTCCAATGAATGTTGAGGCACGCGGGGTATCGTATTTTCTCACCTTCACAGATGATTTGAGCAGATATGGGTATATCTACTTAATGAAACACAAATCTGAAACATTTGAAAAGTTCAAAGAATTTCAGAGTGAAGTAGAAAATCATCGTAATAAGAAAATAAAGTTTCTACGATCGGATCGTGGAGGAGAATATTTGAGTTACGAGTTTGGTTTACATTTGAAACAATGTGAATAGTTTCGCAACTCACGCCACCCGAACACCACGAGAAATGGTGTGTCCGAACGCCATAATCGCATTTTACTTGATATGGTGCGATCTATGATGTCTCTACCGATTTACCGCTATCGCTTTGGGGATATGCTTTAGAGACGGCCGATTCACGCTAAATAGGGCACCATCTAAACTGCTGAGACGACACCGTATGAACTGTGGTTTGGCAAGAAACCAAAGTTGTCGCTTTAAAGTTTGGGGCTGCGATGCTTATGTGAAGAAACTTCAACCAGATAAGCTCGAACCCAAATCGGAGAAATGTGTCTTCATAGGATACCCAAAGGAGACTGTTGGGTACACTTTCTATCACAGATCTGAAGGCAAGGTTTTCGCTAATTCGGATCCTTTCTAGAGAAGGAGTTTCTCTCAAAGAAGTGAGGGAGGAAAGTAGAACTTGATGAGATAATCAGATTCTGCTCCCTTATTGAAAGTAGTTCATCACAAGAAACGGTTCCCGTGACAACTACACCAATTAGTGAGGAAACTAATGATGATGATCATGAAGCTTCAGCCTGTTACTATCGAACTTCGAGGTCAACCAGAGTAAAATACGCACTGTGAGTGGTACGGTAATACTATTCTCGAAGTCATGTTACTTGACCATGGCGAACCTACAAACTATGAAGAAGCGATGGTGAGCCCAGATTCGCGAAATGGCTGGAAGCCATGAAATCTGAGATGGGATCCATGTATGAGAACAAAGTATGGACTTTGGTTGACTTGCCCGATGATCGGCAAGCCATTGAGAATAAATGGATCTTTAAAAGAAGACTGACGCCGATGGTAATGTAACTGTTTACAAAGCTCGACTTTGTTGCGTAAAGGTTTTCACAAGTTCAAGGGGTTGACTACGATGAGACTTTTCACCAGAAGCGATGCTTAAGTCTGTCTCAATCATGTTAGCAATTGCCGATTTTATGATTATGAAATTTGGCAAATGGATGTAAAACTGCATTCTTGAATGGATTTCTAGAAGAAGAGTTGTATATGATGCAACCAGAATTGTTATTGAGTCTCACATGCACACTTGATCTCTTCATCTCTTTCATGCGTGACTCGATCTTCGCCCTTTCTCTCTCCCGCCGTGATCGAGCTTTAATTCTTAACTTCATACCTTACAACTCAGGCAAGAACTCTTCTTGATCGATCCATCTTGAACACCTTCAAGATCATGTCAAGGTATGTGCTCAATTTGAAAGTACCATTTAGCGGTTTTTGATCTATCCTCATAGATCTTGATGCTCAATGTTCAAGCAGCTTAATACAGGAGAGAGAGAAAGGACGAAGATCGTCCCCTATGCTTCAGACGTAGGCTCTATAGTATGCTATGCTGTGTACCGCACCTGATGTGTGCCTTGCCACATGTCTGGCAAGAGGGTAGAAAGGTGATCAAGGAGTGGATCACCAGATAGCGGTCAAAATTGTCCTTGGAGTCGTAAGGACATGTTTCTCGATTATGGAGGTGATAAAGAGTTCGGCGTAAAGGGTTACGCCGATGTAAGCTTTAATACCTATCCAATGACTCGAGTAGCAAACCGGATAATGATAGTGGAGCAACCATTTGAATAGCTCCAAGTGGAGTGTGGAAGCAGAATTTACAATATGACCTAGAGATTTGCAAAGTACATACGGATCTAAATGTTGCGCATCGTTGACTAAAACCTCTCACAAGAAAAACATGATCAAACCCCGTAACTCATTGAGTCTTAATCACATGATGATGTGAACTAGTTTAGTGACACTAGTAAACTTTTGGATGTTGGTCACATGGTGATGTGACTCAGTGAGTGTTAATCACATGGCGATGTGAACTAGATTATTGACTCTAGTGCAAGTGGGAGACTGTTGAAATATGCCCTAGATGCAATAATAAATTAGTTATTATTATTATATTTCCTTGTTCATGATAATCGCTATTATCTATGCTATAATTTTATTGATAGGAAACTCAGATACATGTGTGGGTACATAGACAACACCATGTCCCTAGTAAGCCTCTAGTTGACTAGCTCGTTGATCAATAGATGGTTACGGTTTCCCACCATGGACATTGGATGTCGTTGATAACGGATCACATCATTAGGAGAATGATGTGATGGACAAGACCCAATCCTAAGCCTAGCACAAAGATCGTAGTTCGATGCTAAAGCTTTTCTAATGTCAAGTATCATTTCTTAGACCATGAGATTGTGCAACTCCCGGATACCGAGGGAATGCTTTGGTGTACCAAACGCCACAACGAATCGGGTGGCTATAAAGGTGCACTACGGGTATCTCCGAAAGTTTCGCTGGTTGGCACGAATCGAGATCGATTTGTCACTCCGCAGACGGAGATGTATCTCTGGGCCCACTCGGTAGGACATCATCATAATGTGCACTCGGTTGTTCTGGGGATGATGTGTTACGAAACGAGTAAAGAGACTTGCCTGTAACGAGATTGAACAAGGTATCGGGATACCGACGATCGAATCTCGGGCAAGTACTATACCGGTAGGCAAAGGGAATTGCATACGGGATTGCTTGAATCCTTGACATCGTGGTTCTCCTGATGAGATCATCGTGGAACATGTGGGAGCCAACATGGGTATCCAGATCCCGTTGTTAGTTATTGACCGGAGAACGTCTCGGCCATGTCTGCATGGTTCCCGAACCCGTAGGGTCTACACACTTAAGGTACGGTGACGCTAGAGTTGTTATTGGAAATAGTATGTAGTTACCGAAGGTTGTTCGGAGTCCCGGATGAGATCCCGGGCATGACGAGGAGCTCCGGAATGGTCCGGAGGTGAAGATCGGTATGTTGGACGAAGGGTATTGGAGTCCTGAATTGTTCCGGGGGTACCAGGTGATGACCAGCGTGTCCGAAAGGGATTTCGGAGGCCCCGGCAAGCTTTGGGGGGCCTTATGGGCCAAGGGGAGAGGGCACATCAGCCCACTAAGGTGCTGAGCGCCCCTCCCACCCCATCTCACGTAACCTGGAGAGGTGGGGGCGCCACCCCTAGGGCAGCCGCCCCTCCCGGCTTGGGGGGCAAGTTTCCTAGGGGTGGGGCGCAAAACCCATCTAGGGTTTCCCTATGGCACGACCCTCCCTAGGGAACCCTAGGGCGCCCCCTCCTCCCTTCCCCTATATATAGTGAGAGAGAGAGAGGGCAGCCGCACCTCCCTCGGGCGCAGCCCTCTCCTCCTCCAACACCTCCTCCTCCTCTGTAGTGTTTGGCGAAGCCCTGCCGGAGAACCACGAGCTCCATCACCACCATGTCGTCGTGCTGTTGGAGTTCTCCCTCAACTTCTCCTCTCCCCTTGCTGGATCAAGAAGGAGGAGACGTCCCCGGGCTGTACGTGTGTTGAACACGGAGGCACCGTTGTTCGGTGCTTAGATCGGAATCAACCGCGATCTGAATCGCTGCGAGTACTTCTCCTTCATCCGCGTTCTTGTAACGCTTCCGCTAAGCGATCTTCAAGGGTATGAAGATGCTCATCCTCTCCCTCTCTTGTTGCTAGAATCTCCATATATTGATCTTGGTGATGCGTAGAAAATTTTGAATTTCTGCTACGTTCCCCAACAGCCACACCGTCTTGCCGGTCTGCCGACGCTTTACCGCCGGGTCCGCCGCGGGCTCGGTGGCCGCGACGAGCCGGTTGTCGTGGCGCTGCGCCGGCTGGTCGGCCTTGCACTTGTTGTTCTGGTGATGCTGCTGCCGGTTACTTTCGCCAGCCGGCTTCGGAGGGGGAACCGGCTTCGCCTTGCCGGCTTCATCCAGCGCCACCTGGATCTTCATGGCGGAGTCGGTGTTGGCGTATTTGTCCGCCGTCACCATGAGCACGGCCATGGTGGCCGGCTCGAAGCGCAAGAGCTTGTGCTTAAGGAGGGTGCTGTCTCGGCACCCGCTGACGAAGTACTGGATCGCTTGGACTTCATGGACGCCCTCACAGCTGTTCTGGAGCCTGGTCTAGCGTGTGAGGTACTCGCGACCGGTCTCCGTTGGCCCTTGCACGCACATGGCGAGTTTGCTGGGGCGGCCGGGTCGCTTGTAGGTCCCCGTGAAGTTGCGAACGAAGGCTTGCTCGAAATCGACCCACGTGTTGATGCTGCCCATCGGCAGACTGTTCAACCACGTGCGGGCCGACCCCTGGAGCATGAGCAGTGCTTAGCGCACGGCGAGACGGCGATTGGCACCGGTGATGCCAATGGTCGTGGTGTAGTCGGTGAGCCAGTCTTCTGGCTTCATGGTCCCGTTGTACTTGGGGGTGTCGCGGGGGAGCATAAACCCTTTGGGAAAGGGTTCTTCCCGGATGCGTGGGCCGAAGCACGCCGGCCCGATAGCGCCGCTCTCCTCCACCTCCAGGGAGCGAGTGAGCCGATCGAGGCGGTGGCGAGCGTCGGCATCGTCGATGGTGCACGGGCCGAGTCGACTGGCGGCCAGGCCACGAGGGGCCGGGTCGGTTGGAGCAGGACGCCGGCCATGTTGGCCGGATCCACGCTGGGTCTCCGGGACGGACTTGTCACCCAGGCCGCCGGCGGCTGTGGCGGCCGGGTCGCGTCGAATCCGGGCTCGGCCGGAGTGCGCCTCGCCGGGCGACGAGGAAGCTGTGTGCAGAAGTTCGCCGGGTCCGCCAAGGCGGGCGGAGCCGGATCAAGCCGGCTTGGCGAGCTGGTTGAGGCGGTCCTGCTGGGTGTTGGCCGCGTTGAGGAGTTCGCGCATCCGCCCGATGCACTCCTTCAGCTCCTCACCCGTGAGCTGGTCCAGGCCGACTGCGGCTGCCTGGGCAGCGCGCAGATTCATCGCTGGGGTCTCGTAGACGGTCCGGACGGAGCCGAGGGCCCGGCCTATCGCTCCTCCCCGGGCACGCACATCGGCGACCCGGCTTGGCTCGGCCGCGGCGGGCGTGAATCCGGAGGCAGCATTGCGCTCACCGAGCAGATCCAGCGATGTTGGGTGGAGGCGAAGTCTCGGACAGGTCCAAAGATTCGCCGGCGCTTTCCTCGAGCTGGGTTCGGGCCTCAGCGACGTTGGAGGCGTCGACGTCGGTGTCGATGGGGATGCGGAGGCTCTGCATCGCGGCGCGCAACGGATCGGGGAGCTCTGTCCATTCTGCTGCGGCCCTGGCCTCGGCAGCCTTCCTCGTCTTGCTCGACGAGGAGGAGGCGCCATCGCCGGTGACGAAGACCTCCACATGGACGTCCATCGCCCCGGCGGAAATACCACCGCCGAGGGAGAGGGGGGAGTCGGAGTAGCTGAGCACCTCGCTGGGATACTCGTCGGCCCTGAATACATCGGAGATGCGCAGCACAGTGAAGGAGGCGGCGAGCGCGCCGACGATGTCGTCTGCCAGTGTGATGGACTCGTCGGAGTAAGAGAAGGGCCCCGTCTGAAGCATGCTCCCGGCTAGCTCCACAAGCTGCCCCACGGTGGGCGCCAACTGTCGTGGTGGGCGCACGGCAGATGCCAAGGGATGGCTAAAGAGAGGAGGAGGCTCGAGGGCGCTGGTGGGCTCTAGAGGCGGGGTTGGTATGAGCGGGCGCGGGACGCCGGACATACCCAGGTTCGGGGCTCTCCGGAGAGATAACACCCCTAGTCCTGCTGAGTATAATTTGATGTTCGATAGTACAATGTCGCTCCTGGAGCTGTATGGGGGAGGAAGGAAGCTGGCCAAGGCTTAGGCTGCTCCTTCTCTATGGGGTTGCTGTTTTGGTGGCTAGTTCCTCTCTACGCTCTGTTGTTGCTTACTTCTACACTTACTTGCTTTCATTCCCGTATACGTGAGGGCTCCTGGGGGGTTTTATAGACCAACCCCCCAGGGGTACAATGGTGATGTTAGAAGTCGGTGGGTCCGGGTTGTCGCGTTCGGGGACCCAGGCTGGGACCCGCTGGGTGCCTGTGGTTCGCTGGGTTCCCCTAGGTGCGGGCCCCGCATGCCTAGCGGTACTATGCGCCGTCTTGTTGATCGTTAGGGCGTGGCCGAATCGAGTCGTGTCATGCGGTGTTCGTCAGTCGCCGCTGTCGACGCCGCCGTGAGGGCAGGGCATCAGAGCCACGCCAGCCCTGGTCAACGGGTAGGTGAGGGGCACTGTTGCCACGCTTCGGCTGACCAGAGGCATGGGCGGGACACTGTTGCCTTGGTCATCAGTGATTGAAGACTCATCCCATCGTACGGCCTGGATGGGACGGGAGCTGCCCCGTGGCTGGACTGCGGAGCACGCCACGGGTGGAGCTGGCTTGTTGGGGAAGCTTTGGTTGTGCTGAGTTCGGATGTCTTGTGCTAGTTGTTGAGGCCGAGTCGACGCGTCTTGCCGGGTTGGAGAGTTTGGCCGGGTTGCGGGGCCTGGACGGGTCGAGCGACCCGGCCAAGCGCGTACCGGCTTGAGGGGCGATGCTGGCCCCGTTGTTTTTGAAAAGGATCCGGGTTCCTTTGCCTGCCCGGGGTTCATTCCCCCGACAAAGCTAAATTCACTTAAATAGGGCACCATAAAAATCCGTTTAGACGACGCCTTATGAAATGTGGTTTGGAAAGAAACCAAAGTTGTCGTTTCTCAAAGTTTGGGGCTGCGATGCTTATGTGAAAAATCTTCAACCATATAAGCTCGAACCCATATCGAAAAAGTGCGTCTTCATAGGATACCCAAAGGAAACTGTTGGGTACACCTTCTATCACAGATCCGAAGGCAAAATCTTTGTTGCTAAGAATGGATCCTTTCTAGAGAAGGAGTTTCTCTCGAAAGAAGTGAGTGGGAGGAAAGTAGAACTTGATGAGGTAATTGTACCTTCTCCCGAAATGGAGAGTAGTTCATCACAGAAATTAGTTCCAGTCATTCCTACACCAATTAGTGAGCAAGCTAATGATGGTGATCATGAAACTTCAGATCAAGTTACTACAGAACCTCGTAGGTCTTCCAGAGTATGGTCCACACCAGAATGGTACGCTAATCCTATTCTGGAAGTCATGCTACTAGACCATGATGAACCTACGAACTATGATGAAGTGATGATGAGCCCAGATTCCGCGAAATGGCTTGAGGCCATGAAATCTGAGATGGGATCCATGTATGAGAACAAAGTTTGGACTTTGGTGGACTTGCCCGATGATCGGCAAGCCATAGAATATAAATGGATCTTCAAGAGGAAGACAGACACTGATAGTAGTGTTACTATCTACAAAGCTTGACTTGTTGCAAAACATTTTCGACAAGTTCAAGGTGTTGACTACAATGAGATTTTCTCAACTATGGCGATGCTTAAGTCCGTCTGAATCATGTTAGCAATTGCCATATTTTATGAAATCTGGCAAATGGATATAGAAACTGCATTCCTTAAATGGATATTTCTGGAAGAAGAGTTGTATATGATGCAACCAGAAGGTTTTGTCGATCCAAAGGGTGCTAACAAAGTGTGCAAGCTCCAGCGATCCATTTATGGACTGGTGCAAGCCTCTCAGAGTTGGAATCAACGCTTTGATAGTGTGATCAAAGCATATGGTTTTATACAGACTTTTGGTAAAGCTTGTATTTACAAGAAAGTGAGTGCGAGCTTTGTAACATTTATAATATTATATGTGAATGACATATTGTTGATTGGAAATGATATATAATTTCTGGATAGCATAAAGGGATACTTGGATAAGAGTTTTTCAAAGAAAGACATCGGTGAAGCTGCTTACATACTGGCATCAAGATCTATAAAGATAGATCAAGACGCTTGATAAGATTTTTCAATGAGTATATACCTTGACAATTTTTTTGAAAGAGTTCAAAATGGATCAGTCCAGGAAGAAGTTCTTGTCTGTATTACAAGGTGTAAAATTGAGTAAGACTCAAAGCCCGCCGACGACAAAAGATAGAGAGAGAATGAAAGTCATTCCCTATGCCACAGTCATAGGATCTATAAAGTATGTTGTGCTGTGTACCAGACCTATTGTGTACCTTGCCATGAGTTTGGCAAGGGGGTACAATAGTGATCTAAGAGTAGATTACTGGACAGCGGTCAAAATTATCCTTAGTGAGGACTAAGGAAATGTTTCTCGGTGATGGGGGTGATAAAGAGTTCATCGTAAAGAGTTACGTCGATGCAAAGATTTTACACCAATCCAGATGACTCTAAGTCTCAATCTGGATACATATTGAAAGTGGGAGCAATTAGCTAGAGTAGCTCCATGTAGAGCATTGTAGACACAGAATATTTGCAAAATACATACGGCTCTGATTGTGACAGGTCCATTGACTAAATTTCTCTCACGAGCAAAGCATGATCACACCTTAGTACTCTTGGGTGCTAATCACATAGCGATGTGAACTAGATTATTGACTCTAGTAAACCCTTTGGGTGTTGGTCACATGGTGATGTGAGCTATGGGTGTTAATCACATACAGATGTGAACTATTGGTGTTAAATCACATGGCGATGTGAACTAGATTATTAACTCTAGTGCAAGTGGGAGACTGAAGGAAATATGCCCTAGATGCAATAATAAAGTTATTGTTTATTTCCTTATTTCATGATAAATGTTCATTATTCATGCTAGAATTGTATTAACCGGAAACTTGGTACATGTGTGAATACATAGACAAAACATAGTGTCCCTAGTATGCCTCTACTTGACTAGCTCATTAATCAAAGATGGTTATGTTTCCTAACCATAGACATGTGTTGTCATTTGATGAACGGGATCACATCATTAGGAGAATGATGTGATGGACAAGGCCCATCTGTTAGCTTAGCATCATGATCGTTACAGTTTCATTGCTACTGCTTTCTTCATGACTTATAAATGTTCCTCGGACTATGAGATTATGCAACTCCCGAATACCGGAGGAACACTTTGTGTGATACCAAACATCACAACGTAAAAGGGTGATTATAAAGGTGCTCTATAGGTGTCTCCGAAGGTGTTTGCTGGGTTGGCATATATCGAGATTAGGATTTGTCACTCCATGTTTCGGAGAGGTATCTCTGGGCCCTTTCGGTAATGCTCATCACTATAAGCCTTGCAAGCAATGTGACTAATGAATTAGTTGCGGGATGAAGCATTACGGAATGAGTAAAGAGACTTGCCGGTAATGAGATTGAACTAGGTATGATGATACCGACGATCGAATCTCGGGCAAGTAACATATCGATGACAAAGGGAACAACGTATGTTGTTATGCGGTTTGGCCGATAAAGATCTTCGTAGAATATGTAGGAGCCAATATGAGCATCCAGGTTCCGCATTGGTTATTGATCGAAGATGTGTCTCGGTCATGTCTACATAGTTTTCGAACTCGTAGGGCCCGCACACTTAACGTTCGATGACGATTTGTATTATGAGTTAGGTGATTTGATGACCGAAGTTTGTTTGGAGTACCGGATGAGATCACAAACATGACAAGGAGTCTTGAAATGGTCGAGAGGTAAAGATTCATATATTGGAAGGTTGCATTCGGACAACGGAATGGTTCCGAGTGATTCAGGCATTTTTCCGGAGTACAGGGAGGTTACCGAAACCCCCCGAGGAAAGATATGGGCCTTATGGGCCATAGGAGGGAGGCTAACCAGCCCACAAGGGGCTGGTGCGCCCCCCCCCCCACAAGGGAGGAGGCCGAATTGGACTTGGGAAGGGGGCTCCACCCCCCTTTCCTTCTCCTACTCCCTCTCTTCCCCTTTTCCCCCGCCAGTAGAAGGAAAAAAGGGTGGGGCTGAATCCTACTAGGACTGGAGTCCTAGTAGGACTCCCCTTTCCCTGGCGCACCCCTTGTTGGACGGCCTCCTCCTCCCCTCCTTTATATACGGGGGCAGGGCGACACCCCAAAGGCACAACAGACAATCTCTTAGCCGTGTGCGGTGCCCCCGTCCACAGTTTTACACCTCGGTCATATCGTCGTAGTGCTTAGGTAAAGCCCTGTGCTGGTAACTTCATCATCACCCTCACCACTCCGTCGTGCTGATGGAACTCTCCCTCGGCCTCAGCTAGATCTAGAATTCAAGGGACGTCATTGAGCTGAACGTGTGCAGATCGCGGAGGTGCCGTGCATTCGGTACTTGATCGGTTGGATCGCGAAGACGTTCGACTACATCAACCGCGTTGTCATAACGCTTCCGCTTTCGGTCTACGAGGGTACGTAGACAACACTCTCCCCTCTCGTTGCTATGCATCACCTAGATAGATCTTGTGTGATCGTAGGAATTTTTTTGAAATTACTGTGTTCCCCAACAAAGGTTATGTAGATTCTCTCCCACTCTTGTATCTATGCATCTCCATGGATAGATCTTGCGTGTGCGTAGAATTTTTTTTGTTTTCCATGCAACATTCCCCAACACTTAATACTCTAGATGCATGCTTGATAGCGGTCGATGTGTGGAGTAATAGTAGTAGATGCAGGTAGGAGTCAGTCCACTTGTCTCAGATGTGATGCCTATATATGATCATTGCCTTGGATATCATCATGATTATTAGCTTTTTGTCAATTGCCCAACAGTAATTTTTTTACCCACCGTATGTTATTTTCAACAGAGAAGCCTCTAGTGAAAACTATGGCCCCGGGGTCTATCTTTATCATATATTAAAATCCAAAAATACCGTGTTCCAATTTTATTTACTTTATTTTTTTATTTTTTTTATCTATCTATCACTACAAGATTTGATCCTTACAATTAACCGCCAAGGGATTGACAACCCCTTGTTTGCGATGGGTGTGAGTATTTTTTTATTTTGTATGTAGGTACTGCTAAGGGCAACTTTAATAATGCAGATCACAAAATCAACCGAAAATGTCCAGACCAAATGGTTGAGATACTTTTATCCATGCAGTCACCTAAATTGTTCGGACCAGTTCGGATGTCTGAAATTCCGCAAGTCGGAACCAAACTTGGGGGGGGGGGGGGAGGATTACGGGAATCAACCATGTCGGACTCCAATAACACGGACCCACCCAACCCCAACCCTCTCACCTTGTCCGCTCCATCTCAACCGCATTCACTCGGGTTGACCGCACTCCAGCCTACTCGCATTCATGTTGACGCGGTAACGTTGAATCCAACTCAGGCTCAAGGCACATGATAGATCCCAAACGTATCTACTTTTCCGAACACTTTTGCTCTTGTTTGGACTCTAATTTGCATGAGAGGAATGAAACTAACCCGGACTGACGTTGTTTTCAGCAGAACTACCATGGTGTTGTTTTTGTGCAGAAATAAAAGCTCAGATTGGGCTGAAAATTTACGGAGATTATTTCCAGAATATACAAAAAATATTGGCGAAGAGAACTACTTGAGGGGCCCCCCAGGTGCCATGAGCTCAGGGGGTGGGCGCACACCCCAAGGCACGCCCTATGAGCTCGTGGGCCCCTCAGGGATCCGGCAACCCTAATTCCAACTCCATAAGTACCATCTCCCGGAGAAACAATCAGAGAGAAGGAACCATCATGTTTTACGATACGGAGCAGCCGCTACCTCCTGTTCTTCATCAGGAGGGTTGATATGGAGTCCATTCAGGGCTCCAGTGAATGGAATTCGTCATCGTCGTCATCATCAACCCTTCTCCATAAACAATTCCATGATGCTCACCACCGGGAGTGAGCAATTCCTTCCTAGGCATGCTGGACGGTGATGGAGTTGGTTGAGATTTGTCATGTAATCGAGTCAATTTGTTAGGGCTTGATCCCTAGTATCCATTATGTTCTCAGATTGATGTTGCTATGACTTTGCTATGCTTAATAATTGTAACTAGGGCCAAGTGCCATGTTTTCACATCTGAACCCTCTATGTTTTCATGAATATATTTGAGTTCTTGAAACTATCTGCAAGTTATATGCACTTGTTATTGTTCTGATCCGCAGACACCAAAGTGATAATGGTTGGGCTACTCTTCAGGGATGACTGTAATTTGAGGAGTTCATGTATTCACGAGGTGTTAATGCTTTGTTCCGGTTCTCTATTAAATGGAGGCCTAAATATCCCTTAGTTCCTTATGGACCCTGCTGCCACGGGAGGGTAGGATAAAAGATGAGATGCAAGTTCTTATTATAAGCACGTATGACTATATATGGAGTACATGCCTACATTACATTGATGAATTGGAGCTATTGTGTATCGATCTAGGCTGTGACTGTTATATAACGAATATCATCCAACACAAATATCCATCGTTGATCCAATGCCTACGCTTTTCTCATATTGGTCTTTCCTAAGTTACTTTTGTTGTTGATGTTGTTACAATCACTACAAATTTCTTCTATTACTATTACTATTCCTACTGTGCTACTAAACACGTTGCTGCAGAATGAATTGACAACTCAGCTACTAATACTCATAAATATTATTTGGCTCCCCTTGTGTCAAATCAATAAATTTTGCTGAAATACTACCCTTGAAGGTTGTCGCGATCCTCTATACTTGTCGGTTATCCGGTGAGGTAAGGAACTACCATCACACTCTGCACTTGATTCACCTTCTGTTTTGTGTAGACTTGCGACACCACCACCAGCTATTCAAATGATATGTCGTAAGTAATTGGTGATGATACTTCTGCTATGAATGAAACTTGCTAGTACTCTGCTTGATAAAATTGTGCCACTAGGTGAATTTCTTGATGAACAACTTGCTAAGGCTAAAGAACTTGAGAATGCTGAAATAGATGAAAATTATGATTCACCTATTATGCCTAGCTGTCCTACTAGAGTTGAAATACCTAAGATAACTTAGGGTTATCTCATATATGGGAAACATCTAGAGAAATTCTTGCTTGTAATGATAGCGATGATGTTAAGAAATTACTGAGTAACTAAGATAAAAGCTATGACAGTAAGACTGAAATATGATCCTAATCTTGCTACTTCTCTTTGTTACTGATAAGGATTATGAACTCTCTGTTTATCTTGGGTTACTTTGGTTGAATCTGATCCTTTTCATGGTTATGAATCTGAAACTGTTGTGGCACACATTACTAGATTGAATGATATAGCCACCCTATTTTCTCACGAGGACAAAATTCGCTACTACTATATTCTTAAGTTGTTTCCTTTCTCGTTAAAGGGTGATGCTAATAAATGGTTTAATACTGTTGCTCCTGGTTGTGTGCGTACTCCACAGAATATGATATATTACTTCTCTGACTATATTTAACTTTGTAGAATCTGAAGAAGAGAATCTCCCTCAATCTTGGGGGGAGGCTTCTCCAATTGCTTAATGCTTTGCGTGTTCATCCTCTTAAGAAAAATTAAACATTTGATATCCTTTATAATGGGCTAACCGACGCTTCTAGGGACTACCTAGATAGCTGTGCTGGTTGTGTTTTCAGGGAATGGACCGTTGGACAGGCTGAAGAACTACTCAATTATATATTGAGAAACGCCAATGGTTGTACATTTCCTGAACCACCACCAAAACCAACTCCAAAGAAGAGAATTATTCTATTCCTCAGTCCAGAAGATATGCAAGAGGCAAAGAAGTCTATGAAACAAAAGGATATTAAAGCTAAAGATGTTAAGAATTTACCACCTATTGAAGAAATACATGGACTCGTGATACGTCTCCGACGTATCTATAATTTTTTATTGTTCCATGCTATTATATTACCTGTTTTGGATGTTTAATGGGCTTTACTATACACTTCTATATTATTATTGGGACTAACCTATTAACCGGAGGCCCAACCCAAATTGCTGTTTTTTGCCTATTTCAGTGTTTCGCAGAAAAGGAATATCAAACGGAGTCCAAACGGAATGAAACCTTCGGGAGAGTTATTTTTGGAACAAACGCAATCCAGGAGACTTGGAGTGGACGTCAAGAAAGAAACCAGGCGGCCACAAGGCAGGGAGGCGTGCCCAGGAGGGTAGGCGCGCCCCCCACCCTCGTGGCTCCCCTGACCGACTTCCTTCGCCTATATATACTCATATACCCTGAAAACATCCAGGAGCACCACGTGACCCTATTTCCACCGCCGCAACCTTCTGTACCCGTGAGATCCCATCTTGGGGCCTTTTCCGGCGCTCCGTCGGAGGGGAAATTGATCACGGAGGGCTTCTACATCAACACCATAGCCTCTCCGATGAAGTGTGAGTAGTTTACCACCGACCTTCGGGTCCATAGTTATTAGCTAGATGGATTCTTCTCTCTCTTTGGATCTCAATAAAAAATTATCCTCGATCTTCTTGGAGATCTATTCGATGTAATTCTTTTTGCGGTGTGTTTGTCGAGATCCGATGAATTGTGGGTTTATGATCAAGATTATCTATGAACAATATTTGAATCTCCTCTGAATTCTTTTTTGTATGATTGGTTATCTCTGCAAGTCTCTTCGAATTATGAGTTTGGTTTGGCCTACTAGATTGATCTTTCTTGCAATGGGAGAAGTGCTTAGCTTTGGGTTCAATCTTGCGGTGTCCTGTCCCAAAGGATGTTAGGGCAGCAAGGCACGTATTGTATTGTTGCCATCGAGGATAAAAAGATGGGGTTTATATCACATTGCTTGAGTTTATCCCTCTACATCATGTCATCTTGCCTAATGCGTTACTCTGTTCTTATGGACTTAATACTCTAGATGCATGCTGGATAGCGATTGATGTGTGGAGTAATAGTAGTAGATGCAGAATCGTTTCGATCTACTTGTCGCGGACGTGATGCCTATATACATGATCATGCCTAGATATTCTCATAACTATGGACTTTTCTATCAATTGCTCGACAGTAATTTGTTCACCCAACGTAATACTTATGCTATCTTGAGAGAAGCCACTAGTGAAACCTATGGCCCCCGGGTCTATTCTCCATCATATAAGTTTCCGATCTATTTTATTTTGCAATCTTTACTTTCCAATCTATATCATAAGAATACCAAAAAAATTATCTTATTATTATCTCTATCAGATCTCACTTTTGCAAGTGGCCGTGAAGGGATTGATTACCCCTTTGTCGTGTTGGTTGCAAGGTTCTTATTTGTTTGTGAAGGTACAATGGATTTGCGTGTAGCCTCCTACTGGATTGATACCTTGGTTCTCAAAAACTGAGGGAAATACTTACGCTACTATGCTACATCACCCTTTCCTCTTCAAGGAAAACCAACGATGCTCAAGAGGTAGCAAGAAGGATTTCGGCGCCGCTGTCGGGAGTCTACGACAAGTCAAGACATACCAAGTACCCATCACAAACTCTTATCCCTCGCATTACATTATTTGCCATTTGCCTCTCGTTTTCCTCTCCCCCACTTCACCCTTGCCGTTTTATTCGCCCTCTTTTTCCCGTTCGCCTCTTTTTCGCTTGCTTCTTGTATCGTCGTTCGTCATCATGGCTAGTCCCTCTATCATTGTTAGTACTCCCGATCATGAATTTCTTAATTTTAAACAAAGGGAGGGCAAAAATCTAAAAGATGCTTGGCATAGAATTTGCAATGCTCAAAATAGATCTATTAGGAAGCAATCTACTTCCGTGCTTCTTCGCAATTTTTATGTAGGCATTACTCCTTGGAACAAATATATTTTTGATACCATTACCGGAGGGAATTTCTTGGGTAGCCATACTTCTGATTCTTATAATGCTATGATAGATTTGTTTGGTCCACCACCTCTTTTGGTTAATGGAACTGTTTTAACTTTGGATCATGTGATGCAAAGGCTTGAAATTATTAAAAATAAGGTTGCCACTGTAGAGTTAATTCAAAATTTGGATAAAAAGATCCACAACTAAATTACCCAATATGGATCTAAGGTTGGAGTTACTCTGAATTTTTTTAAAGAAAAGGAACATATAGTTAACGAAAGAATAGATCAAGATTCTACAAGAATCGGTAAACTTGAGGATATTATTACCAACTTAGGGCCTGCCTTTTCATCTGTGAAAAATACTCAAACTCCTCCTACTACAAAAATTGCCAAATTAATGTATTTTCCTAAAAAATAAGGGTGAATCTTCTAGTAAGGAAAATGCGGATCTCAAATCAATGAGTGTTCACCCCAGCTTTTTCGCTATCATTAAGGAACTTTTTTCTACAAATGAATTTCTTGATTTCTTGCCTAGGATTTTAATCATTAATAAAAAGAAGGAAACTCCTAAGGATTATAAGTGTTCTATTGAAGAATTGAATACCAAAGATGGCAATACTTAGATCTATTCTCGCTTTTATGCCTAGCTAGGGGTGTTAAACGATAGCGCTTGTTGGGAGGCAACCCCATTTTATTTTTGTTCCTTGATTTTTGTTCCTGTTTAGTAGTAAATAATTCATCTAGATTCTGTTTAGATGTGGTTTTATGTTTTAATTAGTGTTTGTGCCAAGTAGAACCTATAGGATCATCTTGGGTGATAGTTAATTTGATCTTGCTGAAAAACAGAAACTTTTGCGTGCACGAGAATAATTTTAATAAATCACAGAAACGTGCTTTTAAGTTGATTCTTTTTGCAGAATATTAATAGACAAATTCCTAGGACTTCCTATTTTGGTAGAATTTTTGGGGTTCCAGAAGTATTCAAAAGTTACAGATTACAACAGACTGTTCTGTTTTTGACAGATTCTGTTTTTCATGTGTTGTTTGCTTATTTTGATGAATCTATGGCTAGTATCGGGGGGTATGAATAATAGAGAAGTTGTAATACAGTAGGTTTAACACCAATATAAATAAATAATGAGTTAATTACAGTACCTTATGTAGTGGTTTTTCTTTCTTGCACTAACGGAGCTTATGAGACTTCCTTTTGAGTTTTGTGTTGTGAAGTTTTCAAGTTTTGGGTAAAGATTTGATGGATTATGGAATAAGGAGTGGAAAGAGCCTAATCTTGGGGATTCCCAAGGCACCCCAAGGTAAAATTCAAGGACAACCAAAAGCCTAAGCTTGGGGATGCCCCAGAAGGCATCCCCTCTTTCGTCTCCGTCCATCGGTAACTTTACTTGAGGCTATATTTTTATTTACCACATGATATGTGTTTTGCTTGGAGCGTCTTGTATGATATGAGTGTTTGCTTTTTAGTTTACCACAATCATCCTTGATGTACACACATTTTGGAGAGACACACATGAATCGGAATTTATTAGAATACTCTATGTGCTTCACTTATATCTTTTGAGCTAAATAATTTTGCTCTAGTGCTTCACTTATATCTTTTTAGAACACGGCGGTGGTTTTATTTTGTAGAAATTATTGATATCTCATGCTTCACTTATATTATTTTGGGAGTCTTTTAGAACAGCATGGTATTTGCTTTGGTTATAAAATTAGTCCTAATATGATGGGCATCCAAGTTGGGTATAATAAAAACTATCATATAGAGTGCATTAAACACTATGATCAATTTGATACTTGATAATTGTTTTGAGATATAAAGGTGGTAATGTTAGAGTCATGCTAGTTGGGTAATTATGAAATTGAGAAATATTTTTGTTAAAGTTGGCAAGTCCCGTAGCATGCACGTATGGTGAACGTTGTGTGACAAATTTGAAGCATGGGGTGTTCTTTGATTGCCTTCCTTATGAGTGGAGGTCGGGATCGCGCGATGGTTAACTCCTACCAACCCTTCCCCTAGGAGCATGTGTAGTAGTACTTTGCTTCGAAGGCTAATAAACTTTTGCAATAAGTATATGAGTTCTTTATGACTAATGTGAGTCCATGGATTATACGCACTCTTACCCTTCCACAATTTGCTAGCCTCTATGGAACCGTGCATTGCCCTTTCTCACCTTGAGAGTTGGTGCAAACTTCGCCGGCGCATCCAAACCCCGTGATACGATACGCTCTATCACACATAAACCTCCTTATATCTTCCTCAAAACAGCCACCATACCTACCTATTATGGCATTTCCATAGCCATTCCGAGATATATTGCCATGCAACTTTCCACCGTTCCGTTTATTATGACACGCTCTATCATTGTCATATTGCTTTTGCATGATCATGTAGTTGACATCGTATTTGTGGCAAAGCCACCTTTATAATTCTTTCATACATGTCGCTCTTGATTCATTGCATATCCCGGTACATGGCCGGAGGCATTCACATAGAGTCATATTTTGTCCTAAGTATTGAGTTGTAATTCTTGAGTTGTAATTCTTGAGTTGTAAATAAATAAAAGTGTGATGGTCTTCATTATTAGAGCATTGTCCCATGTGAGGAAAGGATGATGGAGACTATGATTCCCCCACAAGTCGGGATGAGACTCCGGACTTTATGAAAAATAAAAAAAGGCCAAAGAAGCCCATCAAAATAAAAAAATAAAAAAATGAGAGAAAAAGGCCAAAGACTCCGGACTTTACTATCCTTTTTCCACACTTGTGCTTCAAAGTAGCACCATGATCTTCATGATAGAGAGTCTCCTATGTTGTCACTTTCATATACTAGTCGGAATTTTTCATTATAGAACTTGGCTTGTATATTCCAATGATGCGCTTCCTCAAAATGCCCTAGGTCTTCGTGAGCAAGCAAGTTGGATGCACACCCACTTAGTTTCTTTTGTTGATCTTTCATACATTTATAGTTCTAGTGCATCCGTTGCATGGCAATCCCTACTCCTCGCATTGACATCAATTGATGGGCATCTCCATAGCCCGTTGATTAGCCGCGTCAATGCGAGACTTTCTCCTTTTTTGTCTTCTCACACAATCCCTATCATCATACTCTACTCCACCCATAGTGCTATATCCATGGCTTACGCTCATGTAATGCGTGAGGGTTGAAAAGGCTGAAGCGCGTTAAAAAGTATGAACCAGTTGCTTTGCTGAAACCGGGGTTGTGCATGATGGGAGCATTTGTGTGACGAAAATGAAGCATGGCCTAACTATATGGTTTTGTAGGGATAAGCTTTCTTTGGCTATGTTATTTTGATAAGACATGATTACTTTGTTAGTATGCTTGAAGTATTACTATTTTTATGTCAATATTAAACTTTTATCTTGAATCTTTTGGATCTGAACATTCATGCCACAATAAAGAAAATTACATTGAGAAATATGCTAGGTAGCATTCCACATTAAAAATTCTGTTTTTATCATTTACCTACTCGAGGACGAGCATGAATTAAGATTGGGGATGCTTGATACGTCTCCAATGTATCTATAATTTTTTATTGTTCCATGCTATTATATTACCTGTTTTGGGTGTTTGATGGGCTTTACTATACACTTTTATATATTTTTGGGACTAACCTATTAACCGGAGGCCCGGCCCAAATTGTTGTTTTTTGCCTATTTCAGTGTTTCGCAGAAAAGGAATATAAAACGGAGTCCAAACAGAATGAAACCTTCGGGAGAGTTACTTTTGGAACAAACGCAATCCAGGAGACTTGGAGTGGACGTCAAGAAAGAAACGAGGTGGCCACGAGGCAGGGAGGCGCGCCCCCCACCCTCGTGGGCCCCTCGTGGCTCCCCTGACCGACTTCCTTAGCCTATATATACTCATACACCCTGAAAACATCGAGGAGCACCACGAAACCATATTTCCACTGCCTTCTGTACCCATGAGATCCCATCTTGGGGCCTTTTCTGGCGCTCCGCCGGAGGGGGAATCCATCATGGAGGGCTTCTACAGCAACACCATAGCCTCTCCGGTTATGTGTGAGTAGTTTACCATAGACCTTCGGGTCCATAATTATTAGCTAGATGGCTTCTTCTCTCTCGTTGGATCTCAATACAAAGGTCTCCTTGTTATTCTTGGAGATCTATTCGATGTAATTCTTTTTGCGGTGTGTGAAAATCATTCGGTGTGTGTAAATCATCCGTGCAATAAAAAAAGTTCTTGAAATGACCTAAAAATTTAGTATGGGCTTTTCTACAATATTTAAGAATTTTTGGCAGTGAACACCCCCCAGGGGGTGCCCCTGTGAGCCACCAGCTCACAGGGCGCGCCCACCCCCCCGGGCACGCCTAGTGAGCTCGTGGGTCCCACAGGGGCCCCCTCACTTATTCCACAGGCCCACTGCCTTCTTCCACCTCCGGAAAAAATCACCATTGCCTCTTAGCACGTTTTCTTGCTCATTTTCGTGAGATTTTCGATATCCTTGCTTGGAGCTATGTTTCCAAAACTATTTTGAGGAATCACTATTGGTATGTGACTCCTCCAATGGTCCAATTAGTTTTTCTTATAGTGCTTTATATTTTGCAAACTTTGCTACTGTTAGTGACCATGTATATGAGCTTACATGTAGAATTTGTATGGTTCAAAGTGGTTTTGATGCACCATATAACCTCTAGACACTTGTGGGAGTAATTGATATAAATCTTGTAAGTTTTGTTCACTTTTATTTTGGGGACTAGAAATTTCAGAAAAATTTCAGAGGAAAGAAAATGTTTGGGAATATATTCCATGGGGGTTCTTCGAGAAAGAGCTCCCCAAGGCCTGCAATACGCGAGCCAGATCTCAAACCACCGCGGGATGCTCTTGTGCAACCATTCGAATAGCCATCTGCTGCCTTCATGATACGAGCCGGCATCAAGGAAGGGTTTGCTATGTATGTACACAATGCCAAATTATTGGACTTCTTATCAAATAAGTGTCTGTGATACAATGATCTCACTGATTCCTTTGTGTGGAAATTTAAGTATGTATCTCATCACTCCTCTCATGATGTTATGTTGACATTTATGATAAATCTTTTTGCATGTCCGTTCGAGAATTTAGTGAGGCTTGTAGAATTCCCTCTTCGGGGACATGCCTTGAACCTCGTAAAGCTGATTGCAATGGATTTCTCATGAGTATTACCCGAGGTGAAACTAGAGGCATAATGCAAGCTAGAATAGGGAGCATCCACTTTCCTGCTATACGTTATTTTTCTTTGTTCATAGGTACGTGCATCAATGGAAAACATGACCTTAGTACCCTGTGCGCACCTGATTTAAGCATTCTTAAAAGTGTGATATTGAGGGATGGAAAATTTAACATGGGGGCCATTGTTGCACATCATTTACATAACAATGCGCTCGATGGCGATCTTTTTGGTGGGATTTATGATACTCGTTTAGCTACTTATGTTGGTATACCCATTAAAGAAAATGATTCCTTGTTGCCAACTAGTTACCCTGATTATGAGGCTATGGAGCGTCATCGGTTTCTCGAAAGAAACACCTCACCATTTTGATACAGGCTAATCTTTAATAAATTTGTGTTATCTATATTACTTTGCCTGCTCCTGCCTTCTTTAAATTTCAGGAAAACGTAGATATTTTATACTTGAGGAGGCTGGTGCGTACAAGATGACAGAGGAGACTGCTTGCCTTAATGGGGCAGCCCGCCAAGCGGTGGCGGATGCGCTCGAGTACAACCCAAACTACTACCACTGGTACTATCCTGACCGGCAGGGGCCATAGACCAACTTAGGCCAAAAGCCTAATCTTGGGAGTACGTATTTCTCACCAACATTACGTTCATATACCACACATTCATTGCAGTTGTCGGTGTTCATCCTTTTTATTGTATATCCATGTTATTTTTATTTCCGCTCTCTTTTTGTGTGTTTGAAAAACTTTGAAGGTCCAAAAGTATTTCTTGCTTATTTTTGTTTTTTTTCTTCTTTAATTATTTCGTAGTAGTAAAAAACCGAAAAAGGTTTCTCATTTCTTCTTTTGTTTGTTGGGAGTTCTCCCGTGTAAATAATTGTTCTCGCTTTTCATTTTCCCTTCATTAGTTTGCTTTCTTCAAAAAAACTAAAAAATCCAAAAATATTTCAGTGTGTTTTTTTTAATTTCTTTTCTTTTCTTTGAGTAGTCATAAGGACAAGATCACAATGAAATTGGTGGGTGGCTCTCAGATGCATTATTGTTGATCTAATGAGGAGACAATATTACCTTGTCTTCTCATTTGAATAAAATGTTTGCAGATTTCAGTTTAGTCCACGACATACTTGCACTATTATTATTTTCACATGTTTAGTCGTGCAAGTGAAAGGTAATAACGCCGATGATTTTATGAAGTGAGGGGGGTGAGGGAAAGCTGGTATGAACTCTTCTTGTTTTCGTTTTTGTAATTATGTTTAACTCAGTCATTCTTGATTCAGCATAGTATGAGTAAACATGTTTGTGATGACAATTATAGATTATAGTTGCTCATCTCATGCTTAAATAGCTAGAAGTGGATAATGATTTATCTTGAGTGTCAACATGCATTAAAATGGTTGTGATGTATTATTTAGTATGGTATCCTCTTGTGATGATTCGAGTGGCTTGACTTCGCACATGTTCACACATGTAGTTGATTCAAAATCAATGCATCCTTCATGATATTTATGTTCAGGGTGTTTATATCCTACTCGTGCTCGTATCCAATGTTAATTATTCTCAATGCATGATTATGAGCGTTGTCGCTCTCTAGTTGGTCGCTTCTCAGTCTATTTGCTAGCCCTCACCTGTACTAAGCGGGAATACTGCTTATGCATCCAAAATCTTTAATCTCAAAGTTGTTCCAGATGAGTCCACCATATCTACCTATATGTGGTATTGCTTTACCATTCGAAGTCAATTTGCATGTGCCACCTCTAATCATTCAAAAAAGCATTTGTTTTGTGTGTCTGTACCGCTCATGGAGCGACGGAAGGCGGTCAGTATCTTCCGTGCTAAGTGGGTTACTCTCATGATGGGTGTTTATTCACTTGTCATTGCATGAGAGAGGTTGGTAATTGAGATGCCCAGTCCTATAAATAAAATAAAGAAAAATATAATGAAGCAAACTCCCCCGAAAAGTAGATTGTTTGGAGGGCACCCGAGGATTCGGCTAGCCGTGGCTTTTGTTTGTATGGTTGAGGGGGAGTAAAATTTACCTTTCCTCTTGGGAACCGCCGATAATGTGTTTAGCATGGAAGGTATTGAAAATCCTTTGTCGTGACGCTGACAGGAAAAGCACACCTCTCAAAATGTATCCATCCCTGTTTATGCTTCGAGCTCTGGCACACCTCTGCAAATCTCTGCTTCCCTCTGTGAAGAGCCTTTCTATTTACATTTATTGTTGAGTCATCACCTTCTCATTCAAGCACCAATTCGGAGAGCGCTATTGTCATTCTTATGCATTGAGTCTAGTTAATGTTGGATGTGACCATGACTGGATCTCTTCTACCATGAATTACAATGTTTAGTCGCTACTTGAACTTCAGAGGTGCTCAACATTTATGTTTTACGATCTCACAAAGGGCTAGTGAGGCACCATGTTATCATATTATATCATGATTGTTTTGACAAATTGTTTGCATCCGAGATATCTTATTATTGCTCGCTAGTTGGTTATGTTATTGTCATGAGTAAATGTGAGACCTAAGTGTTATCATTCATATGAGTAGTTCATAATCTTTGCAAAAAACTTGAACGCTAGTTAAGTATATATACACCAATGAGAACAAAAGAGTTTATAAAAGTTTTTCTGTATCACTTTTAAGCTTGGGGATGTTGATACGTCCCAGACGTATCTACTTTTCCAAACATTTTTGCTCTTATTTTGGACTCTAATTTGCATGATTTGAATGAAACTAACCCGGATTAACGCTATTTTCAGCAGGACTACCATGGTGTTGTTTTTGTGGAGAAATAAAAGTTCTCGGATTAGGCTGATAATTTACGGAGATTATTTCCAAAATATATAAAAAATATTGGCGAAGAGAACTACTTGAGGGGGCCACCCAAGAGCTCTGGGGCGCTCCCCCCAGGGCGCGTCCTATGAGCTCGTGGGCCCCTCGGGCCTCCGGCAATCCTAACTCCAACTGCATATGTACCGTCTCGCAGAGAAAAATCGGAGAGAAGGAACCATCATGTTTTATGATACGGAGTCACCGCCACCTCCTGTTCTTCATCGGGAGGGCTGATCTAGAGTCCATTCGGGGCTCCGGAGGGTGGAATTCGGCACCGTCGTCATCATCAACCCTTCTCCATCAACAATTCCATGATGCTCATCACCGGGAGTGAGTAATTCCTTCATAGGCTTGCTGGGCGGTGATGGAGTTGGATGATATTTGTCATGTAATCGAGTCAATTTGCTAGGGCTTGATCCCTAGTATCCATTATGTTTTGAGATTGATGTTGCTATGACTTTGCTATGCTTAATGATTATAACTAGGACCCTAGTGTCATGATTTCATATTTGAACCCTCTATGTTTTCATGAATATATTTGAGTTCTTGATCCTATTTGCTAGTTATATGCACTTGTTATTGTTCTGTTCGTAGACCCCAAAGAGACAATAGTTTGATACTCTCCGGGGATAACTGTAATTCGAGGAGTTCATGTATTCACCAAGTGGTAATGCTTTGTTCCGGTTCTCTATTAAAAGGAGGCCTTAATATCCCTTAGTTTCCTAGACCCCGCTGCCACGGGAGGGTACGACAAAAGATGCCATGCAAGTTCTTATTATAAGCAAATATGACTATATACGAAATAAATGACTACATAACAATGATGAATTTGAGCTATTGTGTATCTCTCTAGGCTATGACTGTTATATGATGAATATCATCCAACACAAATATCCATCGCTGATCCAATGCCTACGCTTTTTCTCATATTGGTCTTTGCTAAGTTACTTTCGTTGTTGCTGCTGTTACAATCACTACAAATTGCTTCTGTTACTGTTCCTATTACTATTGCTACTGTGCTACTAAACACTTTGTTGTAGAAATATATTTTCCTAGGTTTGGTTGATTTGACAACTCAACTGCTAAGACTGATAAATATTCTTTGACTCTCCTTGTGTCAATCAATAAGTTTGGGTAGAATACTACTTTCAAAGACTGCCGTGATCCCCTACACTTGTGGGTTATCAGCACACCCCCCACAATGCTCCTCCTCCTCTCCAACACATCCACCGGCCATCGCACACACCTCTCATCATCTCAATGGGCAAGAAGTCCGACGCAGAGAACTGGTCGCTGGTGCGTGACTCCTGATCGAGGGCGGCTCTCGATATAGTCGGCGTCACCGCCCACGGTCACTGTTGGCATCGTTCGTGACTTCGCTCCTCTTTGTCTCATGTCGATTCCCCTGCTGCCAGATCGGGTCCTGTTATCGGAGGAAGAGTGGACGTTGTACGGGGAGCAAGCGGAGGAGGAGGTCGTCCTCGTCATCGAGTAGGAGGAGGATCACTGTTATACACCGGGGGTAGTGCAAGAGGATCCTGCCCTCGATGAGTACCCGACTACCCGGATTGGAATCCTAAAACACACTTTATTGTGTGGGATATCCAAAAGGGCTATGTGCAGATCATAGGAGGGGAGACCTCGCCCACGCAGCACATATCAGCCACCACGAGCTCTATATCAGACAGTGACGGCTCGCACGGCGTCGCAGGCGATCACGGAGGCATCGTTGGCCTCGGTGGCCACCCTCAGAGCATCTACAGCCGAACTTGGAAAATCTGACCACTCGAACGCCCGCAGACGCACCCGGGCGCATCCATATTCAGTGACCAGTCATGCCTGAAAAAATGCATTCCACATCCGGATGCCTTAAATTAGAAACCTCAAATCCATAATATTAGATGCAACACAACGATCTTTGAGAAGAGCTTCATCCGGTTTTGCTCCCCGCTCATCTGGCTCCGTCGTGGCCATGTCCGGTAGCTGGCTGCGCCCCTCAGAGTGTTGTTCCGGTCGCAAGCAAGGTAGAGTAGGGCATGGGACACGAGCCAGCTCACTGGACTCAAGGCGACGCCGTCTCCCATGCCCTACTCTTCCTCGTTGGAGCCCGGAACCCGTTGGTGCCGGTGGACGTCAGATCGACGATGGATCCTTCCTGGGACGAGCCAGCGACATCCACCACGACGCGGTTGCGGCACCCGGCTGGTGCATCGTACGGAGCGTCAGAGAATGCAACTCCGCCTCACCGACGTCCACCGCGGCGAGCGCTGCCACCGCGTCTCGTGGCCGCGGGCAGCAGGAACGACGTGCCCTGTTTGCGTTGGACGACGCCGACGGTGCATCCATGGCCTCGGCGCGCCAACTAAGGGGTTGTGCGTCCGCCACCATGTTCGGACGCTAGATGGACCGCACCGCCTCCGTTGAGGCAGCGACGGCTGCCCTAGAGCCGGATCCTTGCGCCTTTTGGGCGAACGCAATGGATTCCCGACGGAAGGATTCCGAGTGCTGCCCTGCACGGGCCTTCTCCCGGGCGCGGCGGAGCACAAGACGGACGGTCATCTCTTCAGGGCCGCGTGGGATGAGTTCAGGGTCGATGAATCTGGAGGTGAAGGACTCGAATCCACTGCCCGCCATGGAGTCCGTTGGGTAATCGCTTTGGGGTCCCCCTCGACAACTACCTTCCGAACACCGACAACGCATCATCTCGCTCCGTGATGATGCAGCACGTGTCATTCCAGGCGCTTCCACAGTGGCAGCAATTAAGCCGATAGGACACGTATGCATGCATGCGAGCCTATGGTTTAAAACGAGAAGACAAAGTTAGGCCAACTCCACCGCGCGACCCCAAACGGACGTCTGTTTTGTCCGGATTCTGTCCGTTTGGGTAGGGATTTGGGGTCGTGTCCGGGCGTGTCCTGGGATGCGGTGGTCGTGCGCCCAGCGCGCGGCCGCATCCATTTGCCCCATCCTGTCCGCGTCTACTTAAAAAACTAAAAGCAACGTTTCAAATGCCAAGCCCTAGTTCAGGCCAGCGGCCCCGGTTCATCACGCCGGCAACAGAGCCAGCGGCCTACACGTCCATCGCCGGCATCAGCCAGCGGCCGGCAACACAGCCAGCCTCCAAAATGAATAGTTGTCCTCGCCGGCAACACAGCCAGTGGCCGGCAACACAGCCGACCTCCAGAAATGAATGTTTTTCTCACCGGCACACTGCCAGCAGCCCAGCGGGAGGGTGGCACCAATGCCAGCCTCCAAAAAAGAACGGCGGACGCCGATCAAACGACCTAGTTCATTTCTTCGGCGTCGAGCATCTCCTTCTGCCTGGCCTCGAACCAGGCCCTTGTCTTCTCGCTCATCTTTCACAAGTCCACGCTCATGATCGCAAGGGCCACCTCCTTTGCTTTGGTGGCGGCATTGGTGGCCTCGATGTCGAGCTGCCTCTGCCTGGCCTTGACGTTGCCGGCCTCGATGTCGAGCTGCCTTTGTCGGGCCGCCTCCTCCATGTCGAGCTGCCTTTGCCGGGCCGCCTCCTCCATGTCGATCTTTCTCCTCTTGGCCGCCTCCTCCATCTCAAGGTTCTGTCTTTGAAGGTCTAGGTATTGCTTCATTTGCTCGTCCTTTCTTTGCCGCTTCTTCTCGTCCCTCACATCCTTTTGGGACATCATGCCATGCAAAGTCTCATGCATGGCCATGGATGAGGCGTCACGTATTTCGTCCACCTTGGAGTTAGTCTTGCCCCTCAGCCTCTTCAACGCCTCGCCATCCCCACCTCCGGCGAACTTGGCCGTCTTCTTGCCTCTCTTCCTTGAAGTTCACGGTATTGATCCTTGAACTTAGGGCAATTGTTGATGATCGTCCAACAATGCATAAGAGTGAATGGCTTGTCATTGTGCCGGGCCTTGAATGCCTCCAAAGATTGAAATGCCTAGACCACATGATCAACAAGTGAACATGCAAACATATACACGGCCGAAGTCTCATGGCCGTAGCAAGGAAAGGGCTAGAAAGAGGAGAGCATACCATGTCCCCAACGCCGAGACCACTCACGGGCCGTGCTTCAACGCTCTCAAATGCGGCGCAATACTTGTTGCACTCTTGTTGGATGAACAACCATCTTTTTTGAATCGAGCCGATGCCACGGTTGCTTGTAATTTGGTAGGGCTCAAACATCTTCCTTTCATGGAATGTTTTGTGGACTCTCGTCCAAAAAACAATGCCCTTTTGTTGTGCGCCGGTCCTCGGATCTTGGCTAATCTCCATCCAAGCTTGGCAAATCAACTTGTCCTCATCTTGTGTATATGAACCCGTGCCAATGCTCTTCCTCTTCTTTTGTGCCTCCGCTCTTTGGGTGAGCTCGTCGATGAACAATGCGCACCACTAATATCAACGTCATTGCCCTCTTCTTCTTCTTCATCACCTTCGACATAGATGTCATCGTCTTCATGCCATGAGTCACCAAGGTCGTAGTCAGCATGGTCGTCGGCCTCTTCATCGAGGACGTACTCGGCGCGGCCATCCTGACTTTGGGTCTCCTCGGGGTCGTAGGCACGGCCATGCCCACCCTCGAAGATCACGTCCTCCATGTAGCGGTTGTAGAAGGGGTCGTCGACCGCTAGCGTTGGGGTTGGCATTCCGTCAAACAAGACGCAGGGGGGGCGGCATGGTGCCCGTGACTGCTTTCTTAGCATCTCGACGGACGGCCGCCCACCGCTGCTGGACCCAGGCGTGACGTTGAGGTCGATGACGGCCGCGGGGCGCGGTGTGGACGGCGCGAACAAGCCCATGTCCGGCGACGCCGAGAAACGGGTCTGGCCGTCGTGCCTTGGCGGAGGAAAGCCGGGCGACATGGGCGCGGCACACGACGTCGGCGACTGGCAGTGTGTAGGTCGGGCGACCAACGAGCCTGTGCTCGCCGGGCCGACGGCCGCTGCAGGGAACCCGGCAGGACGGCCCATGCCAAGCATGAGGATGGTGTGCGCTTTGTTGACGAGGTTCTCCTTCTCGTCGGCAGCGGCCTTGCGCCGCGCGGCCTCCATCTCCTCGCGCTGGGCGGCGAACTTGGCCGCGGCGATATTGACCTTGACGACCGCTCTTCGTTCCCTCCTCTTCGCCGATTTCGCGTCCAACTTGGCGATCTCCTCCGGCGTGCACTCCGACCGCGGCTTCCTTGGCGCCTTCTTCTTCACCTTTGCAAGTAATCGACGGCCAAGCCGCCGAACTTCGGCGGGCGCCGCCATGGACGGGGGAGAGAGGGGGCGGCGGGAGAGATGTGGGAGGGTTTGGGGCAAACGACGTCAAATGGGCGTGGCGGGGTTTTGGTTTCTCCCACCGACAGGCGGGCCAGGGAAGGACAAGCGCGTGTCCCGCCCGTCCGCGCGCTGTCCGTTTCACCTCAAAACCGGCGTAAATTTGGGCCGAGGATGGGTCGAAAGCGGACACAAAGCGAACAAAAGTCCGTTTGCGCCCGCGCGCTGGGTCGTCTCGTTTGTTCCTTTTAGCCCAAATGGACGGGGACGGACAGGGTAAGGTCACGCGCTGGAGTTGACCTTACCTGACGAGGCCTGATACGTACGGGATGCGTGCTGCAGAGGCAGTGGCAGTCGTCCGTGTACGCCTTTATGGCGCGCAAGGACCACAACCACGAACCACCCATGCTTTCTCGCAGTCGCCTGCTCTGCCCGGTGCCCTGCCAAAGGGCCTTTACTCATCTGGCGTCTAGTGCCTAGTACGTGTCGAGCGTGCGTGAAGCCGAGCATGATTAGCAGAGATCATCAGGACTAGTTTTGCATGCAAACCGTAGCTCGTTAACTAATACAGTAGTTTTGTTGTATATGCATATATTCGTACAGGCTGCGTGCAAGCATATGCGCAGGCTGCTCCGTAGTGGATTGGGCCATGATATCCCGACTGGGCGAGCGGCGCTTCCGAACGTTGCAGCGTCGCGACGCAGATATGGCACCTCCACTGACGAGTGTAGTAAATGCTTGCTCGCAGCTCTGGCCGTCGATCCACGGGAGTACCAAATGTTTCACGTCGTTTACTCATCTGGATGAATGAACCAACCAAATGTTAATGTCCTCCTTCAACATGCCAAGGGTGGTACATAACCATATGGATATGTGGTCTTACATGCATGGAGATGCGTTTTTTTTTAGTGGAAAACCTGTTATAGGGCCATGCAGGGTTTTTTTTAAACGCCCAAAAAAAACATTCTGAAGTTTCAAATATATTCTAAAGAAAACTGCATGTTCATATGGGTGTATATTATTTATTTTCAGAATTTTGATGATGATTTAGCTCGACATATTTTTTTCTATGTAGTTCACATGTTAGCGCTTTTCATCCTTAACTTTACAAACTTGTTGGATACTCCCTCCGTTTCTTTTAGTCTGCATATAAAATTTGGTCAAAATCAAACTTTGTAAAATTTGACTAACTTTATAGAAAAAAATATTAACATCTACAATACTAAAGTTATATGTTATGAAAATTAATTTCATCATGCATCTAATATTATTGATTTCATAGTGTGGATGTTGATATCTTTTCCTACAAAGCTAGTCAAATTTTACAAAGTTTAACTTTGACCAAATCTTATATACAAACTAAAAAGAAACGGAGGGAGTACATCCGTATGAACATGTAGATTTTATTTCCAGTTTTTAACTCTTTCAGCCATAATTTTCAAAATTGATGAAGACATACACCAAACTGCCTCACTTGTTTCGAAACCCTTTTCAAAAGAAATGAAAAGAGAAATTTTCATGAAGAGATACTTTAACATGTTGCCTATGCAAGAGAAGATGTTTTTGTACATTTGAAAATAGCAAATAACAATTAGCTAATTAGCTAAAGGTCGTTACCGGTGGTGCGGCTGGCGTCCTCGTGGCTTGTTGTACTACGCCGCGGAGGCAAATAGGGCTTGCTAGGGTGAAAACCCTCTCTGGCTCTGTCAGTCCGACGGTGGCAGTGCATATGGGCGTCGTCTCCTTCTTGAAGGTGTCATTGCGGTTCCTTTTTGTCCTTCTTGTTTCCCCAGAGGACGCTTCTATGTCGTGCCCTTCCTGATGGTATCGCCTTGGAGTACATGGTTCGTCGTACACAGCTTTGTCTCTTTGCGGTGATTCGTTCAGGGTTTAGAGCTCTCGAGACTCCAAGTGGCTCCCTTCATATAGTTTGCTTGGAGCGTTATGAGGCAGTCTAGCTGTTCATAAGAGCAACTATAGCGCGCTGACCCAAATGGACGATATTTTTGTCCGTTTTTCGTCTGTTTGGGTCGGCTCAGCGGACACCCATGTCCGCTTTTGCGTTTGGGTTGGCGCTTGCGCACAACGCTGGCCCGACCGATTTTTGTGCTCGGGCGAAAAAAAACATTGCCGCCAACATTTTAAAAAATAAATACATTAATTAAACATTAATGCCGGCCCCAAAGGCCGGCAAAAGTCCACGAGTCCATTTTTACATTAAATAAAACTAAACTACGAGGAGACGCGCTGCCCTAGGCGTCCTCGTCCTCATCGTCGGGGCAGTGAGGCCGATGAGTGTCTGCGTCGGGCCAGCCCAAGGGAACACCATCGACCACGCTCGAGTGACGTCATCCGCCGCGGGCTGTACCACTGCCGGCTGGGTTGGCCCTGCGCGGGCAAGGCGCTCCTCCTCCTCCACGTCGCGCTCCAGCATCTCGAGGTACTCGCCCTCGCGGCGCTCCTCGGCTAGCCTTCGCTGCTGCCACGGCTCGAGGTAGGCCTGCTGCTGCTCCAGCGTCGCCCCCATCCAGATCGGTGGCGCGCTGACCCACTCGCGTACTCGCCCGGTCCATGTGTAATGCTCGATGGGGGTCGTCTCCGGCTCCGGCTCGGCCTTGAGGGGGGATGGCGGCACGAGGCATTCGCCGCCCGTGGAGAGCGCCATGGCCTCCGCCATGTGCGTCTGGTACGCCTCCTCCTCCTCCTCCTCCTCCTTACGACGCTCCTCCTTCTCGCTTTCATGGAGGATTGCCACCAGCGCCGCCTGGTAGGCGGCCTCCTCCATTTGGTCCTCGTCGCACACGACGAGGGGCGGTGGTGGGGAACGATGCTGCACGTCACGAACGTCGCGCCTCCTGGCCTCCTCGTGCTTGTAGGTGAAACACCGCTCCCAAGTATTTAAGCGACTACCGTCACCATCACCGTTTCACCGTGACAAGCGAAGCGAGGCCGGCGGGATCGAGAGGAACCAGCCGGAAACGAGGAGCAGCAGGGTCAGCGGCCATGTGGAAGGGGACAATCTCCACCACCCTCGGCGGTGACGGAACGGACGTAGCACAGGAGCAAACCAGGCACCCCTGCCCGGCCGAGCCCGAAGCGGGCTCGTGAAGGTCCGTCTTCTGCACTGCAGAAGACACGCGCCGCCTCCACCACCCCAGCCCGAGCCACACCTCCGTCCGCGGAGATGGCGCCGAAAGCACACGCCAGCCCACCTGAGACCAGATGGGGCCCAAAAGGTCCAGTGCAGGCGGTAAAACTCCGCCGCAAGCCATCACGCCACCGCAGCCAAGCAGCCGCGCGCCGCCACCACCGCCACCGGAGTTGCGCCGCCCGAGCGAGCCACCGCCGGATCCGTCGCCGCACAGGTCCACCGCCGCCGCCGCCATTGCCGAAAGCGCATGGCGCTTGTGAGGGAAAACAGAACGGCCGCCGCCGCCGACCACGCGAGCAAGGCACAGTGGCCCTCGCCGCGGCGGGAGGAAAAGGAGGGAGGCGGGAGGTGGTGGGGAGAAGGCCTCGATCGCTCCGCTCGAGGAGGCGACGTGTGGGTACAGAAAGGGGTGGTGGGGAGGAGGAGAGGCGGCGGGATGGGCCGGCGCGTCGGCGGCGCCGATGCCGGGAGCTAGGCGCCCGCCCGGGCAGGCGGGGAGGGGGAAAACCTCCCTCTGAACCATTCAAAGGAGCCCTCCTCCCTTCGCGTCACCTCTTTGTACCGCTCCGACGGCAGGTGACGGTAATGGAAATCCTGGTGCCTTGGCTCTCACTAGTAGATAGTTTAGGGTTTTAGTCCTCATTGTGGCGGCGCTTCATGTTTTGGCCGGTCTTTCAGGATCCGATTCTCGATGACTTCATTCGTCGAGAGGGATTCGATGGAGCTTTGACATAGATTTCTGCCGGCTCCTCGAGGCGGTGAGGTTAGGGTATTTTCTCATGTGTACGTGACATCAAGATCCCGTGTCTGTTTCTTCAGATCGATTTAAGGGTTCAGCAACAATGACTACGGCTTCGACTTGCTGGTCCTTAGGGGAACGTGCATGAAGGCCTCCCGATTGCCATCGACCAGGTCTAGCCGATTCCAGCATGGGAGCAGCGACATCGGCGTGTTAGCAACTCGTTTTGGCAACGACAATGGTTGTTCTGTGGTCTAGAAAGCTCAATGTATTTTTTATTATATCATGCTTTGTACTTTTGATGAAATTTATAATATGAATCCTTTCCTTAAAAAATCAAGGCCCCGCCAGTGGTCATACATAGAGAAGTAAAAGCTCATGCCTGTGGCGGATCCATCTTCAATTTTGGATGCTCAAGAAACCATTTGGGTATAGCTGGTAGTAGTACTGTTTTTTCATTAAGGAGATAATCACATAAATGGAACAACAAATATCGCTGTTAGAGATGTCGTAAAGATCCAGCGCATACTTTTGCCCCAAAAATCTCAGCCAGCCCCCTAATAGATGTCCTATCGATGAAAGCATTGGAAGGATAGAAGGTTCCAACCACAGATGGAAGATTAGCTTAGCGTTGGAGGTAATCTAACTCGTGGTCAAAATCAGTAGGTCTGTACTGGTGGGTGTGTGTAACTGATGGATGAAGGCGACTGGACGTAGGGAGGCGATAACCATCAAAAATAGCAGCAACAGCAAAAGTCGACGGGAGACGACAGAAGGAGAGACGTATGGGTCGGGATGCTTCACTGCAGGGGGTGTGCAGTGCAAGGCTGCATGCTCTTACCCAAACTTTTTTGGTTCACCCCAACATTATCCACTTGTCCGACTGTTGCTAAGCAGTTTTGAGATACTAAACGGACCTCCCGAAATGGTAATCTTAAAGTGGCCGATTTACTCTCTTTTGCAATGAGTTTCGCTATCTGGACTTGGCTAGGATCGTGAGCTCTCTGGCCTGTCACCTCAGCCACTTGTCCACCACCGTGCTTGCTCACCCGGCCGGACAAGGACAATGCTCCAACCCGACGCCGGAAATTCAAGTCTCCACCCATGGAAATGCAAGTGTGTTTTTTGTAATTCTTTTTAGCCCAGTATTGAGATAAAATGTGTGTAATTTATGCGCATATACGTCAGCAAATCAGAACCAGCGTACTCATCTTCGTATAAACAGTGGAGCACCGGCATTCATCTAAGGAATACTGTTCAGTAGCTTCAGTGATTAGGCCAACTTCAGCGCACGAACCCAAACAGACGTCAGTTTTGGCCTGTTTTCGTCCGTTTGGGGCAGCAATGAGGTCGCTCATGTCCGTTTGGGTCCGATGGGTTGTCGGTACGCCCAATGCGCGGCCGCACCCTAAATCATGTCCGGGGTGGACGTGATTTAAAAAAGCAAAAACTAAAATAAAATGCCAAAAAAAGAGCAAACATAAAAACATAAACATAATTCATCACGGCCACAAAACATCCCAGTTCCACAGTTTACATAGACATAATTAACATAAAAAAAACAAAAAAAAAACGCCGCCCGCGGGCTCTTGCCGTGCCCGTCGATGTCGTGGTCGTCGACGTCTTCTCACGCGCCGCAGTTGTCATCCTCGTCGCTGACGAGGTCGAAGTAGGCCGGCGGCGTCCAGAGGTGGGGCGGCGGTGCCTGGTAGACGGGAGCTTGCTGGAAGGTGGGAGGTGCCTGCACCACCTCTCCCCGTGGCGAGGCTCGCGATCCGATGACCGCGGCGGCGTGGGGCACCAGTTCACGCCCCCCACGGCGTCGGCCATGTTCGGAGCCGTGCACGACCAGCTCCACCGCTGGCCTACCAGGCCCGGGTGGAACGCAGCGACGGGCTCCTCCTCCAGCTCCTCCTCCCTCCTCACCTCCTCCTTGATGGCCACCATCTCCAGCTCGGGGAAGGCGACGTTGCCGGCGGCAGAGAGTGCCAGCGCGGTCTCCAGGCGCTTGTCGTGCGTATTCATGGAGTCTTCCATGACACGTTGACGCAGCCGGGCCTCCTCCTCCTCTGTCATGCGAGGAGGTGGTGGTGACGACGGAGAGGGCGACGGTGACGGCGTCGGCGTGATGCTGCGCACCACCCTACGCCCGCACACTTGGGGAGGGCTCGGAGCGTGCGCGCGGCGCTCACGTGGCCGCCGCGGCCCCGACGAGGTGTCGGCGAAGAAGGAGGCGTGTCGCGTGTCGTGCTCGTCCTGGAACAACGTGTCCCAGAGGGCGGAGTCGACGGCGTACCTCGGGTCGTAGTAGAGGTCATCTAGCACGAGGCGGCGGCGTTCGATATCCTCGCAGCGTGCACGGCCGCTCAAAGGGACCGGCGGGATCGGCACCCGATCCGCGGACAAGTGCCAGTTATTGGGCAGGTGCACGTCGCTCCAGGGGAGCCGCGTCCTCGTCTCCTAATAACAACGGCAAACATCCGCGTGGATGTAGTGCCGGTCGCGCTCGCCGCCGCTCGCAGGGGCGATGGAGAATGCGGGAGGCGCGGGGGCCCTGCGTGGTGGTGATGCGGGCTCCTCTTTCACGCCGCAGTGCCGGCGGCCCGAGGACGAGCCAGCCTCGTGGTCGTGCGCCCCTTGCGGACGAAGCTCCACCGCACCATGGCTGCGGGCTGGTAGCGACCTCGAGGAAGGGGAAGGGAGAGTTAGATTTGGGTGTCGGGTTTTGAGGAGGCAGCGGGCGACTGGATTGGGAGCGTGGAATGCGATCGGTCCATGGCTTTCCATTTAAGAATGACGCCTACCGCGCGCCTGGGCGGATGACAGGTGGGGCCAGCCGCGTGTGCGCATTAATCTTGGGCGGTGGGAGGTAGGTGGCCGCCTGCCACGCGGCCCCGAAGTGGACGAGCGGCGCGTCCGTTTACTGTCCGCCGCAACCCAAACTCGGCGCATGTTTGCGCTCGAAATGGGTTGGTCCAGACACAAAACGGACCAGATGGGTCCAGGACGTCGCGCGCTGGGCCGTGGGGTCTGTCCGTTTTGCCCCAAACGGACGGGGCCGGACGGGATGGGGTTGCGCGCTAGAGTTGGCCTTACACAACAGGTGCCAATCAACTTGATGCCGGTCTTTGGATGGCAACAAGTGACGTTATTTCAAAACTGTGATAGCATCTATTGCCGGACACCCCAAACCCTCCTCAAAGGCCCGGACGGCCTGCCCGGTCACTGACCGGTCACGAAATTTTAACCTGGACGGGTGCCTCAAACAGGCCTCAAACGCTCGGGCTAACCGGCACCCTCATATCCAGCCAAAATATGGGTCAGATATAGGGGCGTCCGGGCGCGTCCGCCACGTCGGACCAGACCCACGCTGGCCCACTCGCCCCACATATATTCCTCTTCACCCGCTCGCTGGACCAAACCCTAGCCACTTCACCTCACTCATCTTCGCTACCCAAGCTCATCTCCGGAGATTTCCGCCCGTCTCCGGCATGGTGGGCAGTGGATCCGAATCCTTCACCTCCAGATCATCGACCCCGAGCTCATCCCACACGGCCTCTAGGAGGAGATGGTCGTCCGGCTTGCGCTCCGCCGCTCCCGAGGGGAGGATCGTGCCCGACAGCGCTCAGACTCCTTCCATCGGGAATCCATTGCATCCGCCCAAATGGCGCATGGATCAGACGCTAGGTATCTTATCGCTGCCTTGCTGGAGGCGGTGCGGTCCGTCTAGCGTCCGAACGCGCAACCCCTTCGTTGGCGCGCCGAGCATCGAGATGCACGATGGGCCTCGTCCGACGAGAACATGGCACGACGTGCCTGCCGTGCGAGGCAATGGGCACGGGAGGCGGTGGTAGCCCTCGCGGCGATGGATGTCGGCGAGGCGAAGTTGCATTCTCTGGCTCCCCGTATGGTGTAGCAGTCCGGGCGGCGCAACCGCGTCATGGTGGACGTCGCCGGCTCATCTTAGGACGAATCCATCATCGATCTGACGTCCACCGGCACCCAACGGGTTTCGGGCTCTGACGAGAAAGAGTAGGGCATGGGAGACGGCAGCGCCTTAAGTCTCGTGAGCCGTCTCGTGTACCATGCCCTATTGTGCCTTGCCGGCAACCGAACCAACACTCTTGGAGCACAGCCGGCCGCCGGACATGGCCACGGCAGAACCGGGCAAGCTCCGGTTATATTACGTTCACGTTGCATGCAATAATATGGATTTGAGGTTTCTAATTTGAGGTGTCTTGGTTGTAGAATCAAATATTTGAGACATGACCAGTCACTGTCCGCGGACACGCGCGGTTACGTCCACGGGCGTTTGAGGGGTCAGAATTTAGGTGTTCCAAGTCCGTCGTCATACCAACCATCTCTCTTTCCAAGAACCTTCTTCCCGGTCACTCACCCAATAATTAATTTTTTTTATAGAAGGATCAATATCAAAGTACTACCTCCATCTTGGTTTATTAATCCTCTTTTTAGTTTGGGTCAAACTTTGACCTTTGATTTAACTATCAAAAAATAAGTTATATACCCTACAAATGCTATCATTGAAAACCTCTTTTCAATATGAATCCAACAATATAAATTTTATAACATACAACACATAATATGTTAGTCAAATCTACAGTCACAGTTGGGCACAAGATACAAAGGGACCAATAAACCCGGACGGAGGTAGTACGAAGCATTGAAAACATAATCAAAATTACATCGAGGTTCTGAGACCACTGAACGACCAAAACTATTGCCCAAACAAGCCACCGCTATTGCCATTGTCGCCACTCTCATACCGAAGCCTGCTTGACCATGTCGACGACAGACAAGAAGTCTTCGCGCACGTGACCCTAAGGACCAGAGCTTTGGAGCTGTAGAACCATTGCATAGATTTGATGCACCTGACATTTAATCTCGCCACATGGCAAGAAACGCTAACCTCGCCGCCTCAAAGAGACGGCAGGAATCTACGTCAGAGCTCCGTTGACTATGTCTAGACAGACGAACTCAAGAAGGATCAGAGTCTAAAAGACAAACTCGAAGAAGAAGCGCCACCATCCACCTGAGCGCCGCACCTTCAAAGACTAAAAAACCTAACCTAAACTACTAACCGGACTGAAGGCATTGGGATTCCCGTCCCCACCACCGATGGCCGGAGCGGCAGACAGAGGGGAGACAAATCCATGAGCTCATGGTGAAGTTTGAAGGGAAGAGTTTGCCCTAGCCATCTAGGGTTAGGGAAGGAAAATGAGAGAAAGTCAACGTTGATTGTATTTCTCCCCTCACCTAATAATTAGTTAATTTGGTTAGTTGACCTATCTGCACTCTATTAAGTCGTCGAGTCCAATACCACTGTAGTATTGATCCCAAGAAAATGAGCTTCTTACATAAACAAATAAGATTCCAATTTATTTAGAAATAAATAAGCTTCACTGTTACATACTGGTAATAAATAGTAGCATTTGCCAAACATTCCACGTGTTTTGGCTCCTCATTTTCATTATACTTGTTGTGTCCCGAGCAGAAGCTTTTGTAATTTAGAGCAACTCTAGCAGACCCCGCATCCCGCCCCGGCCCGCAAAATAACCGCCAAAGTGCGGGTCGGGACGAAAAAACCTGCCCGACCAGACACCGCATCCCGCCCCGGCCCGCAAATATTTTTGCGGGGCGCGGCAAAACTTCTCCGCCAACCTCTAGTTTCACGGGCTGGGAGGCCGACCCGAGCGCAGCCGCCATCCGCAGCGAGATTTGGCGGGAGGGACATTTCCGCGCGCCCTTTCCCGCTCCTCCCACCCTCCACCACCATTGCCCCCGCCGGCGCACGCTCCGGTGCATCCTCCGCGGCCGTCCCTCGCCGCCATGGACGACTCCCAACTTCCCCCCGTCACCGTCGAGGTCGCGCATGCCCCTTCCCCTCGGGCGGATCTCGTCACCGGCCATGCTGGCCCCACCGTCGCTCAAGCTAGCGCCGCGCCTGCCCGCAAGCGGCAGGGAAACGTGGTTGTGCAGGGAGGGAATCCGGCAGCCCCCGCCACCAAGGCTTGCGCTCCCGGCGCCAACACTGCTGCGCGATATCGGCCGGCGGCGGAGAAGGTGACCAAGGCCGCGGCCGGCAAGAGGAAGAGGAATCCGACTGCAAACAAGGCGCCTCCTTCATCCTCGAACTCCATACAAGCAAGAAGTGCCCCGCCAATGCCGTCCAATGGCGCTGCTCCCCCCGCAAGCGAGGTGTTCGACAAAATGGCCGGAAGGTATGCGTCTTCGGTCATCGTTCGTTTTCACCATTTGTTGCTCGCTCGTGACTTGTTATCGTTCAATATAGCGGTGGTTCAAACAATGGAACTGCCGAGTTCGTGAACTTGTTGGACACCAATGCCGTTGACATTGATCAAGCCCCGTTCGCATTCGAATACAATGAAACGGAGGGTGGCGTGGATGATCATGGTTGTGAGAACGAATTGGCCGAGATCGAAGCGGAAGCGTTTGAGAAATCGCAATCAAAATCTGGGAAAAGCCAAAGATCGAAGAACTACACGATCTTGGAAGATCAAGATCCAAGCATGGACTGCGGTGTCTCTTGATGCATGCACGGGTACTTCTCAAACCGCCAAGAGATATTGGCAAAGGATCGAATATCAGTACTTCCGCATCATGGCAAAGTATCCCAATAGGACTCCTCGCACATTTCAGTCACTTCAAGGCCGTTGGGAGAACATCAAGCCTATGTGCAGCCATTGGGCGGCTTGCTTGGAGCAAGTACACAATGCACCTCCAAGTGGTGCCGTGGAATCCGACTATGTGAGTTTGTTTTTCCTTTGTTCAAGTTGTGCATAATCATATGTGCATCATGAGAATTGATTACATCACTTTGTTTTTCACATTGTGTAGGACAAGATTGCCCAACATAGATACAAAGACATGGAAGCTTCGGAAGGCAAATTCTTCAAACTAGAGCACTGTTGGGACTTGCTCCAAAAGTGCGAGAAGTGGAAGTTGATCGACAAAGAATCTCCATCGAAGAGAGGCTCGCTTATAAACATGGAAGAAGATGAGGATGATGATGGCCCAAGAAATTTGAACAAGCCCGATGGCGACAAGAAGACTAGGGAGAAGATGAAGAGAGAGCAAGAAGCATCGAGCTTGAGGGAGAAGATTGATGCCATGGTGCAATCAAACGAGTTGATGTTGTTGAAGTCATTGGAGATCAAGAAAGAGTTGGCCGAGAAGAAGGCAAAAGAGAAGCAAGAAAAGTGGCAATTGCTCAAGGAAGAGGGGCTCCGCAAAGCTGCCATTAAGGAGAGAAGAGCACACGCCGCTGAAAACAAATCCATGTCTTTGTTGCTCGCCGAAGAGGACAAGATCATGTCAATGAACCGCGATGACATGGACGACCTCACCAAAACATGTCATCATATGGCAAGGAGAGAAATCCTGAAGAGGAGGATGGTCGCGTCGGCCGGTCTGTGTTACAGTTCAGGAGATGTTTTCTCTGCTCCATATGGTGGCACTGCTGATGATTTCGGTGCGGGAGTTGGGACAAGCGCCGGAGGTGGATTCGGTGGTGCCGATGAACTTCAAGGTGGACTCGATGGCGCGGAGTGAAGGTCGACCAAGATGATGTCGGACATGGCCGTAACTTTTGCAAGGCCCTCTTTTGCGTTTCTCATACTGAACTTGGCTTTTATTTGCGCCTAAAACCATGTTATGTTGTTTGAATTTGAAATTATTTGTGGAAACTTATGTCAAATGCGAGAATTGAGCGTTTTCTGTTTCCGGGTCGATAGGGCGGTGTCCGAATATACCCCGCAAAAGCCGACCCGTAAAAAAGTATATTCCACAAATATCCTTTTATACGGGTCCTTTTGGGGGTCTGCATCTGCGCCGGTCCGAGCCAGCCCGCAAAAGCGGTTTCCCCCGAACTGCAAACGCGTTTTGCGGGCCGGCGGGATGCGGGGTTTGCTAAGTTGCTCTTAGTCCATCAGTTAAAAAAACTGACAATCACACACAAGAAAAAGGTTGACCGTATATGAATACCTATTACTCTCTCCGTTTAAAAATAAGTGTCTCAACTTTGTAGTAATCTTAGTACAAACTTAATATACTTTGTACTAAGTTTGTTTAAAGTTAGTGCAAAGTAGAGACACTTATCTTAGAACAGAGATGTACTAAGTTTGTATTGAAGTTAGTACAAAATTGAGACACTTATTTTCAGACGGGGGAGTACTAAATAAGAGACACATGGATTTTTGTGACATATTTGAAAATGCATCTATTGCCCTAGTGTGTTTCGATGGTAAATCTCAACCTGGTTGGATGGACCATTGTTTACTCAAGCATATTTGAGATTAGTCCCTCAAGATTGCAACTAAGAAGACTGGATGACCCCTACTTCAAGGGCAAGCGTTGGCAAGGGTAAGGACATATTTTATGACTTTTAATGATCCAAAATCACACTGAGTTCATAACTACGTCGAAACTATAAAAGTGGATCAGGTAACTGAGGTGATGAGCTTCTTCCTACATTCTTAGATATCAACCTCAAAAAATAACCAAACACCTTAGGCATTTCTATGCTATCTCTTATCCTCTTTACACTATTCAAAGCCACCAAGCCAAATCCAATTGCACCCTCTGACCCATTTAGAGAGACGGTCGTTGCAAATCCGTTCAGAGCCTACAACACAACTCCACTCTGAGCAACTGGAGTACTTGTGCAAGCCTCTGTACCAGAGCACATGAACGAGCCTATTATCATGTGCTACTCAGAGCCTTCATACGACTCGGGTCAGACCTTCCAAGCTATATGCCAGTTGACCCTCGGAAGTTCAATTGTAACCTCCAAGATAATCATTCGATGTCTCTCAGTTGTGCTCAAAAGTGTGGGATAGTTAGAATTCGGGTCCAACCTATATACACCCCAACCTAACTCACTAATTCAGTCAAGAGTGCTTCATTTCAAAAACATTAATAAGGGAGAACTCCTCAGTCTCTTGCTAAGTCCAAAGGGCCTTCCACTATAACATCCATGCCAAAAATGTGATTCTCTCCTCTTATCCTTCGTGTCAAGTGAATCTTCCAACACCCAACCTCTCCACATCCAATGATCCATCATATGAGAGTTTGAGTGTGGGGTGGGTTATCTTTGGAAGCACAAGAAGGAAATTCATCACCAAGCAACATCAATCTTATTACTTTTGAATGGTGTACGCCTCCTAGATCGTCTAGGTATGTTTGGGAGTCCTCAAAGTGTGAAGGAACTAAGCAGTATGTGAGGGCTTAGAGACCGTCTACTTCGTTAAGATCTACACCGAGTGAGGCTTTACCAAACCTTTGTGGTTGAAGCCATGGTGTAATAGGTTGGCAAACGCTTTTTCGACACTACCAAGACATTAAAATTTGTGGTATTAAATCATAGAAATGTTGTAGTTTGAACCTCCACCAACAAGAACGCTTAACAACGACAACTATTCAAACATCGGGAAAATGGTGTTCGAAATCTCTATCCCCTACTGCCTTACTCATTGAAAGTTTTATCTTCCACTCATTACTCTTTTGTAGACTTGCATGTGTAGGGCATTTAGGCAACGAAATGGCATAGGAGCACTTGGTGACGCTGCCCATCGGAATCTCCCCTACTCATTTGCATCGGGATCCCAACCACTATATTAGTCGGGATGTATTCGATGATACAATAATTGTATATATTCTCATATACGTTTCAACAGTCAAAGACCTGACCAGTGGCAAGAGTAGCAGACCCCATCATCTCCAATGGTCACCCCCAACTACCCATCAAATCTTAAATGCAGCCCGTTGTTTATGTGTCCTTTCTTTTTGCAGGGAGTCGTTCCTACGTCCTTCATCAAATCTTGCTAGTACTAGCCATCTAATATTTTAGTTGGAGACAAAATTGGAGGTTGGGAAAATTGATGGTGATATTAACTATTCCCTTCAAGATTGTGTTTCTCAAAACCATAGTAATCTCAAAACCTCTGTATTCAAGTGCCTAGGCAATGAATACTTCCGTTTCTAAAAACCATAGTTTCTTCTTCTTCTTCTTCTTCTTCTTCTTTGGGTTAGAAAAAAGTGGTCAAGACATCTACTTAAATACTACAAAAAATGGTGTTGGAGGTAATACAGTTTATATAACTGTGGTATTTGTTGAAGCCAAACACCTCAAAGTTTTAAAAATTGTGGTTTCTGAGAAAACCATAGTATTCTGCAAATACTTCAAAAAAAACTACCCAAGTCTTTGTAGCTGCATCATTTCTTCTACATTTTATTGTTTTACCTTTCAACAGTAAGTTTCCTGGCAAGTTTAGATTTCTTTATTTTCAATCAATTCTTCATTGAAAACTTGCACCACTTTGTCAGTCACTGGATCAGTTAAATGTGTTGCGTCCAATTCACTAAATGAGTATGAACATGTATTTACTATTAATATATACGCAAACGCGTTGTATTGTAAAGTTTCTGCCAGTTTGACGAAAAGATGGACCAATCCCAAGACGAATGATGAGTGGCTTAGATTCTGGTGGGTGTGGTCGCCGTCTGCTACTCGTCTGCGTCCATTTAAGCAACCACTAGTTAAGCTTAAAATTGGACAAGAACTAAAATTGAGTGCACATCTAGGGAGTGATAAATTTTAGTAGTCTTTTCACCCCACTCCCCTCCCTTTCCCCATTTAGACTCCCAACGATCCAATAATTTTGTTGGCTATGTATTTTGCATCATCTTCATGTGTGTGTGTGTGTGCATCCTGAATGCAAATGCAATGTGGACTCGTTATGTTCAATTTACCTCGATGCGATGTTATGAGTCAATACAAGTGCCATTTTTATTAAAGGAAAGAACAAGACCCTCTCCCCTCCGTGCTAACAAAAGTTCTTTAATACCAATGATTGATTTTCAATTTGTGATTAAAACACCATCCAACATTTTGTGACCGGTGATATTGTTCAGAGTTGGACGAGTCTTGGTTAATCCTATTTCCTATCATACGGGTGCATGGTTCCGAGCCATCTAAAGGGATGTCTAATATCCAAAAATTCAAATCAAGAAGAGCAGAACAGGGTTGACCACATAATTTAACTATAGTCCTATCTCAAACGGTAAAAAAAATATGAACACATAACACAGGTGATTCACGTAGATCAATATTATATATAAATCAGATTTAATTATTGTTTTCATTAATCTCCAGGGTTTTTCAGTTTGTTTTAAGTGACAATATGTTTTAGTTCCTTATGATGTGTCTCTTTTATGGGAAATCCACACTCTATTTTTTCAAATCGATTGAGGGCCAAACCTTACATGACTTAAACTAAAATTGCATGATAAACTCAAGCAAGATAAAGTTTATTTATTTAGTAACTTCAAATTTGAGAACACTAAAGCAGTAACCTTATTGCAAGAATGAAATTAGCCCATCGTGAACATGTATTGAAAATAGTTTCACTCAAGGAAAGTCAACAATGTTTCATTCTTTGACCTTTATTGTGGTGTGAAAAACATGTCGTTCATAGACAAGGAAGATCAAACGAAGGGCCTAGTAAGAAAGAACAAAATACATGAATATAAAGAAGGAAGGAGAAAAAAGAGAAAACACTGATGAAAAATAGAAGTCTATTTAGTTTGTTTTTGCGCAGTTTCATATTCCAACTTTGACCATCAATATTTGTAAGATTACACACATAAATAATTTATTTGTTGAAGAAATTTCTTTTGGGTTGCACAAAAATGCTTTTTGGTGAGAAATCTATGGTACTATTTTAGATCAAACAAATCCAGATAGTTTTTTGGGGTTTCATGGTCAAAGATAGAGAAGCTGAACTGCGCATATTTTTTGGAATGGAGCTAATACATTAATTCTACATTATACATAGGAATTTAAACAAACCAAAACCAATAAATATACACCAAAAATATTCTTCATGCGGCATATTGTGCAGTCCACGCTACTCAATGCTACTCATTGTTTTGGGTCATTCTACATGCATCTAAGTACATTGTACTGCAAACCAATATGGTGAACATTCAAGTTGCTATAAAAGACAATAAAACCTTGCTCCCACCTATCACACGCCAAAATCAACATGTAATATGTAGCTTTTGGAGGATGCAAATATGAAAATCTCAAGAGGAAATGGCACCACTTTAGATTAATCGCAAACTAAATATGGCTGAACATATCACTCCACTTGGACACATACACAAACAAATGTAGATGCATCCAAAATATAAACACCACGACATCTATATACACCAACATATGTGTACACAATCCAACTGCAACTCATCTTTACCCCGTAAACACACACACCACAAGATTTGCCAAACAAAACATACACACAAACACAACACAAGAAAAATAACACATTCTATGTCCCCCCCATGTCCCTAGCTTAGCTTAGCTAGTACAACAGCCCACACAATCGAGAGAGAAAAAAGCACCATAACCCACACAAGCACATATAGGGCCAATTCTTTTGACTCGATTATGAATAATTACGGTATGGAGAATCAAAATCGCAAAAGACCTCAGCTCTGCCCCAGAGATCGTCTAGAATCAACCCAGAATCTCTAGAATCGTCGAAAGGCGATTCTAGCCAATCCATCAAAGGAAAATGTTTCGTTTTCAGCAAGTACTCCTATTGGACAAAGTATTTAGAACGTAAATGCCACTCGGGCCAGACCGAAAAAGGCCCAAAACGCTCGATCCAGAGAGGCTCGCGTTCGTAACCGCCCCACTCATTCGTCCCCAACCAACTCTTTAAGTTGTAATATTATGCACTTTGTGATATTTGTAACCCGCTTTTAAATTGCAATGTTAAACACTTTATGATATTTGCAACTTGTTTTCGTGTTCATATTAGACGTGAAACTGTCTGAAATAATAAGTGTTAGCAATTCAACATTTCATCACACAACTCATACAACAATTATAGGCTGAAATCTCAGTAAAGAACTAGACGGCGGATTTTATGAGCAGTTGATTCTCCGGGCAGATTACCAGAATCACATTCTGAAGAATCATGGGGGAAAAGAACTGGCCCATACACACACTCCAAAGGGACGTCCCTCCAAAGGGCAGATGCCAAGCCACAGAAAAGCAACAGTCCATGGGAGTGCAGATCCCGAGCTCCACGCCGGAGCACTCCTCCCAGCACTCTTCCGGCGCGTCCACGGCCACGACCGAGTCGGGTGCCGCCGGCCGGCTGCCGACGACGCTGGGCCTACCTGTCGCCATCCCCGACGAGGCCGTGACCTCGCGCTCGGCGTCGGCATCGGCGCAGTCGGCGTCGTCGCGGTTCAAGGGCGTGGTGCCGCAACCCAACGGGCGGTGGGGCGCCCAGATCTACGATCGCCACGCGCGCGTCTGGATCGGCACGTTTCCCGATGAGGACGCCGCGGCGCGCGCCTACGACGTGGCCGCGCTCCGCTACCGCGGCCTCGACGCCGCCACCAACTTCCCGCGCACGGCCGCGTCGACGGAGCTCGCCTTCCTGGCGGCGCACTCCAAGGCCGAGATCGTCGACATGCTCCGGAAGCACACCTACTCCGACGAGCTCCGCCGGGGCCTGCGCCGCGGCCGCGGCATTGCGGGGCGCGCGGAGCCGACGCCGTCGTGGGCAAGGGAGCCCCTCTTCGAGAAGGTGCTGACGCCGAGCGACGTCGGAAAGCTGAACCGCATCGTGTTGCCGAAGCAGCACGCCGAGAAGCACATCCCCCTGAAGCGCACGCCGGAGACAACGACCACCGCTGAGAAGGCCGTGCTGCTGAACTTCGAGGATGGCGAGGGGAAGGTGTGGCGGTTCAGGTACTCGTACTGGAACAGCAGCCTGAGCTACGTGCTCACCAAGGGCTGGAGGCGCTTCGTCCAGGAGAAGGGCCTCGTCGCCGGCGACGTCGTCGTCTTCTCCTGCTCAGAGTACGGACAGGAGAAGCACTTCTTCATCGACTACAAGAAGACCACGACGGTGAGCGGCGGCGCGGCGGCGTCGCCGCCGCCGGTGGTGGAGACAGGCAAAGGAGAACAAGCCCGAGTCGTGAGGCTGTTCGGCGTCGACCTCGCCGGAGAGATGAGGGGGCTAGCGGCGCCGGCGGAGCTGGAGTTGTTCAAGAGGCAATGACATTGGCGAGTATGATTGGTTTTGCTACACCAATTGGTATTTTGTTATTCCCCAAGCAGTTACTCCCTCCGTTTCTCTATGTAATGCGCATAGGTTTTTTGGCATTATTCCGAAATGTAGAGCGTATTAGCTACTTTGGGCTCTTTTGACGAACCTAACCCCGCAGCATCAAACTTTTGCTAAACCAGTAGGAGTACTATATTAATAATGTTCATGAACCAACCAATTAAGTTCCTGCCGGACATACGTTAATGTCACCGGATTATTCTCCCGGGCCACGTTATCCCAACGGGCAACGGGAAGAAAATGTGACGCATAAAGTTCCATGTAAATTGCACCTACTCCTCCGTTAAAATAATTGTTTTCTACCATGCTTAAATGACTTCTGACATACGGATGTATGTAGGCGTATTTTAGAGTATAGATTCACTCATTTCTTTGTATGTAGTCGGCATTTGAAATCTCTAGAAAGACAATTATTTAGGAACGGAGGAAGTACTATGCTACAGGGCATTGCTACGGGACACATGACATGATTGAAAGACTTGGGCACGAAGACACGGGAACCACTGACCAATTGACTATTGACCGCAAAGAGACTTTTCTTTTGCGTGAAGGAGCGGTCGTCTGCATCTCTGACTCGTGTACAGGACTTGGTCCCACTGGGGCAGCTGATGAGCCCAGCAGTTGTGCTGTGGCAGCCATGAATACGGCGGTAGCAGCCACAGCCACGCCTTCCGACTCGTGAAGGATTATTGGCCCGTGACCGTGAGCAACTGAGCATCTCCTGACCGGAAACACGGAACAGTTCTTGTGCTACTCTACCTGGTCCGCTCTCGAGGGTCAGCGGAAAAACTGCATTGTGTTTGTATCCTTTTATGCTCCATTTGAAGTCAATAAGATTTACTCCCTCCTACATTCGACCTACCCAACAAGAATCGAACCCAGGACGAACAAGCTCCGCATGCTCCCTTCGACCAACAAGCTACAACATCTTAGTTGTTCAAACTGGAAAACATAAGAACTTGACCTTTTATACCTCATAGCATCAAAATAAAAATTATGCTAATTCCAGAATTTTTTTGCTGGGAGCTAGAATCAAACTCCAAAATCAAAGAATTGTGACGAGGGACATGAATTTTTCTCGTCAAAAAAATAGTGTGCCAACAAGATTCGATCCTTGTAACTTTTACAAGGTAACCCACTAGCCAACCACCTCATCTACGTTCCTCTTTTATAAAAATAAAAGCAAATAGGCTTTTTAACCTGTCTCCTTTTCTATGTTTGCACAAAAGTGAATGCAATATCCGATCTTTTTCGTACTTAAGTAGATTATTTTACAAACTCGTCTTGAGTTGATGATACCATGGTAATTTTGGTGGGGGAGGTTGATGAAATATACCGTTGGTAATTTTTATGTGTGTATAGCATGGTAACTCACACATCACATACCTGATAACTTATGTACTCGGTCTGATTACTTTAGCGATCGGGAGGGAGGCGTTGATGAAATATCCGGGTCATTTTATGTGAATATCATGATAACTCACACATCACATACCGATAAACTTATGTACCTCGATCCTGGTAACTTTGAGGAAGTGGTGTTGATGAAATATCCCCGCCACTCGATGTGAACAACATGGTAACTCGGACATCGAGACCCGATAACTTATGCACCCCGGTCCTGGTAACTTTGGCGAGAAGGGTGCTGAAATATACCCCAATAATTTCGCGCCATAAACATGATAATTTTTCCCTCCGCCGAAGGAGGGTTTTGATGAAATATACTCTGGATAACTTCTGTGTAAATATGATGATAGTTTACGCATCACTGTCCTGATAACTTTTATGCAAATAACATGATAACTCATACTCCCTCCGTCCGGAAATACTTGTCGGAGAAATGGATGTATGTAGATGTATTTTAGTTATAGATACGTCCATTTTTATCCATTTCTCCGACAAGTATTTTGGGACGGAGGGAGTACATCGTAAACATGATAAATTATGTATCCAGTCCTGGTAACTTTGTCGGTGGGGGTAGGGGTGGGGGGAGTCGTTGAAACATACCACGGTAACTTCCATGCAAATAACATGATAAATCACACATCGTAGACATGATAAATTATGTACCCAGTCCTGGTAACTTTGTCGGTGGGGGTAGGGGTGGGAGGAGTTGTTGAACCATACCACGATAACTCTTATGCAAGTAACATGATAACTCACACATCGCAGACTTGATAACTTATGTACCCGATCATGGTAATATGGCGACTGTGGCGAGGGGGGGTGATGCCCCGCTAATTTCTGTGTAAATAACATGGTAATAGAAACATACAAAATTGATAACTCCCATACAAACGCCACTTTAACTTTTGACCTGAAACTTTTTTGTTGAAAAACATACACCCGATAATTTCTGTGTAAATAACATGATGATGTATCATCGCAGACTTGATAACTAATATTTTACGTTTAAACACCATGGTGTCTTTCATCCAAGGGAAACAAGTTTTTGAAACATTTCACCGGTAATTTCTATGTTAAATTACCATACTTTCCCATGCTTTTAACCTTCTCGTACTGTAGTTACCAGCCTTATCATGGTATAGTTATCATGTTACTCAGACCATAGTTATCACGCTGGTCATTGCCAAAGTTACCAAGCCAAACTTTATTTTTTCTTTTGATATGGCAGAAATAAGAAAGGTTCAAATAACATTGTCATTCTACAATAGACAACAACAAAAGGTGGCTTAGTTGGTTATTAGGCTCGATAGGTATTACATAGACCTGGGTTCAAATCCTCTTTCAAGCACTTTTATTTTCTTTTCATATTATGGAGCGAAAAACCAGAAAAAACCACTAGCAATTTACAACGGTTTTTGAGAGAAGGAAAAAAATCAGTGGAAGCGGAAGGAGGGACGAGCGGAAGGATCGATCGAAGGTCGTGCGGATCTGTTGCTAACCACCAGTCGACTGGTGATTAGCACAGTCCTTTATTAAAAAGGCAACCACCACTTACCGTCTATGTAATTACCGTCTTTGTACAGATGGTATATATACCTTAATGTTTAATCAACGAAATCAACTCTTCATTATCTCAAACACAACACGTTATCAGCACTCGAAAGGGCTATTTCATTAATGAAAGAACAGGTGACAAAATCGATATTTTTTGCTCACCAGCTTTAGTTTCTCGAAAGAAATTGAGCGGGAGTTTCTCAATTTATAGTGTGTGTGAAAAAGGTAATTTAACCAGCATAATATTGTAATGGTTGTTTGCATCAATCAAGAGGCCCTCCTTTTCAAAATGGTGTTTTCCTTTTCATTTTCAAGCCGTTCATGACTCATTTTCATTTTCAAAAATGAGCTTAATTACTAGTACTACTTGCCCCCTCATGACTCGTTAACACCCCTCAAAATTTTGAGCCTTCCTTTATTAAAAAGGCAACCACCACTTACCGTCTATGTAATTACCGTCCTTGTACAGATGGTATATATACCTTAATGTTTAATCAACGAAATCAACTCTTCATTATCTCGAACACAACACGTTATCAGCACTCGAAAGGGCTATTTCATTAATGAAAGAACAGGTGACAAAATCGATATTTTTTGCTCACCAGCTTTAGTTTCTCGAAAGAAATTGAGCGGGAGTTTCTCAGTTTATAGTGTGTGTGAAAAAGGTAATTTAACCAGCATAATATTGTAATGGTTGTTTGCATCAATCAAGAGGCCCTCCTTTTCAAAATGGTGTTTTCCTTTTCATTTTCAAGCCGTTCATGACTCATTTTCATTTTCAAAAATGAGCTTAATTACTAGTACTACTTGCCCCCTCATGACTCGTTAACACCCCTCAAATTTTTGAGTGGCGAATAACTCAAAAATTTGAGGGGGCTTATAAACTCGGATTGAGGAAGTAATTTTGTAAGTTGGGTGCATGAAAAGTACTTTTTTTTGCTCTACCACAAGTGAGGCTATTCTTAAATAAGTACATACTACAAGTAACATACATGATGACAACTCTTACATGATGAGAACTCGGATTTGAGGGGGCATACTAACTTTTGTTATAGTTTCTGCCAGAGCATATTATTCGTGAAAGTATATGCTAGCAAGCCGTTCAAATTTTCTCTTCATGTAATGCAATCCAAGACCAACAAGCCGTTCAAATTTTCTCTTCATGTAATTAAGCTCACAATGCCCACTATGTTTGATCCAATACAAACACGTACATGTTTTTTGTGTGTGTCCATAATTCTCTATTTTTGTACAACGCCTACGTGTGTACGTTCATGGCTTCCTCTCGTAGCCATCACATCCGGATTACAGCGTGACTTAATTTTCCTATTAATATATTTTCTTCTCTTTTTTCTAAACATCATATTGCTTATATGTACGGAAAAACTAACGCCCACACGTGTGGGGGTTTGCAAATCGCCCACACGCCTTCATCACCACTCATTTTGCCACGTATGAATAGATGACATCAGTAGAAATCTTTTTGGTTTTTGGCTTAAAAATATTTTATCTCCTAAATAAAAAAGCGAACTAAAAATCTGTTTTCACCATTAAATCCGTCTCGACGAGATCTTCAAAACTAGACCCCATGTTGATATGTTTCGACGAAAATTTTTTTTTGCCCAGAAGTTGCCATGATGTTTACACTATAGTTGCCATAGTGCTTAAACTAAAGTTGCCATGTGGCAATTTTAGTTTGTAGATCATGGCAATTTTAGTTTTTTGATGATGGCAATTCTAGTACTTTGACCATGAAAATATTTTTTTATTGAACCATGGCAATTTTAAGTGCATGTATCATGGCAAATTTAGTTTTTGGTGCATGGCAAGTCTAGTTTCTTAATTCTCTGTTTTATAATATGTTAAAATTTACTTTGAAAAGTAAAAGAAAATAGTTGAGACATATCATGGCAACTTCAGTGTAAATATCATGGCAATTCATGTGCAATAGACATGGCAACTTTTAACCAAAAAAAAATTTCGCCGAAATATATCGATATGAGATCTAGTTTTGAAGATCTCGTCGCGAGGGATTTAATGGTGAAAACGGATCTTCAATCGGATTTTTTATTTAAGAGATAAAACATTTTAAAAACTGAAAATCCGAAAAGATTCTCGCATGCATGCATGCGATGACGTGGCAATCTATTTGCATTAGAGACGAGTGGTGCGTATCCTTTCCTGCCACACGTGTGGCAGTTATCGACGTCCTATATGTATACAACGTGACAACATGGAAGTTCAATACCTGGTACATATATTTTTTGATGTAACGTAAAAATCTTTAAATCTTAGCCGTTATTTCTCTAATCAAACGGTGCAAAAAATATTAACATATGTGGACTAACGTGATGGCTTATTTGACTTTTGTTTTAATTATATAATAGATGAATCCGGCTTCAATTAGCTTGCCTAACTCTTCCTCCATAACTTGACGTTTGGGTTTGGAAAAACGCCATAGTGTCTGCTTGACCGGCTTGTATCCCTTCAATATATTAAGGCTGTGTTCAGCCAACTCGCGCGGGATTCCTGGCATATCAGAGGGGTGCCTGGTGAATATATCCCAGTTCTCGCACAAGAACTCTCGTAGCGCGGAGTCGACCGTTGGGTCTAGTTGTGCACCAATGCATGCTGTCTTCTTGGGGTCCGTTGGATGGACTTGGAATTTGACTATTTCTTCTACCGGTTTAAAGGAGGTGGATTTGGGCCGTTTGTCTAGGATCACGTCGTCCCTGTCCACAGTGGAGTGCAGTGCGGTTAATTCTTCGGCCGCGAGGGCCTCGGATAATGCCTCAAGGGCTAGGGATGCAGTTTTGTTTTCGGCACGAAGTGCTATGTCCGGATCACTGGCAAGAGTAATCATGCCGTTGGGCACGGGCATCTTAAGCTTCATATACCCGGCGTGCCGAATACCACGTCAAGTGTGATTTTCCCCTTTTGCGCGCCTCCGATCGGGAATGATTCATCGGAAGGTCGTACTGCTTTGCTCGATGCGGCTCCTGTCTATTTCCATTTTGTGGAGTGTGTCCTCATAAATGAGGTTTAGTCCGCTGCCGCCGTCCATGAGGACCTTGGTGAGCCGAAAGCCGTTCACAATTGGACTGAGGACCAGGGGGCTGGTGCTCGGACTGTCCTGTATTTTGGTTCATCACCGGCATTAAAAGTTATAGCCGTGTCGTTCCAAGGGTTTATTGCTACGATCTGGCAGACTTCGGCGAGTTCGCTGATTGCCCTTTTGCGCCTATTGTTGGAAGCAAATGTCTCGAAGACCGTCAATACTTTAAGGTTATTGTCTTCTGGGGGGTGTTTTTCTGGGGTATTCTGGGTGAGGATATCCTCGCCGCTCTTGACCACTTGCCGGAGTACCCAACATGCTCTAAGGTTGTGGGTTGGCGTGTTATCCGTTGTTGTGTGTATTTTGCATGGCACATCGAGCCATTCTTCCAGAATGGTTCCGCGCCCCATAATGGGCTTATATTTCTTTACTATTGGACCGGGCATGGCACGAGGGTGCGCCCTTTTCGCCTTAACGGGAGGTGGAGTGGGGACCGATGAGTCCAAGCGAGCCGCCTGAGTTTTCCAAGCGCTTTCCATTGCGTTGTACTTTTGTACGATAGTTGCCAATTCAGCGAAGTGTGGTATGCGACGTTGGTTGATGGCGTTAAGGACTCCTTCGTCCGTGCAGTTGTTGCGGAACGCTGAGATCACGTCTTCGTCGCGGCAATCTTTAATCTTGTTTTTGACAAGGAGGAATCTGACCCAGACGTGATGGACCATTTCCTGAGACTGTTGTTGTATGCTCATGAGAGCGCTTATGTTTGGGTGGGTGGGTGGCTTTAAATCCGAACCCTGGCCCAACTTTGGATCCGGAGTCAGAAGATCTTCCGGACTTAACAGTTCGGGCTCCGAGATATCAACTGACTTTTTGGGCTTTCCATCCAATTCTATGTCCGGAGAACAAGGCGCTCCTTTCTACCGGTGGGTATCCGGCTCTTCGAGATCGGAGATCTGAACATAGTTCGTCCTCAACATAGAGGAAGAGTTGTCTTGCTCCTCGACTACCGCTATCTGGTGGGTGATCGGCGGAGTTTTAATCTCTCTCTGGTCGGGTTTAAGACCAGTCTGATCATAGTCTGTGGCGACTCCCAAGGCGGCAATGTGGTCTAGGAGTTCGTTTAGAGATGATAGCTCCGTCGGATCCATCCTTTCAGAGTATTAGGGATCAATGCAGAGGCGATTTTCGATGACCCGAGAGGTCATCGTCGGCTTAAGGGCCGAACAGGCGGTCATGACGAAGCCGCCCAGTCGGAGGGTTTGGCCTGGGGCCAGGGCTCCTCCGGAGGTGATATTTTCCTTGATGACAAGGCGAGCCATCAATCCTTTTGACGACGGCACAGTGGAACTCTCAATGAAAGCACCAATGTCGATGTCAAAACCGGCGGATCTCGGGTAGGGGGTCCCGAACCATGCGTCCAGGATCGATGGTAGCAGGAGACGGGGGACATGATGTTTACCCAGGTTCGGGCCCTCTCTATGGAGGTAATACCCTACTTCCTTCTTGAATGCTCTTGATGAATATGAGTATTACAAGAGTTGACCTACCATGAGATCTAATGGCTAAACCCTAGAAGTCTAGCCTGTATGAATATGGTAATGAGTATTCGGTCCAATAGACCTAACCCTCCGGTTTATATAGACACCTGAGGGATCTAGGGTTACACAAAGCCGGTTATAGAGAAGGGAATCTACATATTTGATCGCCAAGCTTGCCTTCCACGCCAAGGAAAGTCCCATCCGGACACGGGTGGAGTCTTCGGTCTTCGTATCTTCACAGCCCATCAGTCCAGCCCATGGCTAACAGGCCGGACGCCCGAGGACCCCTTAGTCCAGGACTCCCTCAGGAACAAAAATGCAGGATGCAAGTGGCAAATTGTCTTCTCTGTTGTGAAATCGGTAACACCGAGTTATATACTTCGGTAGCACCGAATTGGTTCGGTTTGACCGAAAACAACAGACCGGTGTGACCGAGTTCAACACAGAGAGAACACTTGTCACCTCAGCTCACTAGGCAAATAAGATCTCACAAATATCTGCAAGGAATTAACTAAAGGATTTGCAATGAATTGGGTGCAGAGAATGCAGAACAAAAATTAAAACAAAAGAGATCTAGATGAAGTTTTTTTATTTAAGATGGGAAACAAATATGCAAGAAACAAATGCAAGAACGTGGAGAAACACTAGGGAACTTCATATAGAATTGGTCGGCGACAAAGTCACCTATGTTAGAGTATATTGACTTAGGAGTCAAGTGAAGAAACTTGATCATAGGTCATACTCATCGTGTAAGCTCAAAATGGGGTTACCATTTTTTCGTTTAAGCATCTTGATGTATTCACATCTTGTTGAGCTGCTTTGACCCATGACTTGGGGTAAAGCTTCTCTAAGATGGAATAGCATACCTTCATTGGTGGTGTTCTAGTGGTTTATTATTTGCACACTTAGCTACTGTTGGTGGCAATGTTCTTGAGCTTGCATGTCAAATTTATATGGTTCAAACTTGTTTTGGTGCATGATATAGCCTCTGGACACTTGTAGGAGTAGTTGCTATCAATTTTGTTGAGTTTGGCTCACTTTTATTTTGAGTTACTAAAAAATTCAGAAAATTTCAGAGAAAAAGAAAACCATGAAGAGGTGGTTAAGGGGCTCTTCAAGCCATAATACCGAGGAAACTCTAAAGGAGAAGCCCAAGTACCATCTCCCTCGTGCGGCGGAGCTGCGGCCGTGAGAGTGGTCATGTGACACATTCTTGAGGGAAGCGGGAATTCAGGAGGATTTCTATTATTTGGCAAGCAACACCGGCATCATTCCCTTCCTCAAAGATAAGTGTGATCAATATCTCCTACTCACTAATACATTCTTGCAAATTTTTCGCTTTTATCCTAGGAAAGAACTACCCATGGTAGAATTTAACTTGTATGATGTGCCTAAGGAAATGACATTATATGATTTTTGCAATGTTTGAAAATTACCTTACGAGGGCAGTCACAGTGATCCACGTCCTAGAGACATGGAAGATTTCATTGATGAAACTACTGTGGGGGAGACGAGAGGAGTGTCTGAAGTGAGAGTGGCTAGTTTGCATTTTCCTATTCTACGTTACTATGCATTATTTGCTGGGAGATGTTTGACTGGCCAGTGGGAGAGTGGAATGCTCAGCTCGCTAGACCTTGCTATTTGTGCCATGCTTTATATGCTGATAGAACTTTTAGTATGGGCGCTATGGTTGCTCGACGGTTACACACAAAACTTACGAAGGGGGCTGTATACGGTGGCATTTATGCTTCCTGCCTCGCTAAATATTTTGAGATTCCTATTAGGCATGATGAGGCGGAGGAGATGCTTTTACCTACTAAATTTCTTGATTATTCTAGTATAATTGGACACCATTTTGTTAATAAGATAAGCACAAACAACTGTGCTATAACTTAGTATTCGGTTAGGGCACCTGTGAGATTATTACCTTGCGTGCACCCTCTTTGTTCAATATCCATTCAGGCAGGTACATTATTATGCCCGAGGAAATTTACGCATACTGGGAACTGACGCAGCCCCCAGTACCTGAGCCAGCACCAGCACCAGAGCCATATCAGGAGACTGTTTATCAGTGGGAGCCACATGAGCTCTCCAACCAGTGGAACCCTCAGGACCCTCCGCAGTATCCAGGAGAAGGTTATTTCGAGCCGTGGCCATAGACCAACTTAGGCCAAAAGCCTAAGCTTGGGGGAGTATGTATCCCTCACCAACAATACATTCATGCATCACCCCTTCATTCCAGTTGTCGGTGTTAATCCTTTTTCATTGTATAATCCATGCTAGTTTTATTCTGCGTTCTTCTTGTGTGTTTGAAAAAACTTTCAAAAACCCAAAAATATTTCTTGCTTCTTTTTAGTTTTTCTTTCCAGTTTAAATTAGTTGTAGTATTAAAAGAAAACCCAAAAAGATTTCTCGTTCTTCTTTTGCTTGTTGGGAGCTTTCCCGTGTAAATAATTTTTCTTATTTTCGCTTTTCTTTTGTTTACTTGTTTTAGAAAAACAAAAACTCTAAAAATATTTCGGTGTGTTCCTTTGAAATTATTTTCTTTGGGTCGTAAGGAGAAGACCATGATGAAAATGTTGAGTGGCTCTCATATGCATTATTGTTGATCTAACAAAGTTCCCATATTACTTTGTCTTCTCCTATGAATAAATGTTTGCAGATTCCAGCTTAGTCCATTGCACGTGCACTCTTATTATTATTCACCTCATTCGGTCGTGCAAGTGAAAGGCAATAATGACAAAATTTGATGAATTAATTGAGTTGAAGAAAAGCTGGTATGAACTCGACCTATCTTGTTTTTGTAAATATGTTTAGCTCATCGTTCTTGACTCAGACAATTAGAGATCATAGTTATTCATGCCATGCTTAATTAGCTAGGAGTGGATAACGGTTTATCTTGCGTGTCAACATGCTTTTAAAATGGTTATGATGTAGTATGATAGGATGGTATCCTCCTCTGAATGATTCAAGTGGCTTGACTTGGCACATGTTCATTCATGTAGTTGAATCAAAACCAACAAAGCCTCCATGATATTTATGTTCATGGTGTTTTATATCCTACTCATTCTTGTATTCAATGTTGATTAACCTCAATGCATGTTTATGACCTTTGTCGCTCTCTAGTTGGTTGCTCCTCAATCCTTTTGCTAGCCTTCACTTGTACTAAGAGGGAATAATGCTTGTGCATCCATTTCCTTAAACCCAAAGTTATTCCTTATGAGTCCACCATACCTACCTATATGTGGTATTTACGTGCCGTTCCAAGTAAATTTGCACGTGCCAAACTCTAAATCTTCAAATAATAATCTGTTTGGTATGCCCAAACCGCTCATGTAGCGACAGGGGGCTGTCAGTATCTTCCATGCTAGGTGGGTTATTCTTAGGATGAGTGTTTATTCACTTGTCATTCACAAGAAGTGGTTGTGAAAGCACAAGTGCTCCCTGGGTGATTTTGGTAATTTATGACAACATATCTCTTGTTGGACTAATACCTTTATCTAGTATATTGCATATCAGTTCAACAATGGCATGGCAAGGACAAGGATGTGGAACCCCTTCAAAATGCTAAGGACAAAGATTGGCAAAATCTCAAGACTCTTCATTTTCATTTTAGTGATCCAAGATCACATTGAGTCCATAGGAAAGCCAATACTATTAAAAGGGGATGAGGTGTTGCTTAATGGTCTACTTGCTCAAAGTGCTTAGTGATATTGCTCCAAAACCCTCAACCACTTTCCCACTCCAAATATGTCCAAAACCCAAAGTAAACTCGGCCCCACCGATTTGATTTATCCGGCGCCACCGAGTTCAGTTGACATAGCCACTGTCGAAAACCCTTGACAATTCGGTCTCACCGAGATGTCATTGCAAACTCTCTCTTTCCCTTCGTAACACTGCGGTCTCACCGAAATGAGCGATCGGTCCCACCGAGTTTTCCTGACCAACTCTCTGTTTACTCATTGCTAAAATCGGTCTCATCGAGTTCATGCAATCGGTCTCACCGAGATGAGGTTTTGCCCTATCCCTAGCACATCGGTCCCATCGAGTTGATCATGTCGGTCCCACCGAGATTCCTAACGTTCACATTTTGAACTGAATCGGTATCACCAAGTTCTTCTATTCGGTCTGACCGAGTTGGGTCAAATGTGTGTAACGGTTGGATTTTGTGTGGAGGCTATATATACCCCTCCACCCCATCTCCTTTTGAGAGAGAGCCATCAGAACGTGCCTACACTTCCACTACTCATTTTTTGAGAGAGAACCACCTACTCATGTGTTGAGACCAAGACATACCAATCCAACCACAAGAATCTTGATCTCTAGCCTTCCCCAAGTTGCTTTCCACTCAAATCATATTTACACCATAGCCAAACCTGTGAGAGAGAGTTCAGTGTTGGGGAGACTATCATAAGCACAAGAGCAAGGAGTTCATCATCAACACACCATCTATTACCTTTTGGAGAGTGGTGTCTCCTAGATTGGTTAGGTGTCACTTGGGAGCCTCCGACAAGATTGTGGAGTTGAACCAAGGAGTTTGTAAGGGCAACGAGATCGCCTACTTCGTGAAGATCTACCCTTGTGAGGCAAGTCCTTCATGGGAGATGGCCATGGTGGGATAGACAAGGTTGCTTCTTCATGGACCCTTCGTGGGTGGAGCCCTCCGTGGACTCGCGCAAACGTTACCCTTCGTGCGTTCAAGTCTCCATCAACGTGGATGTACGATAGCACCACCTCTTAGAGCTACGCCAAAAATCTCCATGTCTTCGTTGCGTTTGCACACTCCAATCCCATCCCTTTACTTTCTTGCAATTAGCATGCTTTACTCTTTCCGCTGCTTATACTCTTGCCATGCTTGCTTGAAATGTATTGTGTATGCTTAAATTTGTGCAAAAACACCACCTCAACTTGAAGAACTTTAAAATTGCCACTTTTGATAGATGAGTGTCTATTCACCCACCCTCTAGACACCTCTTCTCGATCCTACAATTGGTATCAGAGCATTGGTCTCAATTGCTTTGGTTTAATCACCATTGGAGGAAGATGGATGAGTCTATGATCGGGAGTATTAGACGTAGAGTGCCTATGCTTAACAGAGAGTTCCATAGTGCTTGGAAAAATGAGATGGTTGAGATTTTCAATGAATATAATTTGAACAAGTATATTGCTAGCCCTTGTGCGCCTCCTATTGATCCCTTGCATCCTACCCCCGATGAGTATCTTGACATGACCCGCAATCTTAGAGCTATTGATCTTATCATAAGAGGATTGCCTAGAAATTTGCTTGTATGCTTGCCTGATACATCTCCATCATATTTAATTTTCCAAACTCTTTTGCCCTTGTTTTGGACTCTAATTTGCATGATCTGAATGGAACTAACCCGGGCTGACGTTGTTTTCAGCAGAATTGCCATGGTGTTATTTTTGTGCAGAAATAAAAGTTCTCAAAATGACCTAAAACTTTACGGAGGTTATTTTTGGAATAAATAAAAAATATTGGCGAAAGAATCAACCAGAGGGGACCCACACCCTTTCCACAAGGGTGGAGGGCGTGCTCACCCCCTAGGGCACGCCCTCTAGTCTTGCGGGTCCCACGAAGCTCCACCGACCTCAACTCCAACTCCATATATTCATGTTAGGGGAGAAACAATCAGAGAGAAGGATTCATTGTGTTTTACGATACGGAGCCGCCGCCACCTCCTGTTCTTCCTCGAGAAGGCAGATCTGGAGTCCGTTCGGGGCTCCGGAGAGGGGAAATCGTCGTCGTCATCGTCATCAACCATCCTCCATCACCAATTTCATGATGCTCACCGCCGTGCGTGAGTAATCCCGTCGTAGGCTTGCTGGACGGTGATGGGTTGGATGAGATTTACCATGTAATCAAGTTAGTTTTGTTAGGGTTTGATCCCTAGTATCCACTATGTTCTAAGATTGATGTTGCTATGACTTTGCTATGCTTAATGCTTGTCACTAGGGCCCGAGTGCCATGATTTCAGATATGAACCTATTATGTTTTCATGAATATATTTGTGTTCATGATCCTATCTTGCAAGTTATAGTCACCTACTACGTGTTATGATCCAGCAACTGTTGGGGAACGTAGTAATTTCAAAAAAATTCCTACGCACACGCAAGACCATGGTGATGGCATAGCAACGAGAGGGGAGAGTGTATGTCCACGTACCATCGTAGACCGAAAGCGGAAGCATTATAACAACGCGGTTGATGTAGTCGTACGTCTTCACGATCCGACCGATCCAAGTACCGAACGTACGGCACCTCCGAGTTCAGCACACGTTCAGCTCGATGACGATCCCCGGGCTCCGATCCAGCAAAGCGTCGGGGATGAGTTCCGTTAGCACGACGGTGTGGTGACGATGATGATGCTCCACCGACGCAGGGCTTCGCCTAAGCTCCGCGACGATATGACTTCACCGGTGCAGGGCTTCGCCTAAGCTCCGCGACGATATGACCGAAGTGGAATATGGTGGAGGGGGGCACCGCACACGGCTAAGGAACGATCCGTAGATCAACTTGTGTGTCATGGGTGCCCCCTGCCCCAGATATAAAGGAGCAAGGGGGTGCGGCCGGCCCTAGGGAGGCGCTGCTGAGGAGTCCTACTACCACCGGAGTAGGACTCCCCCCTTCCTAGTTGGATTAGGTCTTGGGGAAGGGGAAGAGGGAGGGGCCGCCCCCTCTCCTTGTCCTATTCGGACTAGAGGGGGGGGGCACGCGCCTGCCCCCTGGCCGGCCCTCCTCTTCTCCCTTATGGCCCATCAAGGCCCATTGATCCCCCGGGGGGGTTCCGGTAACCCCCCGGTGTTCCGGTAAAATCCCGTTTTCATCCGGAACCTTTCCGAAGTCCAAACATAGGCTTCCAATATATCAATCTTTATGTCTCGACCATTTCGAGACTCCTCGTCATGTCCGTGATCACATCCGGGACTCCGAACAACCTTCGGTACATCAAAACTTATAAACTCATAATAAACTGTCATCGAAACGTTAAGCGTGCGGACCCTACGGGTTCGAGAACTATGTAGACATGACCTAGAACTATTCTCGGTCAATAACCAATAGCGGAACCTGGATGCCCATATTGGTTCCTACATATTCTTCAAGATCTTTATCGGTCAAACCGCATAACGACATAATGTTGTTCCCTTTGTCATCGGTATGTTACTTACCCGAGATTCGATCGTCGGTATCCAATACCTAGTTCAATCTCGTTACGGCAAGTCTCTTTACTCGTTCCGTAATACATCATCTCACAACTAACTTATTAATTGTAATGCTTGCAAGGCTTATGTGATGTGTATTACCGAGAAGGCCTAGAGATACCTCTCCGACAATCGGAGTGACAAAACCTAATTTCAAATCGCCAACCCAACATGTACCTTTGGAGACACCTGTAGTACTCCTTTATAATCACCCGCTTATGTTGTGACGTTTGGTAGTACCCAAAGTGTTCCTCTCAATAAGGAGTTGCATAATCTCATAGTTACAGGAACATGTATAGGTCATGAGGAAAGCAATAGCAATATACTAAGCGATCAAGTGCTAAGCTAACGGAATGGGTCATGTCAATCACATCATTCTCCTAATGATGTGATCCCATTAATCAAATGACAACACATGTCTATGGTTAGGAAACATAACCATCTTTGATTAATGAGCTAGTCAAGTAGAGGCATACTAGTGACTCATATGTTTGTCTATGTATTCACACATGTATTATGTTTCCGGTTAATACAATTCTAGCATGAATAATAAACATTTATCATGATATAAGGAAATAAATAATAACTTTATTATTGCCTCTAGGGCATATTTCCTTGATCTCCCACTTGCACTAGAGTCAATAATCTAGATTACACAAGAATGATTCTAACACCCATGGAGTCTTGGTGCTGATCATGTTTTGCTCGTGGAAGAGGCTTAGTCAGCGGGTCTACAACATTCAGATCCGTATGTATCTTGCAAATCTCTATGTCTCCCACTTGGACTTGGTCCCGAATGGAGTTGAAGCGTCTCTTGATATGCTTGGTCCTCTTGTGAAATCTGGATTCCTTTGCCAAGGCAATTGCACCAAGATTGTCACGAAGATCTTCATTGGTCCCGATGCACTAGGTATGACACCTAGATCGAAATGAACTCTTTCATCCAGACTCCTTCATTTGCTGCTTCGAAGCAGCTATGTACTCCGCTTCACATGTAGATCCCGCCACGACGCTTTGTTTAGAACTGCACCAACCGACAGCTCCACCGTTTAATAAAAACACGATCCGGTTTGCGATTTAGAATCGTCCGGATCGGTGTCAAAGCTTACATCGGCGTAACCATTTACGACTAGCTCTTTGTCACCTCCATATCGAGAAACATATCCTTAGTCCTTTTAGGTATTTCAGGATGTTCTTGACCGCTGTCTAGTGATCCACTCTGGATTACTTTGGTACCTTCCTGCCAAGCTTATTGCTAAGCATACGTCGGTCTGGTACACAACATTACATACATGATAGAGCCTATGGCTGAAGCATAGGAACATCTTTCATTTTCTCTCTATCTTCTGCTGTGGTCGGGCATTGAGTCGACTCAATTTCACACCTTGTAATCTGTAAAAACCTTTCTTTGCTCGATCCATTTTGAACTTTTTCAAAACTTTATCAAGGTATGTGCTTTGTGAAAGTCCAATTAAGCGTCTTGATCTATCTCTATAGATCTTGATGCCCAATATGTAAGCAGCTTCACCGAGGTCTTTCATTGAAAACTTTTATTCAAGTATCCTTTTATGCTATCCAGAAATTCTATATCATTTCCAATCAATAATATGTCGTCCACATATAATATCGTAAATGCTACAGATCTCCCACTCACTTTCTTGTAAATACAGGCTTCTCCAAAAGTCTCAGATAAAACCATATGCTTTGATCACACTATCAAAGCGTTTATTCCAACTCCGAGAGGCTTGCACTGACCATAAATTGATCGCTAGAGCTTGCACACTTTGTTAGCACCCTTTGGATCAACAAAACCTTCTGGTTGCATCATATACAACTCTTCTTCTAGAAATCCATTCAAGAATGCAGTTTTACATCCATTTGCCAAATTTCATAATCATAAAATGCAGCAATTGCTAACATGATTCGGACAGACTTAAGCATCGCTTCGGTGAGAAAGTCTCATCGTAGTCAACCCCTTGAACTTGTCAAAACCTTTCGCAACAAGTCGAGCTTTATAGACAGCTACATTACCATCGGCGTCAGTCTTCTTCTTAAAGATCCATTTATTCTCAATGGCTTGCCGATCATCGGGCAAGTCAACCAAAGTCCATACTTTGTTCTCATACATGGATCCCATCTCAGATTTCATGGCTTCCAGCCATTTTGCGAATCTGGGCTCACCATCGCTTCTTCATAGTTTGTAGGTTCGCCATGGTCAAGTAACATGACTTCGAAATAGGATTACCGTACCACTCAGTGCGTATTTTACTCTGGTTGACCTCGAAGTTCAAGAGAAACTTGATCTGAAGTTTCATGATCAATATCATTAGTTTCCTCACTAATTGGTGTAGTTGTCACAGAACCGTTTCTTGTGATGAACTACTTTCCAATAAGGGAGCAGATCTGATTATCTCATCAAGTTCTACTTTCCTCCCACTCACTTCTTTCGAGAGAAACTCCTTTTCTAGAAAGGATCCGAATTTAGCAACGAAAATCTTGCCTTTAGATCTGTGATAGAAGGTGTACCCAACAGTCTCCTTTGGGTATCCTATGAAGACACATTTCTCGATTTGGGTTCGAGCTTATCTGGTTGAAGTTTCTTCACATAAGCATCGCAGCCCCAAACTTTAAGAAACGACAACTTTGGTTTCTTGCCAAACCACAGTTCATAAGGTGTCGTCTCAACGGACTTTGATGGTGCCCTATTTAGCGTGAATGCGGCCGTCTCTAAAGCATATCCCCAAAGCGATAGCGGTAAATCATTAAGAGACATCATAGATCGCACCATATCAAGTAAAGTACGATTCTGACGTTCGGACACACCATTTCTCTGTGGTGTTCGGGTGGCGTGAGTTGCAAACTATTCCGCATTGTTTCAAATGTAAACCAAACTCGTAACTCAAATATTCTCCTCCACGATCAGCTCGTAGAAATTTTATTTTCTTGTTACGATGATTTTCCACTTCACTCTGAAATTCTTTAAACTTTTCAAATGTTTCAGATTTGTGTTTCATTAAGTAGATATACCCATATCCGCTCAAATCATCTGTGAAGGTGAGAAAATAACGATACCATTGCGTGCCTCAACATTCATTGGACCACAAACATCGGTATGTATGATTTCCAACAAATCAGTTGCTCGCTCCATAGTTCCGGAGAACGGCATTTTAGTCATCTTGCCCATGAGGCACGGTTCGCAAGTACCAAGTGATTCATAATCAAGTGATTCCAAAAGTCCATCGAGATGGAGTTTTTTCATGCGTTTACACCGATATGACCCAAACGGCGAAGTGCCACAAATAAGTTGCATTATCATTATCAACTCTGATCTTTTGGTTTCAACACTATGAATATGTGTATTACTACTATCGAGATTCAATAAAATAGACCACTCTTCAAGGGTGCATGACCATAAAAGATATTATTCATATAAATAGAACAACCATTATTCTCTGTCTTAAATGAATAACCGTCTCGCATCAAACAAGATCCAGATATAATGTTCATGCTTAACGCTGGCACCAAATAACAATTATTTAGGTCTAAAACTAATCCCGATGGTAGATGTAGAGGTAGCGTGCCGACCGCGATCACATCGACTTTGGAACCATTTCCCACGCGCGCCGTCACCTCGTCCTTAGCCAATCTTCGCAATCCGTAGTTCTGTTTGAGTTGCAAATATTAGCAATGAACCAGATCAAATACCAGTACTCTGCGAGTGTTAGTAAGGTACACATCAATAACATGTATATCACATATACCTTTGATCACCTTGCCATCCTTCTTATCCGCCAAATACTTGGGGCAGTTCCGCTTCCGAGGTCGGTTTGCTTGCGGTAAAACACTCGGTTTCAGGCTTAGGTCCAGACTTGGGTTTCTTCTCTTGAGCATCAACTTTCTTGCTATTCTTTTGAAGTTCCCTTCTTCTTTCCTTTGCCCTTTTCTTGAAACTAGTGGTCTTGTTGACCATCAACACTTGATGCTCTTTCTTGATTTCTACCTCCATGACTTTTAGCATTGCGAAGAGCTCGGAATTGTTTTGGTCATCCCTTGCATATTATAGTTCATCACGAAGCTCTTGTAGCTTGGTGGCGTGATTGGAGAATTCATCAATGACACTATCATCCGGAAGAGTAACTCCCAGTTGAATCAAGTGATTATTATACCCAGACATTTTGAGTATATGTTCACCGATGAACTATTCTCCTCCATCTTGCAGCTATAGAACTTATTGGAGACTTCATATCTCTCAATCCGGGCATTTGCTTGAAATATTAACTTCAACTCTGGAACATCTCATATGCTCCATGACGTTCAAAACGTCGTTGAAGACCCGGTTCTAAGCCGTAAAGCATGGCACATCGAACTATAGAGTAGTCATCGACTTTGCTTTGCCGGACGTTCACAACTTCGGCGTTGCTCTGCAGCAGGCCTGGCACCTAGCGGTGCTTCCAGGGCGTAATTCTTACGTGCAGCAATGAGGATAATCCTCAAATTACGGACCCAGTCCGTGTAATTGCTACCATCATCTTTCAACTTTGCTTTCTCAAGGAACACATTAAAATTCAACGGAACAACAAAGACGAGCCATCTATCTACAATAAACATAGACAAGCAAAAATACTATCGGTACTAAGTTCATGATAAATTTAAGTTTAATTAATCATATTAAGAACTCCCACTTAGACAGACATCTCTCTAGTCATCTAAGTGATTACGTGATCCAAATCAACTAAACCATGTCCGATCATCACGTGAGATGGAGTAGTTTCAATGGTGAACATCACTATGTTGATCATATCTACTATATGATTCACGTTCGACCTTCGGTCTCCGTGTTCCGAGGCCATATCTGTTATATGCTAGGCTCGTCAAGTTTAACCTGAGTATTCGGCGTGTGCAACTGTTTTGCACCGTTGTATTTGAACGTAGAGCCTATCACACCCGATCATCATGTGGTGTCTCAAAGACGAAGAACTTTCATAGCGGTGCATACTCGGGAGAACACTTCTTGATAATTTTAGTGAGAGATCATCTTATAATGCTACCGTCAATCAAAGCAAGATAAGATGCATAAAGGATAAACATCACATGCAATCAATATAAGTGATATGATATGGTCATCATCATCTTGTGCTTGTGATCTCCATCTCCGGCACCGCCATGATCACCATTATCACCGGCGCGACACCTTGATCTCCATCGTAGCATCGTTGTCGTGTCGCCAACTATTGCTTCTACGACTATCGCTACTGCTTAGTGATAAAGTAAAGCAATTACATGGCGTTGCATTTCATACAATAAGCGACAACCATATGGCTCCTGCCGATTGCGATAACTCGGTTACAAAACTTGATCATCTCATACAATAAAATATAGCATCACGTCTTGACCACATCACATCACAACATGCCCTGCAAAAACAAGTTAGGCGTCCTCTACTTTGTTGTTGCAAGTTTTACGTGGCTGCTACGGGTTGAGCAAGAACCGTTCTTACCTCGCATCAAAACCACAACGATAGTTTGTCAAGTTGGTGCTGTTTTAACCTTCGCAAGGACCGGCGTAGCCACTCAGTTCAACTAAAGTGAGAGAAACAGACACCGCGGTCACCTTTAAGCAACGAGTGCTCGAGCGATGAAACCAGTCTCGCGTAAGCGTCTGGCGTAATGTCGGTCCGGGCCGCTTCATCTCACAATACCGCCAACCAAAGTATGACATGCTGGTAAGCGGATGACTTATATCGCCCACAACTCACTTGTGTTCTACTCGTGCATATGACATCAACGCATAAAACCAGGCTCGGATGCCACTGTTGGGGAACGTAGTAATTTCAAAAATTTCCTCGCACACGCAAGACCATGGTGATGGCATAGCAACGAGAGGGAGAGTGTATGTCCACGTACCCTCGACCGAAAGCGGCGGCGTTATAACAATGCGGTTGATGTAGTCGACGTCTTCACGATCCGACCGATCCAAGTACCGAACGTACGGCACCTCCGAGTTCAGCACACGTTCAGCTCGATGGCGATCCCCGGCTCCGATCCAGCAAAGCGTCGGGGATGAGTTCCGTCAACACGACGGTGTGGTGACGATGATGATGCTCCACCGACGCAGGGCTTCGCTTAAGCTCCGCGATGATATGACTTCACGGCGCGAGGGCTTCGCTTAAGCTCATGACGATATGACCGAAGTGGAATATGGTGGAGGGGCACCGCTGCACGGCTAAGGAACGATCCGTAGATCAACTTGTGTGTCATGGGGTGCCCCCTGCCCCAGATATAAAGGAGCAGGGGGTGCGGCCGGCCCTAGGGAGGCGCTGCTGGAGGAGTCCTACTCCCACCGGAGTAGGACTCCCCCTTCCTAGTTGGATTAGGTCTTGGGAAGGGCGAAGGAGGGGCGCGCCCCCTCTCCTTGTCCTATTCGGACTAGAGGGGGGGGCGCGCGCCTGCCCCCGGCCGCCCTCCTCTTCTCCCTTATGGCCCATCAAGGCCCATTGATCCCCGGGGTTCCGTAACCCCGTGTTCCGGTAAAATCCGTTTTCATCCGAACCTTCCAAGTCAAACATAGGCTTCCAATATATCAATCTTTATGTCTCGACCATTTCGAGACTCCTCGTCATGTCCGTGATCACATCCGGACTCGAACAACCTTCGTACATCAAAACTTATAAACTCATAATAAACATCATCGAAGCGTTAAGCGTGCGGACCCTACGGGTTCGAGAACTATGTAGACATGACCTAGAACTATTCTCGGTCAATAACCAATAGCGGAACCTGGATGCCCATATTGGTTCCTACATATTCTTCAAGATCTTTATCGGTCAAACCGCATAACGACATCGTTGTTCCCTTTGTCATCGGTATGTTACTTACCCGAGATTCGATCGTCGGTATCCAATACCTAGTTCAATCTCGTTACCGGCAAGTCTCTTTACTCGTTCCGTAATACATCATCTCACAACTAACTTATTAGTTGTAATGCTTGCAAGGCTTATGTGATGTGTATTACCGAGAAGGCCTAGAGATACCTCTCCGACAATCGGAGTGACAAAACCTAATTTTGAAATACGCCAACCCAACATGTACCTCTGGAGACACCTGTAGTACTCCTTTATAATCACCCAGTTATGTTGTGACGTTTGGTAGTACCCAAAGTGTTCCTCCGGTAAACGGGAGTTGCATAATCTCATAGTTACAGGAACATGTATAGGTCATGAGGAAAGCAATAGCAATATACTAAACGATCAAGTGCTAAGCTAACGGAATGGGTCATGTCAATCACATCATTCTCCTAATGATGTGATCCCATTAATCAAATGACAACACATGTCTATGGTTAGGAAACATAACCATCTTTGATTAATGAGCTAGTCAAGTAGAGGCATACTAGTGACTGTATGTTTGTCTATGTATTCACACATGTATTATGTTTCCGGTTAATACAATTCTAGCATGAATAATAAACATTTATCATGATATAAGGAAATAAATAATAACTTTATTATTGCCTCTAGGGCATATTTCCTTCAGTCTCCCACTTGCACTAGAGTCAATAATCTAGATTACACAAGAATGATTCTAACACCCATGGAGTCTTGGTGCTGATCATGTTTTGCTCGTGGAAGAGGCTTAGTCAACGGTCTCGCAACATTCAGATCCGTATGTATCTTGCAAATCTCTATGTCTCCCACTTGGACTTGGTCCCGAATGGAATTGAAGCGTCTCTTGATATGCTTGGTCCTCTTGTGAAATCTGGATTCCTTTGCCAAGGCAATTGCACCAAAGATTGTCACAGAAGATCTTCATTGGTCCCGATGCACTAGGTATGACACCTAGATCGGAAATGAACTCTTTCATCCAGACTCCTTCATTTGCTGCTTCCGAAGCAGCTATGTACTCCGCTTCACATGTAGATCCCGCCACGACGCTTTGTTTAGAACTGCACCAACTGACAGCTCCACCGTTTAATAAAAACACATATCCGGTTTGCGATTTAGAATCGTCCGGATCAGTGTCAAAGCTTGCATCGACGTAACCATTTACGACTAGCTATTTGTCACCTCCATATCGAGAAACATATCCTTAGTCCTTTTCGGTATTTCAGGATGTTCTTGACCGCTGTCTAGTGATCCACTCCTGGATTACTTTGGTACCTTCCTGCCAAGCTTATTGCTAAGCATACGTCAGGTCTGGTACACAGCATTGCATACATGATAGAGCCTATGGCTGAAGCATAGGGAACATCTTTCATTTTCTCTCTATCTTCTGCTGTGGTCGGGCATTGAGTCTGACTCAATTTCACACCTTGTAATACAGGTAAAAAACCTTTCTTTGCCTGATCCATAAGCACATATGACTATATTCGGAATACGTGCCTACGTTATATTGATGAATTGGAGCTAGTTATGTGTCACCCTAGGTTATAACTATTGCATGATTATCCATCATTGATCCATTGCCTACGAGCTCGTTTCATATTGATCTTTGCTCCGTTACTTTTCCGTTGCTACTGTTACGATTGTTACAAAACTGCTACTGTTACTTTTGCCACCGTTACCGTTACTTCCATACTACTTTGCTATTAAATACTTTGCTGGAGATATTAAGTCTTTCAGGTGTGGTTGAATTGACAACTCAGTTACTAATACTTGAGAATATTCTTTGGCTCCCCTTGTGTCGAATCAATAAATTTAGGTTGAATACTCTACCCTCGAAAACTGTTGCGATCCCCTATACTTGTTGGTTATCAAGACCTTTTTCTGGCGCCATTGCCGGGGAGCATAGCTCTATTCTCTGAGTCACTTGGGGAGGTAAGGAATCTGAAAGACAAAAAAACCAAGATCTATCCCTCTACTACAAGGGGAGGTAAGGAATTGCCATCTAGCTCTGCACTTGATTCACCTTCTGTTTTGAGTAAACTTGCGACACCTACACCTGTTATTGATTCTGATATGTCGCATGTTATTGATGATGCCACTTCTGCTATGCATGATGCTTATGATTATACTACTTCTTTGCTTGATAATACTGTGCCACTAGGTGAATTTCTTGATGAACAACTTGCTAGGGTTAGAGAGAATGAAATTACTGAAAATGATGATATTATTGAAACTGAAGATTATGATTCCCCCCTAGATATGAATTGCCTGTTGTCCCTGAGGGTTATATTATGGATGAGGAAACTTCTAGAGATTTTCTTGCTTGTGACGATAGAGATGATCTTAACAAACTGTTAGTTAATCTGAAAGAAAAGTCTTTGAATGCTAGAATGCAATATGACCCTATGTTTGCTACTTCACCTATCTTTGTCACCGATAAGGATTATGAATTCTCTGCCGATCCTGAGTTAATTACTTTGGTTGAATCTGATCCTTTCTATGGTTATGAGTCTGAAACTGTTGTGGCACATCTTACTAAATTGAATGATATAGCCACCCTCTCATGAGGAAAAAATTCATTATTATAATATTCTTAAGTTGTTTCCTTTCTCATTAAAGGGTGATGCTAAGATATGGTTTAATTCTCTTGCTCCTGGTTGTGTGTATAGTCCCCAGGATATGATTTACTACTTCTCTGAAAAATATTTCCATGCTCATAAGAAACAAGATGCCTTAAAGGAAATATTTAACTTTGTGCAAATTGAAGAAGAGAGTCTCCCACAAGCTTGGGGGAGGCTTCTCCAATTACTTAATAATTTTCCTGATCATCTCTCAAGAAAAATGAAATACTTGATATCTCTTATAAAGGACTAACCAATGCTTCCAGAGACCACCTGGATAGTTGTGTTGGTTGTGTTTTCAGGGAAAGAACTGTTGAGCAAGCTGAATTGCTATTGAATAATATATTGAATAATGATAATGATTGGACACTTCCTGAACCAACTCCTAAGCCAACTCCAAAGAAAAGAGGTATTCTATTTCTCAGTCCTGAAGATATGCAAGAGGCAAAGAAATCTATGAAAGAAAAAGATATTAAAGCTGAAGATGTCAAGAATTTACCGCCTACTGAAGAAATACATGGTCTTGATAACCCGACACAGGTAGTAGAGGTAAACTCTCTCCATAGATTTGATGAAGGTGATATTCCTCTTAATAAGTCTGCTAGTCAATGCTTGGATGAGTTTGATAATTTTATTGTTAAATAAGAAAACTTCAATGCTTATGTTAGTAGACAATTGAAACGTAATGCTTACATGCTTGACCACTGGGGTGATTATATGAGTAGAACCATTAATGATCTTAAGCTTATTAGTAAGCATGCTTCCATGGTTACAACTCAAGTAGAACAAGTACTTAAGGCACAAGATGATTTGCTCAATGAGTTAAATAATAAGAACAATGATAATGTTGTTAGGGTTACGACTAGAGGTGGTCAAATGACCCAGGAACCTTTGTATCCTGAGGGCCATCCTAAGAGAGTTGAGCAAGATTCTTAGAGAATTAATACTGATGCACCTGGTCCTTCTAATAAAAAGAAAAATAATACTGATAGGACTTTGCATGCTTCTAGTGAACCTGTTGTAGACACACCTGAGAATCCTAATGATATGTCTATGTCTGATGCTGAGACACAATCTGGTGATGAACATGAACCTAGTGATAATGTTAATGATGATGTTCATGTTGATGCTCAACCTAGTAATGATAATGATGTAGAGATTGAACCTGCTGTTGATCTTGATAACCCACAATCAAAGAATCAATGTTATGATAAGAGAGACATCGTTTCTAGGAAGCATGGTAAAGAAAGAGAACCATGGGTTCAGAAACCCATGCCCTTTCCTCCTAAGCCATCCAAGAAAATGGATGGTGAGGATTTTGAGCGCTTTGTGAAATGATTAGACCTATCTTCCTGCGTATGCGTTTGATTGATATGCTTACAATGCCTCCTTATGCTGAGTATATGAAAGATATTGTCACTAATAAAAGAAAGATACCAGAAGCTAAAATTCCCACCTTGCTTGCTAATTATACTTTTAAGGGTGGAATACCAAAGAAACTAGGAGATCCAGGGGTACCAACTATACCATTCTCCACTAAAAGAAACTATGTTAAAACTGCTTTATGTGATCTTGGAGCCGGTGTTGGTGTTATGTCTTTCTCTTTATATCGTGGACTTGAATTGAATAAGTTGACACCTAATAAAATTTCTTTGCAAATGGCTGATAAATCAACTGCTATACCCATCAGTATTTGTGAGGATGTGCCTGTTGTGGTTGTAAACATTACTATCTTAACGGACTTTGTTATTCTTGATATTCCCGAGGACGACAATATGTCGATCATCCTTGGTAGACCCTTTTTGAATACTGCAAGGGCTGTTATTGATTACAACAAAGGCAATGTCACTTTTCAGGTTAATGGTAATGAGCATACGGTACACTTTCCGAAGAAACAACCTCAAGTTCATAGTATCAATTCTATTGGAAAAATTCCAACTATTACTATTGGAGGTCTTGAATTCCCTCTTCCTACTGTCAAAACTAAATATGATATTCTTATTGCTGGGTACATGCATATCCCCGTTGAGGTAACCTAGTGTTATTCGAAAATTCTCCGGTTTCATGTCATTCGGAAGAAGTTTGTTAATAAGACTTGATCAACCATGTTAATGGATTCCTTTTGATGAGCATGATATGGATGAATTTAGAAAGCACAACTTTATGTTCCTACTTTTTAATTTCTGTTATGTAGAATAAATAAAGCAAAAATAGTATTTTCTATCCATTTTCTGAATTATTCGTGTAATAAAAAATGTCCCAAAAATAAAAGTTCTCCAAATGCCCTGACAATTTAGTATGATTTTTTATAAAATATTTGAGAATTTCTGGCACTGAGAACACAGGGGGGGCTTCACCAGTGGGCCACAAGGGTGGAGGGCGCGCCCTTCGCCACTAGGCACGCCCCCTACCTTATGGGTCCCACGTGGATCCCCTCCGCTTATTCCAGCACCCATCCACTTTGTCTTCCTCCAAAAAAATCACCCCGTAGCTCAAACCTGTGTTCTTGCTCATTTTGCTGCCATTTTCGATCTCCTTGCTCAAAGCTCCATTCACAAAACTGCTTTGGGGGATTGTTCTTCGGTATGTGACTCCTCCAACGGTCCAATTAGTTTTTGTTCTAGTGCTTTATTTGTTGCAATTTTTTTCTGCTGTGGTGACCTTGTTCTTGAGCTTGCATGTCAAATTTATATGGTCCAAAGTAGTTTTGATGCATGATATAGCCTCTAGGCACTTGTGGGAGTAGTTGCTATAAATTTTTGTTGAGTTTGGTTCACTTTTATTTTGAGTTACTAAAAATTTCAGAAATTTTCAAAGGAATAAAAATGTCTAGGAAAATGTACCAAGGTGGTTCTTCGAGGAAGCAAGCACCGAGGCTCGCGATACGTGAGCCGGACCTTGAACCACCAAGGGAAGCTCAAGTGCGGCCTTGTGAATGGCCGTCGGATTAATTTATGGTTCATGCAGGCTTCAAGGATGAATTTGATGCGTATATACGGAATGCTGATTTTGAGGACTTTGTATCAGATAAGTGCCAACAATACTATTACCTCACTGATTCCTTTGTGCGGAGGTTTGAATTTTCATCCAAGTGCAATACCCATACTGTTCAATTTGATCTTTATGACGAATCATGTACCATGAACCTTGATGATTTTAATACTTCTTGCAAAATCCCACAGTGGGGCATTCATAGTGAGCCTCACAAATCTGAATACAACGATTTCCTTGCTAGCATCATTGTGGGAGAAACTAGAAATATCACACAAGCTACCATAGGGAGCATTCACTTTCCTGCCATACATTACTTTGCTCTCCTTATAGGTAGGTGCATTAACGGTAAACATGATCATTGCCACCTTTGCATTCCAGATCTTAGTGTCCTCAATTATGCGGTGTTAGGTGATAAGCGATATAACTTCGGGGCTATTATTGCGAGGAGGTTACATCTTAATGCGAAAGAGGGAGATTTAATTGGTGGGATTTATGCAACTCGTTTAGCTACTTATCTTTGTGTATCCATCAGAGGGAATGCCATTGAGTTGCCATCCGCTTTTATAGATTATAATGCTATGGTATGCTACCTTGAGAGGAACGAACAGTCCTCCAGTACCGACGAATCTTTGACAGACGGCGTGTTGTCCATATTACCCTTCCTGCTCCTCCCTTCTTTAACTTTCAGGTAAATTGGAGATATTTTATAACTAGAGAGGAGGCAAATGAGTATGAGAGAATAGCGTAGGCCACTCGCCTCCACGAAGCAGCTCGCCAAGAAGTAGCTCCAGTAGGGCAGTACAACCCCAACTATGATTTCAGATATCATCCAGGCCAGTGGTGGCCTTAGACCAACTTAGGCCAAAAGCCTAAGCTTGGGGGAGTCTGTATTTCTTACCGACATTACATTCATGTTCACACACTCATTCTAGTTACCGGTGTTCATACTTTTTCATTGTATTATCCATGTTAGTTTATTTCTTTTTCTCGCTTTCTTCTTGTGTGTTTGAAAAACCTTAAGAAAAATAAAAAAATCGTTGTAACTTCCTTTTAGTTTACTTTTCTTGTTTGCTTAGTAGTAGTATTAAAAGAAAACCCAAAAAGATTTCTCGCTCTTCTTTTGCTTGTTGGGAGCTTTCCCGTGTAAATAGTTTTTCTCGTTCTTGTTTTACTTTCTTCAGAAAAACAAAAACTCCAAAAACATTTGAGTGTGTTTCTTTGAAATTCTTTTCTTTTTTGGGGGGTCGAGAGGAGAAGACCATGATGAAAATGTTGAGTGGCTCTCATACGCATTATTGTTGATCTAACAAAGAGCCCATATTACCTTGTCTTCTCCTTTGAAATAAATGTTTGCAGATTCCAGCTTAGTCCAATGCACGTGCACTACTAACATTATCCACACCGTTCGGTCGTGCAAGTGAAAGGCAATCACTACAAAAAAAGACACATCCGTGATATTTTGGGCCGAACGAAAATATTTCTGTCATACTTATGACACTTCTATGACGATAATTGTGACAAAACCCGGTATCATCATATATGTGGTGGGGTCCTACTTCTATGACAAAAAATCATGACATAAAATGGGCTTTTCGTCCTGGGCGGGCCGGAGACGCAGCTGCATGACATTCTTCGGGCCGTCCATGACGGAAAAAACCGTGGTAGAAGCGAGGGCGAGGAAAATATCGGGGTGTTCCCGGTTACGATGGGCGGTCGGGGCCGAGCGATGCGCGTTTCTCTCATACATGCACGCGTGGAGTGCGGCGTTGGGCTCTAATCAACCCGGCGATTGCCTTTGCGCAGCTACGCGTTCATCGAACCCAAGCGATCGATCGATGGCTGTAAACTGAACCCGATCGAGCGATTCATTCACTACTGCTACTAATTGAAGCCGATTGATGCTGCCTCTGGATGAACAGTGAGCATTGCTGGGGGGGGGGGGGTTGGATGAACAGTTCCCAGTGGGGGTGGATGAACAGGACCCCGTGGTGTTGCCTCTGGATGAACAGGACCCCGATCGATCGAGCCGGTTGGGGCTGGATGAACAGGACCCCGTGGAGGGCTGGATGAACAGGACCACCCCGCGGAGGGCTGGATGAACAGTAGACGGTGGAGGGCTGGATAAACAGTAGCCCATGGAGGGGTGGTTGATCAGGAGCCCGTGGAGAGGGCTGATTGAACAGTAGCCGGTGGAGTAGCACCCGGTGGAGTCTGGATGAACAGGAGCCCGTGGATGAACAATCGCAGGTGGAGGCTGGAGGAGGTCGACGGTGGATGAACAGTAGCCAGTGGAGGCTGGAGGGGGTCGACGGTGGAGATGAACAGTATCCCGTGGAGTCCCGTTTTGCGGTAGGCCACACCCCTCCCGATGAACAGTACCACCATTTCGACCGTAGCGCTCCAACACAAGTCCGTTTCCTCCTTTTTGCAGTACGCCACACCCCTCCCGATCAACAGGACCCCTGTTTTGACCGTAGGAGGTCTGTTTCCTCCATTTTGCGGTATGCCAGACCCCTCCCGATGAACAGGATCCTGTTTCGACCATGGCCAGTCGAACAGAAGGCCGTTTCCTCCATTCTGCGATACGCCAGGCCTCGTTTCCATCGGCTGTTCCATCCAAGCCCTCCCGATGAACACGGCGAAGCATTCCATTTCGACCCAGTCGGTTGGCTCCCCATGAACACGACGACGACGTTGTTTCTCCATTCCGACCCAGCCATGTACACGAGCCCTGGCCGTACGTACACGCGAGTAGGCGTTCGAGACCCCGCCCGTATGTACGTACGTGGTCGTATTTACTTTCTTGCACCCTGGCCGTTGTACGTACGTGTACATGCTACGTGTGCGCCTCTACTACAACACGTGTGCGCCTCTACATTGACCAGCCTGTACGTACACGTTTGCGACCAGAAAGACAACGCTACGTACGCTTCCACCAGGTGGGTCCCGACTGTCAGGCACTTCCTTGCATGCGAAGATGTAGCTGGTGGGTCCCAGCAGTCAGGGGGGGGGGGGAACCTTTTTTTTGTGAAATACGGTGGCCCGTGCGGTGGGTCCTTGCTGTCAGGTGGAGTAATAATTATTTTGCACGTAATAAGGAGGCACTTCCTTGCGGCCGCCATGGACCCAGCTATCAGCCTCTCCACGTACAGTACTCTTTCGATGGAAGTCGTTCCTTGACCACATTGACCACGCCGTGCCGAGAGCACGAGGGCGGTGGACGACGGCAAGGCCTAGGAAGGGGACGACGCGGAGCCGGGGAAGACGCGGCAGTGGAAGCCCGCGCGGAAAGGATTACGAGGGTTCACTGGTTCGGCTGCGGTGTGAGGCTGCCGTCGCCGCGGAATTACAGGGGGTGTGGGTGAGTAGAGGGATGGCCTAGCCAGCGGTGGGAGGGGGCGGTGAGGCCTCCGCGGCATCACAGCCGGCCACGGGAGGCAGGAGCACGCGACACGACCGGCGCTGGTTCGGGCGGCTGGAGCAAGAAGACCAGAGGTTGAAGAAGCACTACGGCCGTTGGATGGACATCGTACGGTCACTGGAGCTAGAATCGTTCATATTGACTAAGTTGACAAAGCCCTCCGTCCCCGTCAACTTAGTAGGCCCACAAGTCAGCCTCCCACCAAGGTGGGTCCCAGCTAGCAGGGGGAGTATTCATTTTTTTCTGCATAATAAGGAGGCACTTCCGGTGGGTCCGAGCTGACAGCGGGGGGAACGTTTTTTCGTGAAATACGGTGACCCGTCCGGTGGGTCCCAGCAGTCAGGGGGGAAATGTTTTTTTCGCAAAATACGGTGGTCCGTCCGGTGGGTCCCTGCTGTTAGGTGGAGGAATCATTATTTTCCGCATAATAAGGAGACACTTCCTTGCTGCGGCCGTGGACCCAACTGTCAGCCTCTCCACGTACAGTACACTTCCAATGGAAGTCGTTCCTTGACCATGTTGACCACGCCGCGTTCCATTGCATGCATGCATCCATGGGCGTGGTGCGTCCTGATGTCTACTACACAACCTTCTTCCTGTAGACGTTGTTGGGCCTGCAAGTGCACAGGTTTGTAGGACAGTACCAAATTTCCCTCAAGTGGATGACCTAAGGTTTATCAATCCGTGGGAGGCGTAGGATGAAGATGGTCTCTCTCAAACAACCCTGCAACCAAATAACAAAGAGTCTCTTGTGTCCCCAACACACCCAATACAATGGTAAATTGTATAGGTGCACTAGTTCGGCGAAGAAATGGTGATACAAGTGCAATATGGATGGTAGATACAGGTATTTGTAATATGAAATAATAAAAACAGCAAGGTAACAAGTGGCAAAAGTGAGCGTAAACGGTATTGCAATGATAGGAAACAAGGCCTAGGGTTCATACTTTCACTAATGCAAGTTCTCTCAACAATAATAACATAGATAGATCATATAACTATCCCTCAACATGCAACAAAGAGTTACTCCAAAGTCACTAATAGTGGAGAACAAATGAAGAGATTATGGTAGGGTACGAAACCACCTCAAAGTTATTCTTTCCAATCAATCCGTTGGGCTATTCCTATAAGTGTCACAAACAGCCCTAGAGTTCGTACTAGAATAACACCTTAAGATACAAATCAACCAAAACCCTAATGTCACCTAGATACTCCAATGTCACCTCAAGTATCCGTGGGCATGATTATACGATATGCATCACACAATCTCAATTCATCTATTCAAACCAACACATAGAACCTCAAAGAGTGCCCCAAAGTTTCTACCAGAGAATCACGACGAAAACGTGTGCCAACCCCTATGCATAGGTTCATGGGCGGAACCCGCAAGTTGATCACCAAAACATACATCAAGTGAATCACGTGATATCCCATTGTCACCACAGATACGCACGGCAAGACATACATAAAGTGTTCTCAAATCTTTAAAGACTCAATCCAATAAGATAACTTCAAAGGGGAAACTCAATTCATCACAAGAGAGTAGAGGGGGAGAAACATCATAAGATACAACTACAATAGCAAAGCTCGGGATACATCAAGATCGTGCCATAGAGGGAACACGAGAGAGAACACGAGAGAGAGAGATCAAACACGTAGCTACTGGTACATACCCTCAGCCCCGAGGATGAACTACTCCCTCCTCGTCATGGAGAGCGCCGGATGATGAAGATGGCCACGGTGAGGGTCCCCCCCTCGGCGGTGCCTAACAGGGCCCATTGTTTTTGGTGGTTCGGAGGTCTTGCGGCGGCGGAACTCCCGATCTAATCTCTGTTCGGAAGTTTTACGATATGCGGTATATATGGGTGCAGAAGTGCGTCGGTGGAGCTACGGGCCCCACGAGGCGGGGCGCGCCTAGGGGTGGGCGCCCCCACCCTCGTGAGCACCTCCCGTATCTCCTGACGTAGAGTCCAAGTCTATCCGGTGGCTTTCCTTCCAAAAATAACTTCTCCAGTTGATTTCGTTCCGTTTCGACTCCGTTTGATATTCCTTTTCTTCGAAACACTGAAATAGGCATAAAACAACAAATCTGGGTTGGGCCTCCGGTTAATAGGTTAGTCCCAAAAGTAATATAAAAGTGGAAAATAAAGCCCAATATTGCCCAAAACAGTAGATAATATAGCATGGAGCAATCAAAAATTATAGATACGTTGGAGACGTATCAAGCATCCCCAAGCTTAATTCATGTTCGTCCTCGAGTAGGTAAATGATAAAAAGATAATTTTTGATGCGGAGTGCTACATGGCATAATTTCAATGTAACTCTTCTTAATTGTGGTATGAATATTCAGATCCGAAAGATGCAAGACAAAAGTTCATATTGACATAAAAATAATAATACTTCAAGCATACTAACAAAGCAATTATGTCTTCTCAAAATAACATGGCCAAAGCAAGCTATGCCTACAAAATCATATAGTCTGGCTATGATCTATCTTCACCACACAAAATATTTAAATCATGCACAACCCCGATGACAAGCCAAGCAATTGTTTTACACTTTTGACATTCTCAAAACTTTTTCAATCTTCACGCAATACATGAGCGTGAGCCATGGACGTAGCACTATAGGTGGAATAGAATGGTGGTTGTGGAGAAGACAAAAGGAGAAGATAGTCTCACATCAACTAGGCGTATCAACGGGCTATGGAGATGCCCATCAATAGATATCAATGTGAGTGAGTAGGGATTGCCATGCAACGGATGCACTAGAGCTATAAGTGTATGAAAGCTCAAAAAAGAAACTAAGTGGGTGTGCATCCAACTCGCTTGCTCACGAAGACCTAGGGCATTTGAGGAAGCCCATAGTTTGGAATATACAAGCCAAGTTCTATAATGAAAAATTCCCACTAGTATACGAAAATGACAAAATGAGAGACTCTCTATCATGAAGCTCTTGGTGCTACTTTGAAGCACAAGTGTGGTAAAAGGATAGTAGCATTGTCCCTTCTCTTTTTTTTGGGCCTTTTCTCTTTTTTTATGGCCTCTTTTTTTTCATTTTTCATTTTTTTCATTTTTCGTCCGGAGTCTCATCCCGACTTGTGGGGGAATCATGGTCTCCATCATCCTTTCCTCACTTGGGACAATGCTCTAAATAATGATGATCATCACACTTTTATTTTTCTTACAACTCAATACTTAGAACAAAGTATGACTCTATATGAATGCCTCCGGTGGTGTACCGGGATATGCAATGAAACAAGAGTGACATGTATGAAAGAATTATGAACGGTGGCTTTGCCACAAATACAATGTCAACTACATGATCATGCTAGCAATATGACAATAATGGAGCGTGTCATAATAAACAGAACGGTGGAAAGTTGCATGGCAATATATCTCGGAATGGCTATGGAAATGCCATGATAGGTAGGTATGGTGGCTGTTTTGAGGAAGGTATATGGTGGGTGTATGATACCGGCAAAAAGTGTGTGGTATTAGAGTGGCTAGCAATGGTGGAAGGAAGAAGGGTGCGTATAATCCATGGACTCAACATTAGTCATAAAGAACTCATATAATTATTGCAAAAATCTACAAGTTATCAAAGCAAAGTACTACGCGCATGCTCCTAGGGGGATAGATTGGTAGGAAAATACCATCGCTCGTCCCCGACCGCCACTCATAAGGAAGACAATCAATAAATAAATCATGCTCTGACTTCATCACATAACGGTTCACCATACGTGCATGCTACGGGAATCACAAACTTTAACACAAGTATTTCTCAAATTCACAACTACTCAACTAGCATGACTCTAATATCACCATCTTCATATCTCAAAACAATTATCAAGCATCAAACTTCTCATAGTATTCAACACACTCATAAGAATTCTTACAAATCTTGTATGCTTAGCATATTAGGATTATTTAAGCAAATTACCATGCTATTTAAGACTCTAAAAATAATATAAGTGAAGTATGAGAGTTCATCTATTTCTTCAAAATAAAACTACCACCATGCTCTAAAAGATATAAGTGAAGCACTAGAGCAAATGACAAACTACTCCGAAAGATATAAGTGAAGATCAATGAGTAGTCGAATAATTATACAACTATGTGAATACTCTCCCATTTAATAATTTCAGATCTTGGTATTTTATTCAAACAGCAAGCAAAGCTAAAGAAAATGACATGACGCTCCAAGCAAAACACATATCATGTGGTGAATAAAAATATAGCTCCAAGTAAAGTTACCCATGAACGAAGACGGAAGAGGGGATGCCTTCCGGGGCATCCACAAGCTTAGGCTCTTGGTTATCCTTGAATACTACCTTAGGGTGCCTTGGGAATCCCCAAGCTTAGGCTCTTGCCACTCCTTATTCCATAGTCCATCGAATCTTTACCCAAAACTTGAAAACTTCACGACACAAAACTTAACAGAAAACTCGTGAGCTCCGTTAGCGAAAGAAAACAAAACACCACTTCAAGGTACTGTAATGAACTCATTATTTATTTATATTGGTGTTAAACCTACTGTATTACAACTTCTCTATGATTTATAAACTATTTTACTAGCCATAGATTCATCAAAATAAGCAAGCAACACAATGAAAACAGAATCTGTCAAAAACAGAACAGTCTGTAGTAATCTGTAACTAACGCAAACTTCTGAAACTCCAAAAATTCTAAAATAAATTGTGGACCTGAGGAATTTGTCTAGTAATCATATGCAAAAAGAAACAACTAAATATCACTCTCCAGTAAAAAGTTGAAGCTAATCTCGTGAGCACTAAAGTTTCTGTTTTTTACAGCATGATCATAAAGACTTCACCCAAGTCTTCCCAAAGGTTCTACTTGGCACAAACACTAATTAAAACACAAAACCACATCTAAACAGAGGCTAGATGGATTATTTATTCCTAAACAGAACCAAAAAGCAAGAAACTAAAATAAAATTGGGTTGCCTCCCAACAAGCGCTATCGTTTAACGCCCCTAGCTAGGCATTATGATTTCAATGATGCTCACATAAGACATAAGAATTGAAACATAAAGAGAGCATCATGAAGAATATGACTAGCACATTTAAGTCTAACCCACTTCCTATGCATAGGGATTTTGTGAGCAAACAACTTATGGGAACAATAATCAACTTGCATAGGAAGGTAAAACAAGCATAACTTCAAAACTTTAAGCACATAGAGAGGAAACTTGATATTATTGCAATTTCTACAAGCATATATTCCTCCCTCATAATAATTTTCAGTAGCATCATGAATGAATTCAACAATATAACCAGCACCTAAAGCATTCTTTTCACGATCTACAAGCATAGAAAATTTTCTACTCTCCACATAAGCAAAATTCTTCTCATTCGGAATAGTAGTGGGAGAAAGCTCAACAAAACAACTATCATGTGATTGAAAATTAAGATCAAGATGACAAGTTTCATGGTTATCATTATTCTTTAAAGCATACGTGTCATCACAATAATCATCATAGATAGGAGGCATGCTTTCATCATAGTAAATTTGCTCATCAATGCTTGGGGGACAAAAAATATCATCTTCATCAAACATAGCTTCCCCAAGCTTGTGGATTTGCATATCATTAGCATCATGGATATTCAAATAATTGATACTAACAACATTGCAATCATGCTCATCATTCAAAGATTTAGTGCCAAAAATTTTAATGCATTCTTCTTCTAACACTTTGGCACAATTTTTCTTCCCATCATACTCACGAAAGATATTAAAAAGATGAAGCGTATGAGGTAAACTCAATTCCATTTTTTGTAGTTTTCTTTTATAAACTAGACTAGTGCTAAAAGAAGAAACAAAAAGATTCGATTGCAAGATCTAAAGATATACCTTCAAGCACTCACCTCCCCGGCAACGACGCCAGAAAAGAGCTTGATGTCTACTACACAACCTTCTTCTTATAGACGGTGTTGGGCCTGCAAGTGCACAGGTTTGTAGGACAGTGGAAAATTTCCCTCAAGAGGATGACCTAAGGTTTATCAATCCGTGGGAGGCGTAGGATGAAGATGGTCTCTCTCAAACAACCCTGCAACCAAATAACAAAGAGTCTCTTGTGTCCCCAACACACCCAATACAATGGTAAATTGTATAGGTGCACTAGTTCGGCGAAGAGATGGTGATACAAGTGCAATATGGATGGTAGATACAGATATTTGTAATATGAAATAATAAAAACAGCAAGGTAACAAGTGGCAAAAGTGAGCGTAAACGGTATTGCAATGATAGGAAACAAGGCCTAGGGTTCATACTTTCACTAATGCAAGTTCTCTCAACAATAATAACATAGATAGATCATATAACTATCCCTGAACATGCAACAAAGAGTCACTCCAAAGTCACTAATAGTGGAGAACAAACGAAGAGATTATGGTAGGGTACGAAACCACCACAAAGTTATTCTTTCCAATCAATCCGTTGGGCTATTCCTATAAGTGTCACAAACAGCCCTAGAGTTCGTACTAGAATAACACCTTAAGATACAAATCAACCAAAACCCTAATGTCACCTAGATACTCCAATGTCACCTCAAGTATCCGTGGGCATGATTATACGATATGCATCACACAATCTCAATTCATCTATTCAAACCAACACATAGAACCTCAAAGAGTGCCCCAAAGTTTCTACCGGAGAATCACGACGAAAACGTGTGCCAACCCCTATGCATAGGTTCATGGGCGGAACCCGCAAGTTGATCACCAAAACATACATCAAGTGAATCACGTGATATCCCATTGTCACCACAGATACGCACGGCAAGACATACATCAAGTGTTCTCAAATCTTTAAAGACTCAATCCGATAAGATAACTTCAAAGGGGAAACTCAATTCATCACAAGAGAGTAGAGGGGGAGAAACATCATAAGATCCAACTACAATAGCAAAGGTCGGGATACATCAAGATCGTGCCATAGAGGGAACACGAGAGAGAACACGAGAGAGAGAGAGAGAGATCAAACACATAGCTACTGGTACATACCCTCAACCCCGAGGGTGAACTACTCCCTCCTCGTCATGGAGAGCGCCGGGATGATGAAGATGGCCACCGGTGAGGGGTCCCCCCCCCTCCGGCAGGGTGCCGGAACAGGGTCCCGATTGGTTTTTGGTGGCTCTGGAGGTTTTGCGGTGGCGGAACTCCCGATCTAATCTCTGTTCTAGAAGTTTTACGATACGTAGGTATATATGGGTGCAGGGGGTACGTCGGTGGAGCTACGGGGCCCCATGAGGCAGGGGGCGCGCCCTAGGGGGGTGGGCGCTCCCCCCACCCTCGTGGGCACCTCCCGTATCTCCTGACGTAGAGTCCAAGTCTATCCGGTGGCTTTCCTTCCAAAAATAACTTCTCCAGTTGATTTCGTTCCGTTTTGACTCCGTTTGATATTCCTTTTGTTCGAAACACTGAAATAGGCATAAAACAACAAATCTGGGCTGGGCCTCCGGGTTTAGGTTAGTCCCAAAAGTAATATAAAAGTGAAAAATAAAGCCCAATATTGCCCAAAACAGTAGATAATATAGCATGGAGCAATCAAAAATTATAGATACGTTGGAGACGTATCACGTCCCCACTGTCAGCCTCTCACGTACAGTCATCTTCCGATGACTCTCGGTTGTTGATCATGTTGACCACACCGTGCCGAGTGCACCAAAGGCCGGTGGACGATGGCGAGGCCCCAGACTGGAATGACCCAGAGATGGGAAATACAGGGCAGTGGAGTCGCAGATTGAGAGGAGTGGGAAACTTGACTGGTTCGGGTGTGCGGCAGCACAGCCGCGGTGCCGCCCACGGGAGACAGTTGCAAGAACAGAGGTTGAAGAAGGAGCACGGCTGTTGGATTAACATCCAATGGTCAGCTGCTAGAATCATTTGTTGATTAAGTTGACAAAGCCCTGCGTACACGTCCGCTTAGTAGGCCCACAAGTCAGCCACCAAATCTGATGGGTCCCAGCTGTCAACGGGAGGAATAATTTTTTTCGCGTAACAAGGAGGCACTTCCTTTCGTGCGAAGATACAACCGATGGGTCCCAGATGTCAGGTGGAGGAAACATTTTCCTCAGCTTAATAAGGAGGAACTTTCCTTGCGTGCCACCATGGACCTCGTGGGTCCCAGCCGTCAGGCTCTCCACGTACAATCCTCTTCCGATTACTCTCGTTTGTTGACCACGCCGCACCGAGCGCAGCGAGGCGGTGGACGACGGCGAGGCCCCGGATGGGAACGACTCGGAGATGGGAAGATGCGGCAGTGGAGTCGCAGATTGAGTGGAGGAGAAGGGTTATAACTGGTTCTGGTGCGGCGTGGGGCTGCAGTCGATGGAGAATAATAGGAGGTGTGGAGGGGTGGAGGGATAGCCTGGCTGGCGGTGGGGTAGGGCTTCGCAGCGATGCGTGCTAAGCAGAGCCGCTAGCCACCGGAGGCCGGACCAGGCGGTCCCGGCTACGCTGGAGGAAGAAGACGAGAGATTGAAGGTGCATGCTGACCAAGTTGACAACGCCCTGCGTAGGCTTCGACCTATTGGCCCACATGTCAGCCTGCAAAAATGTGGCATATATTAAACCCATGTTTTATAGAATGTATAGTCCATTTGCTGGGCTGGGTGAACATATAATTTCGCGTCAATGCGGCCCAGTTATATTATCTAAGAAATCCCAGCCCATTTGCACTTCCTTCAAATACACAAATTAGCTGGGCTCGTTATATATATAATGTTATGTTAGAAGGAGCAATTAATATAAAAAATAAACCGGAGAGGCACATTTTTTATATACATAATTAACAAATTAGCGAGTTATTGCTCAAAATAAAAATGAGCGCGTTATTATTACATTGGTCCTTGAAATCTTCGCAAGCTTCTGTATGCAATCACCAGGATTTTCCTTGCATGTGAGTAAAAAAACAACCAGGATTTTCCTTGCCAACTTGTGTTAAACATTTAATTTTATAAGTTAGTAACACATGGGATGTTTTTATAATGTATATATAAGTCTCTATAAAATATATGATAATAGTAATAATATAAATATATATATAATGCGGTTAAAAAAATACATTGGGCTGCCGATCTTTAAGAAATAGCCCATAGGCCGGTATGGACCTCAAAAAATAAGTTGAAACCACTGTCACCGTATGTCGTGGGCTACGCACGTTAAAATACAAAACCTAGGCCTAACTGTTACTTGTTCGCCCTCAGGAAAAAAATGATAACAGATCCCTGAGCGAAATGGATTAAAGAGGGGGCCGGCAGCACGACTGAAGAAGCACATCAGGAGCGATTTTTTTTCTTCAGTGGATGGATCTCGATGGCGTTTTTTTACTTGCCTCTGCACCATACAACTTGTATTTTTAGCCTCCCCGTCCGTGGTGGACCAGCAGCCCATTTGTTGGGCGGGCCAACCTACAGAACCAGCACTTGATTTTACATCAAGCCCCAAAAACAACACAGTACTATGTTTGTTTTGAGGCCGAAAACATTACGGCAGGGGTTGAGCGGGGGAGGGGGCAAGACAGAGCAAAAAGATTAAAAAGAGTTGATGCGCCGTTGCTACGCTAACAAAGCAGGTGCAATTCTTCTCGAGAAGAAGGTGTGCCGTTGACACCCACACGTCACATACCCCACAGTAGGCATACTAACAAGTTCACACACAAGCACAACGGAAAAGGTAAACATTCGTATCAAACTCAAGTTCACAGGACACGTTCATATTCATATCCAACATTCACTATCGAAAACTCGAAAGATTCATATATACACAAGTTCAACATGTCTATGGATCCAAATGATTGATAGATCACACAACAATATTCATAGATAATTCACAAAAAGATTCAGATATACACATGTTCAGTATGTTTATGCATCCAAATGATTGAGATCACAGCCAATATGATCCATGGATGAACTTTAATTACCTAGGGTACAAACTGGTAAATGGTGTTCAGTCGGAGGTACTTCTTGCTAAAACTAATGCTTGTACGAGTAAAATTTTGAGTACATAAGAGGCAGCACAGACAATCTGAACTTTGCTTGTAGGTTTATCCTCAAATAGTGGCCTCGGGCCGAGGGAGGTTTGAGCAACTTGGCCACAACTTTCATCCAACTAGTTTACTGGCTCATCTTGGTCCTGTAGCTCGCCAAAATTCTACATTGCAGACTGGTAAATGGTGTTCAGTCAGAGGTACTTCTTGCTAAAATTAATGATTGTATGAGTAAACTTTTGAGTACATAAGAGGCGGCACAGACAATCTGAACTTTGCTTGTTGTAGGTTTATCCTCAAATAGTGGCCTCGTGCCGACGGATGTTTGAGCAACTTGGCCGCTAATTTCATCCAACTAGTTTACTGGCTCATCTTGGTCCTGTAGCTCGCCAAAATTCTACATTGCAGACGAGAAAGGAGGCGGTTGAGAACATGAACCACCCAAATTTTTTGTGCAGTTCAACTAAAATGGAGCATCCCTGGCGTGCAGACTGATTAAGTGCCAGATGAATATACGCGTCAACCAACTTGTCTGGAATCTTTAGACTCCATGCCATACAGTTCGCTACCATATGTGTCGATAACCAAAAGGCACAAGTTGGGACCAAAGACTGGATCGTTTTTACGGGCTATGCGCCAAGCAATATTTTTGGCGTTCACTCTCCTAATACTTGGAGTTTGACAATTGGTTGACGCCGGTTGATACTCGAATGAATATAGGCACATCTTCTTGTCAACATTGCTCCTTGTCTGAGTAAACTTTGGAGTACATAGCACCAGCATAAGTACCTGTCCATCTGATCTTTTCGTGCAGTTCTACTGAAATCACCCGATGTAATGATTTGCCTGCGAGTTCAGGCTCCAAGTTACTCCTTTATGAAATCAGCAAACAGTAGCACAATACCAAATTACCAATACATATGACAAGCACAATAATCAGGATAAAGACCAGTACCAACCTGTGTGAGGTAGCATATCAATTACTATTTACTTTGACTGGAACCCGAGATAAGCCAAGCGACTGACAGCAAAGGAAGAATGCAAGCCGAGATTAGCGACTAACATGAAAGGAAGGAAGCTGTCGAGGCAATGAAGCACCCAAAGTTTTTGTGCAGTTTCACCAAAATCGAGCATCCATGTTGGCACATATATTGAGAGAGTGAGATTACTGTAATAGTGGGACTAGTTGATGACTGTAATAGTGGGACTAGTTGATGAAACATACACTAACAAATAGAAGCACCCTCATTATCTTAATGGGTAAAGTTAGCATTCCCTCCCTGCTCCACCACATGATTCACCTCCATAGACAAACATACACACGTACATGATTCAGCATAGGGTGCTACTAAAGATTTGTTTAACTCCAATAGGAAAATTAGGCAGCAATAAATTAAGGTAGTCGTTGTTGGAGCCCTTGAATGGCCTCGATTGAGGCCTCTGGCTTCAGCAAGATTGCCTTGGTACTGTTTACTCTTCTTCTTCTTCCTCTTCATGCTCTGTTTCTCATTCTCCTCACCAGTTGGTGAAACCGAGTACATGATTGGCCTTCTATTTCAGAATTGGGTTTGTCAGTGAGGGAGTACAAGTGTACTAGTATAAAATAGCATTATTTTCTCATGGCAGTCGCAAAATAGAGATGAACACATGCATTAAATATCATTCTTACCTAAAGGAAGGTTATGGTGCCAATATGGATAATGAGGATTGGAACATAGATCTCCCTTTGTGCAGTTCCACCGAAATGAACCAACTGTTCCATTCTGACATTCTAGTTGAACAGCACAAAAGTCACTTCTTTTAAGAAGAGTTTTGTGCAGTGCACCAAAAGGTCACAACAGCAACCAGGTGAAATGGATATCCCTGTTTGCACAAAAAGCTACAGAGGAAACAGTCAGAGTCTCAAACAATTACAGGGAAAAACATTTGGCTAAACTTGTCATGGCTTATATCAATGGCATGGCTTCATTTTTACCAGGGGCATTAGATTAAGAACAGCTAAATATTTGGTATAAGGGCATGGGATAGTGGGTGCACCAGCAGTCGAGCACCATGTACCTAAACAGGGGCATAAAGTGGTGATCTGACACCAATTGAACTGCTGCATGTCCACCGCGTACGGGAGGGAGAGCGTGTAGCGAATGAAAGCTTCTCCTAGTCCTGCCAGCCTCCATGCTCATGGGCGAGGGAGGGATGCAGCTTCATTGACTTACTACTCCTGCCTTTGCGTCCATGACAGGTGGGCCCAATAGGTCGGTGGCCCACCTGTCATGCAGCCAAAGGCAGGTGCGGTTAAGGCGAGAGGGCATTGTAGTGATCAAAATTCTCGGTCTTGTACGAGTTGACGCGACACATCAAAGCACTGCACTCGATATATTTCAATAATTTGCGTTTACCAATGCATTAATTACAACGCATGCATGCATGCCGTGACTCTCCTTTTGATACTTGCATGTGTTGATTTAATGCACCTTGAAGTAGTATGAATATGTGACGGTAAAGCTTTGTAATGCCCCATCCCTAATAAAGCGAGAGATGGTTGTGCACGAGGAGGGCGAGATCATGAAAACGGAATAGGACCCGACGATGGAGCTCTCTATGGTCTCGATGGACCTCACCTTGCTCCACTGCCCCTTGTGCCTCCGCCCCTTGAAGCCTCCAGTGTATGAGGTTCGAATACACCTCGTCCGTTCGGCTGATCGAGCAAGGTGCAGGTTTGTTGATTGATGTGTTGTTTGATTGATTTGTGCAGTGCAAGGGAGGGCACCTGGCTTGCGCGGACTGCCGCGTCGAGCACCCCGGGAACCAGTGCCAATGCCAGAAGTGCGAGCGCGGCGGTCGCTTCAACGTGCGGAACACCGCCGCCGGTGCCTGTCTGCGGCTACGAAGGCCCGCCCCCGGTGCTCTCCCACCACATCAGCACCGTGCATCCCATGCCCGTGCACAGGATTTAGTACGGCAAGGCGCTCCAGCTGCAAGTGCCACTGTCGGAGCCACAGCTCTTGCTGTTCGCGGAGAAGGACGGCCGTGCGTTTTTCTTCGTCGGCAGCGTGCTCGACATCGGAGCACCTATCGCCATGTCGGCCGTCTGCATCAGAGCGGGGGCGTCCCCACTGTCGCACTACATGGCCAAGCTGTGGGCGAACAGCCCGCCGGGGGAGCCCAAAGGCAGGACCGACACCGTCAAGGTGGAAATGGAGGTGACAAGCAGCAGGGATCCCGGCGACGTCGCCGTGCAGGAGCTGACCTTCTTCACAGTTCCACCCAAGCTACTGGCCGGGGCTAAGCTGGTGTCCCTCCACATTCAGATTGACAAACTCACGTCCTAAATAATTCTACAGTGCCTTCTATTTATCTTAGTAATATGCTAATATAGGGGTTAGCTCGGTCTACTTTAGCTTAAGAGATGGTGGGTTTTGGTGGCGATGCAGCAATTACCTCGACATCAGATCAGCTGTGAAAGTAATTTCGAATAGTCGAATGGATATTTTGTTTCTGTTGGATATAAAGATCCTTTGGGTAAGAAGTAATAGCTTATATGCTTTTTTTCGAAACGGAACAACGATACTAGTATAATTTTTGTTGACATGCACTAATATTTTCAAAACGGACATCGGGCTGTAGCTAGAATGGCGGTTGGGACACGGCATCGGCACATACCGCGGTGACCCCCGATTGGGACGCACCGACTGTGGATTTTCTCCCTCGCCGATGTCGACCGCGTCTACGCGGAACATTGTTCCCTTCCCCCAGCTGCGGGATTTGGCCGGATATGTGACCAGCGGTGTGGCCACCGTCGTTCTATGCTTGTGAAGAGAGCAATCCAAGCAAGCAGGCTTGTAGCTTAGGCCCTATTTGGTTCATTAGTCCTAGGACTTTTTCTAGTCCCAACTAAAAAGTCCCTAGTCCCTAAAAAGTCCCTCCCTGTTTGTTTCCAGGGACTAAAAAGTCCCTAGTCCCTCCCTAAAGGTTATTAAATGACCATGTTACCCCTAGTATACAGAAAAATAACAACCAAACAACACCATGGGGCGGCGGGGCAATGGGTGCAGGGAGGGGCATTGTTGAAAAAGTCCCAAAAAAGACTCTCCTTGAGAGTCTTCTTCATTTAGTCCCCAAAAGCAACTTTTAGTCCCTAGTAGTCCCTCCTGTTTGGTTAAAAAGTCTCTAAGAGGGACTTTTTCTAGTCCCTACACCAAAAAGTCCCTGGAAACAAACACCCCCTTAGGCTCCTGCTAGTGTATATATAGTGGTTTTCTTTTTCTCTCCATATCAACAATTTTATATTGCGTACGTGTCATCGAAGAGTGAAATGATGGTTGCTTCTTCTGACTAACTTACTGTGTGATTTGAATGCTCCTTTAGTGGCCCCTACATGTACTCCTCCTACGTGTATGCAACAGTCACACATACACATGGACGCAAAAACGCGTGCAATGCCCTAATACAAGCATGTCTGAGCACACGAAGGAACACACACGGTCATGCTCAAGTGCTCAACCTACACGTGCATGCACACACATACTCAGCTAGGGTGAGCTAGTGACCGTATAAACGCCGGAAAAAATATATATTGAGCGCAATGAGCGTGTTATGAAGTCCACTGACCGTATTTTTAAAAATATACAGTGATAGACAGTCTATTTATCTCGTTTGAAATTAAGCCATATTAACCGGAGAGGAGGCAGTATGGACTAGCATTACTTTGCTGTGTCCCGTCAACTTGCTGAACAAGGAGAAGCTTGCAGGACGGGAGCAGCTTGCGCGCGGTGGTTCGCAGGACAAGGAGAAACTTTTGACTAATGCAAGCTCTCCTTCGCTCAGGCGGTGGACGTGCAACAGTTAATTCGGTGTCAGATTGCCAAAAGCATACACTATACTAGTACTATTATTGTTGCACTTCCCGAAGAGGCGAACAGCCAAGCGCAAAGTTTACTAGTACTAGTACTACTACTATAGTCTATAGAGGTATGTACTATACTAGTACTAGGAACCGGATGGAGGAGCGTCTGCACTCTTATTATATTTTTAAAATGTGATAAAGCAATCTTCAACACATTTGGTTCTCTTCGAGGGTTCTCGAAAGTGATAATGGAAGTTAATTGCATGGAACACTCACCACAATTCTCACTTAATTCTGGCTCATATCCTGTTACAAATAGGAGCGCTCGTTAATATTTCCTCTTTTTTTGTTATTCAGCATGTAAACAGGTCAACAAACCTTGTGGCGCATCTTTGTGCGAACCGTGCTTGCTGCACTTTGAATGTGGCCGAGAGCTGGCTTGATGAAACACCTCGCTTCCTACTTCTTTTTTATGGGTACCTCGCTTCCAAGTGACCAAAGGTCTTGGCTGATCATCCTAAGAATGCTTATATATATGAATAAAGCTCATCATTTACCCGCAAAAAGATTAAGCCATATTAACCGAAAGGAGGGAGTATGGACTAGCACTACTTGTTGGTGTGTCCCGTCAACTCGCAGAACGAGGAGAAGCTTGCAGGACAAGGTGAAGCTCGCCTACGCCTTTTGACTAATGCAATGTACCGTCGCCCAGGCGGTGGACATGCATCGTTAGATTCGATGTCGATTGCCGAGGCATACACCGAAAATCGAACATCCGGAGTGCCATCATTTTTCGACTTCACGAAGAGGCGAAGAGCCAAGCGCAAGGTTTAGTAGTACGAGTAGTACTACTACTAGAACCACATGGTGGAGCCTCTGTACTCTTATTTTTTTTAATCTCTGATAAACTACACATTTATTCCGGAGAAGGGCGGAAAACGGCAGCCCAACATGTAATGATGATATCGATCAACCATGCTCGAATATATCTTGGCCTCCGTGCGAGCCCGTCTGTGTGTTCTCGCTCCTCATCTCTCTCTCTCAAGGAACGGCGGGTTGGCCATTTTGCTGTCAATTAAGACTGATTTGCTCACACTCCGGTCCCACATGTCAGTGATATGCCAAGAGGAGGTGCGTTGACCAACTAGCCATACGCGTACTTGGTTTTGCACCTTCATACTACTCCTCCCTCCGTCACAGTTTACAGGGCACGCTTCATTATGATGCATTTCTCTCAATGCATTTCCACCACCAAGAGACTTTAGACGCGTTTGGTTTAATGCTTAATTAATTAGGGCATGGTAACCGTAATCAAGTCCACAATTTTCTCTCGCTATAGTACTACAGAGTGGAGTAAGTGCATGCATGTGTGTACCCGGGGTGGAAGCACTGCATGCATGTGTGTACGCATTATTTCATCTAGTAATAGATGCCGTGCTATAACTACCAATGCTATTTTTCAGGCCGATCGCTAGTCACCTTGGTCCCAGAGATTTTTTCTTTTTCTGAAGCGCGCTCTATAAACAGTGACGGATGGAGTAGTATGAGCGGATTCAAAGAAGAGCGTATTGATGGTTGCTTCTTCCGAGCAACTTACAATGGGAAAGGTGGGGCTTATGATTTGACTGCTCATTACTCACTATTAATGCGGCGCAATGACCGGTCTGAGTCTCCCATGCGGCTGTGCACTACCGCCTCGTTCTTAAATATACTCCAGAGTATTTGTCTTTCTAGAGATTTCAACGAGTGACTACTCAAATATTTGTCTTTTTAGAGATTCAAATGGACTACTACATACGGATGTATATAGACATATTTTAGAGTGTAGATTCACTCATTTTGCTCCATATGTAGTCACTTGTTGAAATCTCTAGAAATACAAATATTTAGGAACGGAGGAAGTACACATACGAAGCAAAATGAGTGAATCTACACTCTAAAATATGCCCATTTGAAATTTTTAAAAAGACAAATATTGTTGATGATAGTTGCGACGACAAAAAAGAAGCATATTCCTTGTCCTAAGGAAGATAACAACACGGTTGGGTTTGTCTAAAACGGTGTGAGGACGAGATTGCAATATGGAAAGTACGCTGGACGAGCTACATTTTAGGCAAAGAACTATGGAAGATCCACATGCAGCGACGTGGGAAGACGGGCAGTGGAGCAAGGCCGGAGGGGATACCTGGAGGTTGTCGAGATGCAACTAGGTGAGCGGCGGCGGGCGGAATCTACCCATACTGCGGCAGGGAGCAGGTAGCATAGGCCCTACCGCGCCGGAGCTTGGTCAGAGAGAACGGCGTGTACCGCGGATCGGGACGTGCTGCCTCGGCGCCGTCGAACGGAGAAACGATGCATGTCCTCCGTTTCTGCCGGCAGACGGGATGCGGCCGGATTAGTGACCAACGGTGAGAGGAGAGGCCACCACAGCCTTGTGTGAGATACTCTGAAGAGAGACAAACCAGGCAGGCAGGCTCCATTGTATATAGTGGAGCGGACTACCTTTTTCTCCATAAAAATCGTTTTATATTCTGTGTACGTGCCATTGAGCGATATAACTTTATTTAAAAATAACGCTCCAACACATCAAGTCAAACTTTGTTTCGTGCACGCGTGGTACACAACCTCCGTAGGTAAACAACCGCTAAACACGTTCAAATTAGCACGTGGGCTGCCATTTCGTACATAAATGAGCTCCACCATGTACCCGCGCGGGTGTGGCTGGGCACGAAGTGTGAGTATGCGCATGGTGCACCTATTCTCTTCTTGTATACGTACACCACCTACGTGGGGTTGTGTGAGAGAGATATAGTGTGTGGGTTCGTGAGAGTTTTTTTGGGGGGTCAATCAAAAAATGTAACATATGCAATGTGTGTGAAATAGAGTCCTGGATATATCATATATATAGAGGGGGCGATCCACGAGAAGAGAGTGGAGGTATCATCGAGTTGAGATGTCCATAGAATTGAAGAGAGGGATGATGTGTGTGTGCGCGCGCGTGGTCGATAAAGAGTGCCATCAAATTTGTGTGTGCCCACGTCAAAGATATAGAGTGGCTGGCCTACTAGAACGAGAGAGGAGACAAGTGCAGTTTGTCTCTGTGGCATGGATACCTACCTACAACGCTCGACTATCGGTGTGTGGTGGGGGGTAGGGAGGCCTAATTAACTATAGAGGTACAATGGCTGGTATATGTGTGGAGGAGGAGAGAGGCCTACCTCTTGTATTAAGGGAGATCGATCTACCTCATGTATTAAGGGAGATCGATCAGCATCCATGCATATGTGTAGGAGAGGAATAAGGTTGGGAGAGAGACAGGGCTAGAGTGTTGGAGGGGGTGGTAGTGGAGTTGCTTCTAACAAATGGTGGGATAGGCTTGCTACACAACCGGAGGGCACGCCTGCAATATCAATAAGAGAGGGGATGGATGCCTGTCTGTGCACGTGCGTGTGAGAGACGGGTCAGGAGGCATGCACGCATGATGACGGGGGACGATATGGCTGTGGTAAGCAGACATAGCTACATATGAAGATCAATCGTCCTTTGTCAGAGAAAGGAGAGACATAACTTGTGAGGTACGTCGATCGATGGGGGGAATAGTTAAAGTCGACCTAGGTATATGTTGGGAGATCAATCGGTATACATGCATGTGTGTGTTAGAAGCAAATGAGGCACGGGGAGAAGGATAGAGAGAGAGGGATGCATCTAGGAGGTGGTGCGAGAGTCATACTATATTGAGGGGGAAGGAGTGTGCGAGTACGAGATTGATGAAAAAAGTGGTGGGAGTGAGGCATGGACGGTGATAAGAGAAGAGGGGAAGTTTGTGTTTGTGCTAGGCACACCTTGCTAGAGAGGCATATCGATCGATGTGTGCTGTAAAGAAGGAGCTGGGGGGCCTACACACACTGTGGGTGAATGACCTAAAGTGAAAAGACAAATTTGCGCGATGGAGCTAGAGAATGCCGAGGGAGGGTGAGAGGGATGCGGGCATGTGCATGCACGAGAGAAAGTTAGCGCTAGCTAGCTACAAAGATAAGAGGATTGTGTGGGTGTAAAAGACGAATAGAGAACATACTTCATTATAAAAAGTGAATTCGGATATTTGAAGAATTTATCATAGTGTTTTAAACCGACGCATGTGTGAATATATATAATTTATACATGGTGTGGTTATGAACATGTTATACTACATATAATATATTTTATCTCTACTCTTATAAAAAACGGAGTTGTTGATGATGGTGTGCCTGCCATCCTGCAATATAGGTCGTCCGATTTATATCTGACGGATAGGAAGGAAACTATGGCAATTTTGAAAAAAGATACCCACACCCCTCTCCCTATTTGCAAATTAGGCCTCCCCTTAATCATGTTGATGTTCTATGGAACGCATGGGCATCTTGCTAGTACTACGTATAATATATAGAACATTGATCATAATTTGGGCTAATGTGTGGCTTCTGCAGCTCAGGTCAAAATACTTGTCATAATGTAGGGGGTGGGGCACTATACTATGTGTGATAAACACGGTGTACACGTATGGAACATGGTTTAGATTATGAATATATAGTTAGTACATCAAATGTACTATTATTTGGAATCAACATCAAGTGTATTCAAAAAATAGAATTCGAGTTCATGTAGTACACATAGTTCATATCTATCTCTATAGTAATCATGTGGTGTGTTATTAAGGTAATACACAAATGATGGTTGAAGTTGGCAACAATCATGATTGTAGATTCTTATTAAAATAGAGAAACAAATTCAAATTCAGTTCGAATTGCAGCGGTAGTATAGACATTTGGAATGCACTAAAATGTTGGTATGAGTAGGTTACATGCATTATACAGCAAGAGAAAAACTTAATTGGACATAACATGGATTCATACTCCCGCCTTCCATCTATATAGGGCGTAATGCATTTTCTAAGACCGCCTTTGACTGTTGACAAGATTAATAGTACATGATATGCACAATGTGAAAATTATATCATTGAAAGAACCTTTCACAGACGAATTTAACGGTGTGCTTTGTGTAAGTTGCATGTCATATATTATTGCTCTAATATTTGGTCAAAGTTAGCATCAAAAAACGCATTAGGCCTTATATAGATGGAAGGACGGAGTAGCTTTGAATATCATTTTTATAGTAAAACGGGGCAAGACTCTCTCTTTGTGTGGTGTGAATAGTTCTATTTTTCCGTTTTCTTTTTGGTAGAGGGAAGTGCGAATTGATTTGGTACGTACAAGTACAATATTACACGTTAGGCTTGTCCCTAAAATTCAACCCGCGCCTTGTTATATCCCGAAAATTCAGATATCGTGCTCCCAAAACTGGCGCCTTCATAACCCGCGCCTTGCTATCCCGAAATTACAACGCGCGCGAAAACTCCCTCTAGTTGCCAAATCCCGGCACGTGAAATCCCCCTTCTAATCCTGAGCCAAAAGGGTCGCTAGTTCAAATCGGTGGGGGGTACTTTTGTAACACACCCTACATTTTGGACAAGCGCGTCCCTAAGTCATGGTTCACCCCCTTCCATCGCCTCCTTTTTGCCATTCAAAATCCCAGGCCGCCATAACCTCTCCGCTCCAGCCGTGAAACCCCACCCTCCTCCGTCCGCCACCTCACCACTGCCCAGCCGGAGCCTCTTCCCCGACGACGTCGTCCACCGCAATAGCTCGACGTCCCTCGTCCACCTCCCCGGATGAGGATCTGTCGTCCATCTCGTCGTCCCGCCGGTTCAGTCGCCCCGTCCTCCACCTCCAAGGAGTTGCTCCGACGATCGCCTTGTCTATCGCAGCTGATCCATCCCCATAGCGCCACCTTAACCTGCTCCACCGGAACCGTAGCATCCTCACCGACTCCTCGGATGAAGCAAAGGCCTACTCGGCGCTACCAAAGAGGTTGTACACCATCGTATCGCACCTTCTCCTTAACTCGACCTCCCGGCGCCGACGGTGCTCCATCCCGCACCCCCATGGAGCGGCTACCTTGAAGCCGGCGCCGCGGGCGACATCTCCACAGCGGCTCTCCCCTAGTGCGAGGCCCCTTCAGCGGTGGCGTCCATACCAGCCGGATCTGCTGCTGCTGCTCGCTCGCCACTTCGCTCGCCATTGCTGCCAGCTTCGACTCTCGCCGATCGCTCGCTTCGCCCAGCTGTTGCTGCTCGACTCTCGCCGCATTTCGCTGGCTGCTGCTGCTCTCCCCCTCGCTTCGTCTTGCTGTTGTGCTCGATTTAGCTACACTTGATCGACTGAATCGACTTTTGGGTCGATCGATTTTCAGGGGTGGGGCTCACCGGTTAAGGAAGAACCACCCATAACGGGACGGGGCTCACGGAGAGGTACCCCACTATCTATCTTACGGTTCAGGGTGGGGCGAGGGGCCTATAGGGCTGGCCGGGGCAGCGGCAGACTGGCGGTGGGGAGTTGTTTCGGGGCGGCGAGGCGGCGCTGGGGCCGGGGGTTCGGCCGGTGGTGGCTGGTGGCTCAGGGGGGTGTAGGTTGAAGATGAACTGCAGGCCCTCCCTAAACTACATGTCAAGTGCCTCTCTGCTACCATTGCGTTCAGTTTCGAGAGTAACATTTAGATTCCATAGTAAATTTCAGTTTCGACAGTTAAGTTCAGAGTCAACAGTTTTTACCTCATCTGTTGTAGTCAGGTGGTTTTTGGTGATGTAAATTTTACATCTATTTTACATCATCTATTGGAGATGCTATTAGAATCCCACTTGAGATTGACGATGTCTGTCTTGTCCTGCTTCAACCTTGACGTCTTACGGCTCACCGAGGCTGCTCCAACGACGTAATCGATCCATCACGACAGCGGTGCCACAGGACGCCGTCTCTGATTCCTCGATCTTCCTCCACACCTCGACAGCCAGCTCTGCCTCAAGCGCTTCATGACCAACCCAATGATGCCGAGGTTTACACGGCCACGGCAAAGAGGTTGTACACTTGTTGCATCACTTATTACTATACATTCATGTCGATCCATTAGGGTTATTTTGGTTCAACGGAAAAACATAGCAATAGGGAATTTTCCAATGGCACTCTACTATTCAATTATTCATGCATTTTGTTGAAAGGTATGAAGCAAAACATCCACCGGACCTACTTTTCAAAATCCTATGCATGAAAACAAGACCAAGTGCATTAGTGGCAGAATAACATTCTAACTGTACACGCTTTCATATGGTTTCACTTTATTTTGGCCATGTTTTTTTGCATTCCTCTGCTCTTCCAATTACTGTAAACCAAACACTCAAGTTGACAGAAATCCCGTGTTTACAAATGCTCTGTTTACCATGTGCATTCCTATCCTATTCGGTGTTTTTCCTATCCCTGCATTTTTAGAATCATGCAAGCCAAATGAGCCCTTACAGAATTACTACGCTTCTGGTAGGTGTCGAAGGAACTTTGTGTGGTTTGTCCTGCTCCCGCCACACGTCGTCCACCTCAACCGAGCTGCTCCATCGACGTAAACATCCACCAAACCAGACATCACGACTCTGACCGCTTTTCGCCGCCTCGTGTCTCCTTCCCCGCCATCGGCACCAACAAAGAACAGCATCACCATCATCGACTCAGCAGATGAACCTGAGGAGTACACGGGTCCACAAGAGAGGTCGCACTCTTTTGTTTCTGCTTATGTTATGCATTGCTTAAAATTACCTTCTACTTTATCGTCATGTTCACCTCTTGGACTCCAAGTCAGGTCCAATTTAATGTTCAAACTTGAGTTCTAAATTAGTTGTGGGGCACATATCGAGGAAGCAATGAATAGTATCTATGTCTAATATCTGGTTCACGTAGGGTATGCCTATGTTGTTCATCTTGGGTGGTAAACAAATAGTAAAGCAATCATCATCTGTCTTTTTATTAAATTAAAGCAATAATCAGCCTGCTATCATTATTTTTGGATCCATCCACTGGTTGTTACCATCACTCTAAATTTTGGCATGCTCTCCTTACATAATCTCACCATATTTTTTTGTATGCATGTCAGATACTGTACAGAGTCATGCTGAACATGTAGAGAAAAAGAGAAGAGTTTTGCACGGTAATACAATGTCATGCAGACATCGCTCCATGGTGGGTTCAATGGCAAACCCTCCCCACCCTCTCCGTTGTAATCCAGAGGAAGATATCTGCTCGAGGAGGATTCAGCGCCACGACCACTCCTATTTACTCCCCAAGGTGTTTTCTCTACCTTGGCATGATGATGTTAGTCATATCATGCATATGTTGCCTTGCAGTGCCTACTTTTGACATCATATATGTCATCTGCTTAGTTTAGACATGTTCTGTAATGCCACCTGTTTAGTTTCTTTATCATATATAGGAATTATGCAGTCTCATGTCTTTTAGCCAGCCATAATATACGTGAAATGTGCAATGCCATCCTGTTTAACTAGGCATCATATATTTGAATGATATCTTGCCCATCCTTTACTTCATTACATTTCCATTTGTCGACAATGTTTGTACATTAAACTACTCTTCCTGTGAATCGGCCATTTGGGTGGGAGATTGAAAAATCTGGAGTAAAAACAAGGCCTTCAGAGCAGACAGTGCTACCTGTCGAAGCAGATCTCTTGTTGGGTCCCGATAGCTCCTCAGAGATGGATTCAGAGACAGATGACCAGTCATATTCCCCCACCTAGGTGTATGCTCTAACTTGGCACGGTTATACTGCTCATATCATGCATATGGTGTCTTGCATTGCATAGTTTAGACATCATATACACAATATTCAACACCATGTTCTAAGTTCAGACATCATATCTAATGCCCTCTATTTAGCATATAAATCACATATGTGAATTAAATGATGCGATCCTGATTACTTAGATAACATGTAGGTGAATTATGTCATGCGATCCTATTTAGTTATTCATCATATCTTGAATTATGTTACGCTATGCTATCCAGTTTAGATAGACATCATATATGTGAAATTATGTCATGCTATCCGTTTTAGTTAAACAATATACATGTCAACTATTGCATGCCCTAGTTTTTCCACACTATCTATTGCATCTGTCTCTCATACAATGTCGGTTCATTCAACTATGTTTCATGTTTATCATCCATTTGAATTGGAGCGGGTGATGCCAGCATCTAGCGGACTAAAAACACGACCTTCAAATAAAACAGTGCTACCTCTTGGTGGAGATAGCACCCCGGTTGTACATGCACGAGAACCAGCCCTATACCACATAACCCAAACTCTCGCAGATTGTACCCCTACTGCCATGGACAGAGAACCAGCTTCACCCAATCTAACCCCAACCCCAGCAGATAGTAACCCAGTTCCTGTTGACACAGCACCATATCCACCACAGAGCTCCCAAACAAGAGCAGTTAGTTAGGTAGCTCCAATGCCCAAAGGGCCAGTACTACCACGATGAACCCCAACTGCACCAGTTAGTACGCCTATTCCTGTGGAGGAAGCACAACCAGGTAGTCATAGTTTAGCATCTATTGCATTTGATGTTGTTAAATCGTATGTGCGTATCTTCCCATCTTGGAAATATTATACTGAAGATGAAGGAAAATGCCAGTTGCAGGTGTTTGTCCAGGAGTTATGTGTAAGTAATGTTATTCATGGCAATTACTTTGCTTTGTCCCATACATCCTACCTCCATGATGGTTATAATACGGCAAATTTTCCCATTTTTCTCTATGGAGAAGGACCGATTTGGAAACTCAGGATGAGGTAACCTATGCTAATACCTCTGCTATCTTCAAGAATGCTTGGTGGCGATGTCGAATTACTCAAGAAAATGTACTTCACCGCAAAGAAACTCATCAAATTCCCTTGTGTTCTCCTGAGACACATTTATCGGATGATTATCGGGAACGCCTTTGTTCAGATCGCCCCAACCAAGAATGTGGTAAGGTCTATGAGCTCATTTTCTATTTTTAAGTACTATATTCTTGCGTCTTAATGTACTGCTCATGTAGAACAAGTGCCTAAACCTGAAGAACAACTGTTCTAATTTAAGATTCCATTGCTATCATAATTCAAAAAATTTCTAGGCATTAATTGTGCGTTTTGCCACCGCCTTGCGCTTTACTGACCAAAGCGCATGCTTATGTGCAAATTGCACAGATTAAGCGTAGTTATGCGCAATGCGTTTCGCCAACGCCTAGAGCCTAGGCGCGCTTAAGCGCTCGCTTAGGCGCGCCTTTTTTAACTATGATTGCTATCGTGCATACTACTTTGCTCTTGTATCACTGTATTTACTCATACAAACTTATTTTTAAATTGAAGGATCCAATCGAAACTCCAATGGCACAACAGGTATGTTCACGCATGTTTCTTCAACAGGCTTGCTCTTATCAATAGCTCTGTTGATTTCAACTTCGATTGTGTAAACAGTTGACTTCTCATATCATGCACATTACTAGCATCACAACAGAGCCAATAGTGTTGTTGTGCATGTAGACCCGTGGTACCCATCTGAAATCTTGTTGTGCCGTGTAGTTTCCCAAGCTTTGTATTCTTTCACTGTTGCTTTGTCTGAACTGATATGATTTGAACCGTGTCTCTATTTTGATTTGGCAAGACAATGCAGTGACCATAGGACATAGATATATGTTTGTTTGATGCTTTTATTATGTACTAGTACTTGGCAATAGAAGACTTGGTAATTTCATCCTGTCCACCTTACTAATGAACTGGTTCACCGAAATGAGTTTCATATAGTAGTACATGCTAAACCTATTATGTGTCTGCTTGCTTCTTCTTTTAGAATGCTGATAGGATATTGGGGAAGAGTGCCTTATTAAGCAATGGTAAAGGAAGTAATGCACATAAGGTTCAGGATAGTGACACATCCTTGTTGGTCTCCAATAAAGCTGATAAAACAGCTAAGGAAGACTATCTCAAGACAAAGAGAAACCCCAAAGTCCTGTCTTGGTTTAGTGTTCGAATTCTCGCCACTACCGCTTGCACAAGCTATTCAAACTCACCGTCTGAATCAGTTCGGTTTCTTGAGTCTCAACTACAACCGAAAGACATCGATCGCCAGTCTTTGCGACAAGAAGCGGAAGGATCATGAAGTCCTGGAGCATTCAGATGCATACTTTCGGTGCAACAACAGCGTTGGAGGATTTTAGCGCCAAACAGACAAAGATAATAAGCTTGCTAAGCTTATTGCCAGCATGGTGGATACCATGTTTCTTGAGCTCTTCCGAAGTTGTTTCGCTTATGTTTTGTTTTGCTGCCGCGTTTATTTGCACCGGTGGCCAATTTTGACGGCCAGTGTATGTTATATGCTGCTTTGTTCCCTATATTTGCACTGGTGGCGAACTTTGATGCCTAGTGGATGTAATATGTGTAATAGCGGTAATAGGCTAGCGTTAATTGCTTGCTTATTTATTTCCGTATTGTCTTGTTTAGTTGTTTGCTTGTAGTCACTGCAGTTCTTTTTCTGTGTTTTTCTAGTGGCCACAATAATCTATTTTTGGAAACTAGGCCAAAATAATCATGGCAACACACGGACTGTTGTAACCATGGGCCTCCTGCGGGCCGTATGATCCATGGGCCTTCTACGGGCCGTAGGATCCATTGGCCTTCTATACGGGCCATAGGATCCATGGGCCTTCTACGGGCCATACGATCCATGGGCCTTTTACGGGCCGTAGGATCCATGGGCCTTCTACGGGGCGTATCATCATTTCGCCAATCATGGGCCATACTATTCGTGGACAATAACGGGCCGTTAATAGGCCGTATTTGATAACTCTATGAAAGTAGCCAAACGGGTTTTTTCGACATGAAAACGGCCCAACGTATTAACAGGCCACAAACGGGCCGACTGTAACCACGGGCTGAATTTCACCCACAAGCAGAAAATGACAGTAACGAGCCGTAAGTAACCAAATGCTGGAAATGAGCCCAAGAATAAATGGGCCCTGAGAAGGCCGAAAGATAACATGGGCTGGAAAAGGCCCAACAGAATAATGGGCCGTTAATGGGTATAAAGTGATACACTATTCATTATGGGCCAGTTTTATCACAGGCCGTTAAGGGGCCGAGGGTTACTAAGGGCCTCATATGGGCCGAAAGACATCATGGGCCATACATGGGCCGGAAGTTAAAACGGGCTGGAATTATATTGGACAGCCCAGATGACCTACCGGGCCTAATTCGGATAGGCCGTAAACGGGCCCTGGTATAGCGGGCTGTAAATGGGCTATATGTGAACATGCCGTTAACAGGCTTGCCGTGGGCCGGCCCGCCACCTTTTGACCAAGTCAAACGGGCCGGCCTTTTCACAGGAATGGGCCTCTGTTGGGCCGTGCCACGTGTCGACGTATCATAGGCGCTTTGGGTCCAATGAGTGGATGACATATGTCCCAACGGTGAGCCGACACGTGTTTCCTCCAGCCAATGATGATTTTACACGTGGAAAATCCCCATTGGTCGGGGCTGTTAACGGGTTATCGGATCCAAACCGGACTCGATAGCTTAATGGTGTTCTGTTACGGTGGATGCACGTGTCGGTCACCCTTGACGAAAGAACTTCTGTGACGCGCGATTTATTGCCACGGAAGTGGACACTTCCGTGATGAAAATTTTGGTAATGCCATGGAACACTTCTATGACAGCACAGGTATGACTATCTTGATTCTGTCATAAATTTGTCATGGATGTACATGCATGACAGAAAACGCGACCTACTGTGACAAACACGTATAATCACGGAAGTGTATTTTTTAGTGAAGAATGACGATATATGATGAAATGATTGGGATGAGGAAAAGCTGGTATGAACTCGACCTATCTTGTTTTTGTAAATATGATTAGTTCATCGTTCCTGATTCAGCCCATTATTAATGAAACATGTTTGCAATGACAATTAGAGATTATAGTTACTCATGCCAGGCTTAATTAGCTAGGAGTTTATAATGGTTTACCTTGCGTGCCAACATGCTTTTAAAATGGTTGTGATGTAGTATGATAGGATGGTATCCTCCTTTGTGATTTGAGTGGCTTGACTTGTCACATGTTCACGCATGTAGTTGAAACAAAATCAACATAGCCTACACGATATTTATGTTCATGGTGATTTATATCCTACTCATGCTTGCACTCAATTTTGGTTAATCTCAATGCATGTTTATGACTGTTGTCGCTCTCTAGTTGGTTGCTCCCTAGTCTTTTTCTAGCCTTCACTTGTACTAAGCGGGAACTGCTTGTGCATCTACTTCCATATATAAACCCAAAAGTTGTTCCATAAGAGTCCACCATACCTACCTATATGCGGTATTTACCTCCCATTCCAAGTAAATTTGCATGTGCCAAACTCTAAACCTTCAAATGATAATCTATTTTGTATGCTCGAATCACTCATGTAGCAATTAGGGTTGTCTATATCTTCCATGCTAGGTGGGTTATTCTCATGATGAGTGGACTCCGCTCATCATTCACGAGAAAATGGCTGGTAATCGGGATGCCCAGTCCCATGCTCAAATCAAATCAAAATTATACCAAACAAAACTCCCCCAGGACTGTTGTTAGTTGGACGATACCCGTTGTTTCGGACCAGCCGTGGAATGTGTTTGTTGGTGGAGGGGGAGTATAAACTTTACCATTCTATTTGGGAACCGCCTATAATGTATGTAGCATGGAAGATACCGAGATCTCTTGGTTGTTATGTAGACAATGAAAGCATTCTGCTCAAAATATTATTTATCTCTATTTCAAAAATTCGAGCTCTAGCACCTCTGCAAATCCCTGCTTCCCTTTGCGATGGGCCTATTTATTTACTTTTATGTAGAGTCATCATCCTCTTATAAAAAGCACCAGTTAGAGAGTACCACTGTCATTTGTATGCATTGTTATTAATTGATATTGAGTATGACTGTGGCTGGATCTCTTCTACGATGAATTACAATGTCTAGTCAGTCCTTGATCTTCAGGGGTGCTCTGCATTTATGTTTTGCGTTCTCAGAAAGGGCTAGCGAGATACCATCTTGTTATATCATATCATGATTGTTTTGAGGAAGTGTTGTCATCTGAGATTTATTATTATTGCTCGCTAGTTGATTATGCCATTGATATGAGTAAACGTGAGACCTAAATGTCATTGTGAATACGGTTAGTTCATAATCTTTGCTGAAAACTTGAATTGCTGGCTTTACATATTCGCAACAACAAGATCAAACCGAGTTTGTAAATTTTTTCTTTATCACTTTCATTATCAACTGAATTGCTTGAGGAAAAACAAATGGGTTAAGCTTGGGGGAGTTGATGCGTCTCCATTGTATCTACTTTTCCAAACTCTTTTGCCCTTGTTTTGGATTCTAATTTGCATTCTTTGAACGGAACTAACCCGGGCTGACGTTGTTTTCAGCAGAATTGCCAGGGTGTTATTTTTGTGCAGAAATAAAAGTTCTCGGAATGACCTGAAACTTCATGGAGATTATTTTTGGAATAAATAAAAAATATTGGCGAAAGAATCAACCAGAGGGGACCCACACCCTGTCCAGAAGGGTGGAGGGTGTGCCCACCCCCCTAGGGCGCGCACTCTGTTCTTGTGGGTCCCACGAAGCTCCACCGACCTCAACTCCAACTCCATATATTCACGTTCGGGGAGAAAAAAATCAGAGAGAAGGGTTCATTGCGTTTTACGATACGGAGATACCGCCACCTCCTGTTCTTCCATGGGAAGGCAGATCTGGAGTCCGTTCGGGGTTTTGGAGAGGGGAAATCATCGTCGTCGTCATCATCAACCATCCTCCATCACCAATTTCATGATGCTCACCACCGTGCGTGAGTAATCCCATCGTAGGCTTGCTGGACGGTGATGGGTTGGATGAGATTTACCATGTAATCGAGTTAGTTTTGTTAGGGTTTAATCCCTAGTATCCACTATGTTCTAAGATTAATGTTGCTATGACTTTGCTATGCTTAATGCTTGTCACTAGGGCCCGGGTGCCATGATTTCAGATATGAACCTATTATGTTTTCATGAATATATTTGTGTTCTTGATCCTATCTTGCAAGTTATAGTCACCTACTACGTGTTATGATCCGGCAACCCCGGAGTGACAATTGTCGGGACACTTCCCGGCGATGACCGTAGTTTGAGGAGTTCATGTATTCACTAAGTGCCAATGCTTTGGTCCGGTACTCTATTAAAGGAGGCCTTAATATCCCTTAGTTTCCAATAGGACCCCGCTGCCAAGGAAGTGTAGGACAAAAGATATCATGCAAGTTCTTTTCCATAAGCACGTATGACTATATTCGGAATACATGCCTACATTATATTGATGAATTGGAGCTAGTTCTGTGTCACCCTAGGTTATAATTGTTGCATGATGAATGCCATCCGACATAATTATCCATCTTTGATCCATTGCCTACGATCTTGTTTCATATTGATCTTTGATCCGTTATTTTTTTGTTGCTACTGTTACGATTGTTACAAAACTGCTACTGTTACTTTTGCCGCCGTTACCGTTACTTCTATACTACTTTGCTACTAAATACTTTGCTGCAGATATTAAGTCCTTCAAGTGTGGTTGAATGGACAACTCAGCTGCTAATACTTGAGAATATTATTTGCCTCCACTGGTGTCGAATCACTAAATTTGGGTTGAATATCTACCCTTGAAAACTATTCTGATCCCCTATACTTGTGGGTTATCATTGCCTACATTTGAACGTGCTTATACTATGGAGATATGATGCCTGCTAGAACTACGTCGGTATTTCCCCAAAGAGGAAGGGATGATGCAGCACAGCGATGGTAGGTATTTCCCTTAGTGATGAGACCAAGGTTATCGAACCAGTAGGAGAACGAAGCAACTCTATGTAATCAGCACCTGCACACAAATAACAAATACTCGCAACCCGGCGTGTAAAAGGGGTTGTCAATCCCTTTCGGGTAGCGGCGCCAGAAATTGGCAAACTGACGTGAGAGAGTTGTAAATAGTGATAGATCGAATGCCAAATAAAATAAATTGCAGCAAGGTATTTTTGTATTTTTGGTTTAATAGATCTGAAAATAAAAAGGCAAATAAAATAGATCACAAAAGCAAATAATATGAGAAAGAGACCCAGGGGCCGTAGGTTTAACTAGTGGCTTCTCTCGAGAAAAATAGCAAACGGTGGGTGAACAAATTACTGTTGGGCAATTAATAGAACTTCAAATAATCATGACGATATCCATACAATGATCATTATATAGGCATCACGTCCAAGATTAGTAGATCGACTCCTGCCTGCATCTACTACTATTACTCCACACATCGACCGCTATCCAACATGCGTGTAGTGTATTAAGTTCATGGAGAAATGGAGTTATGCAATAAGAACGATGGAATGATGTAGACAAGATTTATTTATGTAGATATAGACCCCATCGTTTTATCCTTAGTAGCAACGATACATACATGTCGGTTTGCCTTCTGTCACTGGGATCAAGCACCGTAAGATCGAACCCACTACAAAGAACCTCTTCCCATTGCAAGATAAACAGATCAAGTTGGCCAAACAAAACCCAAATATCGGAGAAGAAATATGAGGCTATAAGCAATCATGCATATAAGAGATCAAATAAACTCAAATAACTTTCATGGATAAAAAGATAGATCTGATAATAAACTCAAAGTTCATTGGATCCCAACAAACTCACCGCAAAAAGAGTTACATCATATGGATCTCCAAGAGACCATTGTATTGAGAATCAAACGAGAGAGAGAGAGAGGAAGCCATCTAGCTACTAACTACGGACCCGTAGGTGTACAAAGAACTACTCACGCATCATTGGAGAGGCACCAATGGACATGATGCACCCCTCCGTGATGGTGTCTAGATTGGATCTGGTAGTTCTGGACTCTGCGGCCGCTGGAATTGATTTTCGTCGACTCCCCTAGGATTTCTGGAATATTGGGGTATTTATAGAGCAAAGAGTCGGTTCAGGGGGCACCCGAGGTGGGCACAACCCAGCAGGGCGCGCCTGGGCCTCCTGGCGCGCCCTGGTGGGTTGTGCTCCCCACGGAGCACCCCCCCCCCCCAGGCGCTTCTCCGGCCCACTGGATGTCTTCTGGTTCAAAAAAATTCCACAAAAAGTTACGCTTCGTTTGGACTCCGTTTGGTATTGATTTCCTGCGATGTAAAAAACATGCAGAAAATAGCAACTGGCACTTGGCACTATGTCAGTAGGTTAGTACCAAAAAATGATATAAAATGACTATAAAATGATTGTAAAACATCCTAGAACGATAATATAACAGCATGTAACAATCAAAAATTATAGATACGTTGGAGACGTATCAGCATCCCCAAGCTTAATTCCTGCTTGTCGTCGAGTAGGTAAATGATAAAAAACAGAATTTTTGATGTGGAATGCTTCCTAACATAATCATCACATATTCTTTTCTTTATAGCATGGACATTTGGACTTTTATATGGTTCAAAGCAATAGTCTAGTTTTGACATGAAATTTAAATACTCAAGCATATCAACAAGCAACCATGTCTTTCAGAATAGCAATGCTAAAATAAGTTATCCCTAGCCCATCATGCTCAATCATTGATCCATTCATGAAACACACTCGCATATTAGCTACACCCAATGCTCAAGTACGATCATAGTGCCTCCTAGTTGGTGCTTTATAAGAGAAGATGGAGACTCAAATTCAAAATAAAAATTGCATAAAGTAAAAGAAAGGCCCTTCGCATAGGGAGGTAGGGATTTGTAGAGGTGCCAGAGCTCAAAGCGATAAAAACATTTTGAGAGGCATACTTTTCCCACCAATGAAAATGACTTAGAGCTCCCAACACTTTCCATGCTAGATATATCATAGGCGGTTCCCAAACAGAAAATAAAGTTTATTCCCTTTTCCACCATACTTTCACTTTCCATGGCTAGCCGAATCCATGGTTTCCTTCCATACCAACACTTTCCAAGGAATTTATTATTTGACAACATAAAGTAAATTCATTTTTCATTTCGGGACTGGGCATCCCTAATACCTTTTCCTTACTCTCGTGCAATGACAAGTGAATAAACACTCATCGTGAGAACAACACATCTATCATGGAAAATATTGGCCACCCCTCACCACCTCGCGAGCGGTACAAGCACACAAACAAGAAATTTATTTCGAAAATTAGAGATGGCACATACAAATTTGCTTAGAACGGAAAAAGAATACCGCATATAGGTAGGTATAGTGGACTCATTGGCAAAACTGGTTTAAAGGATTTTGGATGCACAAGTAGTGATCATACTTAGTGCAAAATGAAGGCTAGCAAAAGATTAAGAAGCGACCAACCAAGAAATGAATAATCTCATAAGCGAGCATTAAGCATAATTATAACCGAATAATGCACCACAAGTAGGATGTAATTTCATTGCATGACTATTGACTCTCGTGCTTGCATAGGGAATCACAAACCTTAACACCAATATTCTTACTAAAGAATAATTACTCATCAACATGACTAACATATCACATCATCATGTCTCAAAACTATTACAAGGAATCAAGTTTATTTTGTCCAATTATATTCATGAAAGTTTTTATTATATCCTCCTTGGATATCTATCACTTTGGGATTAATTTTAATGTGTCACTTTTGATAAGCTCAAACAAATACAAGTGAAGATCATGAGCATAATATTTTCTTTCTCTCAAAATAATTTAAGTGAAGCAAGAGAGAATTTCTTGAAAACTTTACTAACTCTCAAACAAATCTAAGTGAAGCAATAGAGAATTTCTTCAAAAAATACTAAAGCACACTGTGCTCAAAAAGATATAAGTCAAGCACTAGAGCAAAACCATAGCTCATAAAAATTTAAGTGAAGCATAGAGAGCTATTCTAACATGTCATGGAATAATTTTGGCTCTCTCAAATAGGTGTTTCTAGCAAGGAATCATGACTTAGAACACAAATCAAAACAAGCAAATATTCATATCATACAAGACGCTCCAAGCAAAACTCATAGTACGTGACGAATAAAAATATAGCTTCGAGTAAAATACTGATGGTCGTTAGAAGAAAGAGGGGATGCCCAAGCTTAGTTGCTTGCTTCTTTTTGGATAATAACTTGGGGTGCCATGGGCATCCCCAAGCTTAGGCTCTTCGTAAGATAACCCAAAATTTGAAAACTTCATTCACACAAAACTCAACAATACCTTCGTGAGATCCGTTAGTATAAGAAAGCAAATCACTACTATAAGTACTGTAGAAAACCAATTCATATTTTATTTTTACATTATATCTACTATACTACAACTTTTCTATGGCAAAAACTCATCAAAGAAAACCATAGAATCATCAAAACAAGCACACAACGCAAAGAAAACAGAATCTGTCAAAAACAGAACAGTCTGTAGCAATATGAATATTTCGGATACTTCTGAAACTCCAAAAGTCTTGAGAAATTTGGAAAACCTGAAAAAATTTGTATATTAATCTTCAGCAAAAGGAATCAGAGCAAAATCACGTTTCTGTGATTTATGAAAATTATTTTCGCGAGTGCATAAGTTTCTGTTTTTCAGCAAGATCAAACAACTATCACTCAAGAAGATCCTAAAGGCTTTGCTTGGCAGAAACACTAATTAAAACACCAAAAACACAATAATAACAGTATCATAATTGTGCAAACACTCAAGAACAGAAAGCAAAAAGCAAAAATAAATTTTATTCATTGGGTTGCCTCCCAATAAGTGCTATCATTTTACGCCCTTAGCTAGGCATAAAGCAAGGATCGAAGTTTTGTCATCTTTGTTTCTAGATCCATAGGATGCCCTCATGATTGATTCATATGGTGGCCTAATTCTTGTTCTAGGGAAGTGTTTCATTCCCTTCCTTAGTGGAAATTGAAATTTAATATTGCCTTCTTTCATATCAATCACAACACCGATAGTGCGTAAAAATGGTCTCCCAAGAATAATTGGACAAGACGGATTGCAATCAATATCAAGAACGATGAAATCTATGGGAACATAATTCCTATTTGCAAGAATAAGAACATCATTAATTCTTCCCATAGATTTTTAATAGTAGAATCCACCAAGTACAAATTTAAAGAACATTCTTCAATATCGGTAAGACCAAGCACATTACATAAAGATTTCGAAATTGTAGAAACACTAGCACCCAAGTCACATAAAGCAAAACACTCATAATTTTGAATCTTGACTTTGATAGTAGGTTCCCATTCATCATGTAATTTTCTAGGAATTGAAACTTCTAATTCAAACTTTTCTTCAAAAGCTTTCATCATAGCATCAACAATATGTTTAGTAAAAGCTTTATTTTGTTCATAAGCATGGGGTGAATTTATCATGGATTGCAACAAAGAAATACAATCAATCAAAGATCAACTATCATAATTAAAGTCTTTGTAATCCAAAAGAGTGGGAACATCACTAATTAAAGTCTTGACCTCTTCAAACCCACTTTTATCAATTTTCTCAACAAGATTTTGACCCTCTGAATTATCGGGGCGCCTTCTAGCTAAAGTTGACTCTTCTCCAGTCCCTTTATCATCAATTTTAATTTTACTAAACAAGGAATCAATAGAGGAAACACCAATCATTTTAAGATTTTTATCACTTTTATCTTCTAGCGAGATTGGTTTAGCAGCCATTTGATTTACCAAGGTAGCTTGTGCATCGGATATTTTTTCTAACAAACTTTCAGCAAAAGCATACTTAGATTGGAGATTGCAAACTTCCCTACTAATATCATCAAGTTGTTTAGTTATAGCTTCTAGCACAACAGAGTGCTCCTTGAGTTCTTTGGTAAAATACTTATTATGCTCAAATTGTGTAGTCATATATTCCTTAGTACTTTTCTCAATTTAAAGCAAAATATTGGCGTAAGGAACATCATAATATTTTCTTTGAGTCGTCATGACTACGCAAACAAGAATGCACACAAAATAGATCCGGCAAGAAAACAACAAACGAAGAAGAGGACGAATAAAACGGCAAATTTTTGTGAAGTGGGGGAAAGGAAAATGAGAGGCAAATGGCAAATAATGTAAATTGCGAGGAGATGAGATTTGCGATTAGGAACCTGGTAGATGTTGAAGATCCTCCCCGGCAACGGCGCCAGAAATTCCTTTTGATGCCTGCTAGAACTATGTCGGTATTTCCCCAAAGAGGAAGGGATGATGCAGCACAGCGACGGTAGGTATTTCCCTCAGTGATGAGACCAAGGTTATTGAACCAGTAGGAGAACCAAGCAACTCTACATAAATAGCACCTGCACACAAATAACAAATACTCGCAACCCGACGTGTAAAAGGGGTTGTCAATCCCTTTCGGGTAGCGACGCCAGAAATTGGCAAACGGACGTGAGAGAATTGTAAATATTGATAGATCGAATGCCAAATAAAATAAATTGCAGCAAGGTATTTTTGTACTTTTGGTTTAATAGATCTGGAAATAAAAGACAAATAAAATAGATCGCAAAAGCAAATAATATGAGAAAGAGACCCAGGGGCCGTAGGTTTCACTAGTGGCTTCTCTCGAGAAAAACAACAAACGGTTGGTGAACAAATTACTGTTGGGAAATTGATAGAAATTCAAATAATCATGACGATATCCAGGCAATGATCATTATATAGGCATCACGTCCCAGATTAGTAGACCGACTCCTGCCTGCATCTACTACTATTACTCCACACATCGACCGCTATCTAGCATGCATCTATTGTATTAAGTTCATGGAGAAACGGAGTAATGCAATACGAACGATGAAATGATGTAGACATGATTTATTTATGTAGAAATAGACCCCATCATTTTATCCTTAGTAGCAACAATACATATGTGTCGGTTCCCCTTCTGTCACTGGGATCAAGCACCGTAAGATCGAACCCACTACAAAGCACCTCTTCCCATTGCAAGATAAATAGATCAAATTGGCCAAACAAAACCCAAATATCGGAGAAGAAATACGGGGCTATAAGCAATCATGCATATAAGAGATCAAAGAAACTCAAATAACTTTCATGGATAAAAAGATAGATCTGGTCATAAACTCAAAGTTCATCGGATCCCAACAAACACACCGCAAAGAGAATTACATCATATGGATCTCCAAGAGAACATTGTATTGAGAATCAAACGAGAGAGAGGAAGCCATCTAGATAGTAACTACGGACCCGTAGGTGTACAAAGAACTACTCACGCATCATCGGAGAGGCACCAATGGACATGATGCACCCCTCCGTGATGGTGTCTAGATTGGATCTGGTAGTTCTGGACTCTGCGGCTGCTGGAATTGATTTTCGTCGACTCCCCTTGGATTTCTGGAATATTGGGGTATTTATAGAGCAAAGAGTCGGTTCAGGGGGCACCCGAGGTGGGCACAACCCACCATGGCACGTGTGGGCCTCCTGGCGCGCCCTGGTGGGTTGTGCTCCCCTCGGAGCACCCCCCAGGCGCTTCTCCGGCCCACAGGATGTCTTCTAGTCCAAAAAAATCCACAAAAAGTTTCGCTGCGTTTGGACTTCATTTGGTATTGATTTCCTGCAATGTAAAAAACATGCAGAAAACAGCAACCGGCACTTGGCACTATGTCAATTTAGTACCAAAAAATGATATAAAATGACTATAAAATGATTGTAAAATATCCAAGAATGATAATATAACAGCATGGAACAATCAAAAATTATTGATACGTTGGAGACGTATCAAGATATCTTGAGTACGCTTTCCAAACTACTCTTTCAAAAATCTAGATGAGATTCTTCAAAAGTCCATTGCTTTTCATAAAATCAATCCTAGTGATCCTAAATTTGGTGATTGTCTATTTGAGCTTCGTGATCTCATGCGTGCCAGAGGAGATGTTGGAGTCATTAGTAGCATCATCTCTCAAGTCATTAGAATTCAGAAAGATGCACATTGTCATGATCATAAATCTAATGAATCACTCTCTCTAGGTGATGATTAATCACAAGACGATGTTGAACATGTATATTATGATGAGGATGAGGATAGTGACTTTGACCTAGATGAGTCAATGAGACACTTTGGTCTTATGGCTAACCTTCGTGGTTACATGGCCGGAGGAAAGGAATGGGTTCTTGATAGTGTAAGTACCGATCACATGACCGGAGACAAGGATATGTTTCGAGAGCTTGCTCAGAACGAGGGTCCCCGAAAGTATGTCCCCTTTGGTGATAACTCAAAGGGTAAGGTGGTTGGCCTTGGTAAGGTGTCCATCTCACATGACAGCTCCATCCAAAATGTTATGCTCGTTGAATCTCTTGGCTACAATTTACTTTTCGTATCTAGACTAGTCGATTTTAGTTTCAATGTTCTATTCACTGAAGTAGATTGCCAAGTGTTTCGAAGAGATAATCATAATATGGTCTTTACCGGTATACGTAGAGGTGATCTATACATTGTTGATTTCACTAAAAGAGCTCAACCTAGAACTTGCTTAATTACTAAATCCTCTAAAGGTTAGTTATGGCATAGAAGGTCAGGTCACGTGGGCATGCGAAATCTTGATAATCTTATTAAAGGTGATCATATCATTGGTGTTAAAGATGTCATATTTGACAAGGATAGACTTTGCAGTGCTTGTCAAGCAGGAAAACAAGTTGGAGGAAGTCATCCCGTGAAGAACATCATGACCACGAGAAGACCACTCGAGCTACTTCATATGGATCTTTTTGGTCCCAACGCCTACAAGAGTCTCGGTGGTAACTCATTCGGATTGGTCATTGTTGATGATTTTTCAAGATTTACATGGGCGTTCTTTCTTGATGATAAATCGCATGTCCAAAAGATCTTCAAGAACTTCGCTAGAAAGGCCCAAAATCAATTTGAAGTGAAGATCAAGAAGGTTCGGAGCGACAACGGAACAGAGTTCAAGAACGCCAATGTGGATACCTTTCTTGACGAAGAAGGGATTTTACATGAGTTCTCGGCTACGTACACACCTCAACAAAATGGAGTTGTTGAGAGGGAGAACCGGACACTTATTGAGATGGCAAGAACGATGCTTGATGAACACAAGACGCCAAGACACTTTTGGGCGGAAGCGGTTGAAACAACTTGTCATGCACCAAATCGACTATATCTTCACAAGCTTGTCGTCAAGACGGCATACGAGCTTCTCATCGGTAACAAACCCCAAGTTGGATACTTTCGATTATTTGGCTCAAAGTGTTACATTCTTGATAAGCATCGTCGTTCGAAATTTGCCCCTAAATCTCATGAAGGTTTCCTACTCAGTTATGGCTCAAACTCTCACACTTACCGTGTCTACAATAATTTCACCCGAAAGGTTGAAGAGACGGTAGATGTGAAGTTTGATGAATCTAATGGCTCGCAAGTAGAGCAATTGTCAATTGATGTAGGAGATAAAGATCCCTCGGAAGCAATTCAAGACTTGTCTATTGGCAAGATTCGCCCAACGGAGGTGAAGGAGAGTACCTCGTCTATTCAAGTGGAAGCATCAACTTCACACTAAGGTGAACCACAAGTTGACTTGGAGGCATCCACAAGTTGACTTGGAGGCATCCACAAGTGGAACATGTCAAGATGAAGGAAACGAGGAAGTACAACAAGATGAACCCCATCGATCTCCTTCTCTACCTCCACAAGAGAACAACAACGCCAACAACAATGAAGAAGGACGAGAGGAAGAACAATACAATGAAGAGGATGTTTCACCCCGACCCAAACAAAAGCTCTCACAAGTTCGAGCAAGAGTCTCAAGAGATCATCCCGTCGAACAAATCTTTGATGATATTCAAACCGGGAGAATTACTCGCTCTAAAACTCGTTTGGCTAACTTTTGTGAACATTACTCATTCATTTCTAGTATTGAACCTATGAAGGTTGAAGAATCTCTTGATGATCCGGATTGGGTGAACGCTATGCATGAAGAGCTACACAATTTCGAGAGGAATCAAGTGTGCACATTGGTTGAAAACCTGGACAACAACCACAATGTCATTAGAACCAAATGGGTGTTTCGGAATAAGCAAGATGAGGATGGACAAGTTGTACACAACAAGGCCCGTCTCGTCGCCCAAGGCTACACTCAAGTCGAAGGTATGGACTATGGTGAGACATATGCCCCAATTGTTAGACTTGAGTCCATACGCATCTTACTTGCTTATGCCAATAATCATTCACTTTGTACCAAATGGACATAAAAAGTGCTTTTCTAAATGGTGAAATTGAGGAGGAAGTTTATTATAAACAACCTCCCGGCTTTGTTAATCCTAAGAAACCTCTTCATGTTTACAAACTTCACAAAGCTCTTTATGGTCTTAAATAAGCTCCTAGAGCATGGTATAAATGCTTGACCAAGTTTCTTATTGAAAAAGGCTTTGAAATTGGGAAGATTGATTCTACACTTTTTACTAAAAGGGTTAATGGTGAATTTTTTGTGTGCCAAATTTATGTGGATGATATCATATTTGGTTCGACTAACCCTCATTTTAGTGAAAAGTTTGGAAGGTTAATGTCGGAGAAGTTTGAGATGTCTATGATGAGTGAACTCAAATTCTTTCTTGGTTTGCAAATCAAGCAAACTAAGGAGGGTACATTTGTTTCCCAAACAAAGTATACCAAGGACTTATTCAAGAAGTTCAACATGCAAGAAAGCAAAGGTATGAAAACACTCATGCCTACTAGTGGACATCTTGACTTGACTAAGGATGGCAAACCGGTTGACCAAAAGGTTTACCGCTCTATGATTGGTTAATTTTTATATCTATGTGCCTCTCGTCCCGATATTATGCTAAGTGTGTGCATGTGTGCACGATATCAAGCGGCCCCTAAAGAATGTAGTCTTAAGGCTGTGAAAAGGATAGTGAGATACTTAATTCATACACCAAATTTTGGCATTTGATATCCTAAGAGGTCTTCTTTTGATCTTGTTGGCTACTCCTATTCGGACTATGCCAGTCACAAGGTTGATAGAAATTCCACTTCGGGTACTTGTCAATTTCTTGGTAGATCTCTTGTGTCTTGGTCCTCCAAGAAACAAAACTCGGTATCCTTATCCACCGATGAAGCGGAATACATTGCCTCCGGATCATGTTGTGCTCAGTTACTTTGGATGACCCAAACCCTTAAGATTATGGGATACATGTGAAACATGTTCCATTGCTTTGTGATAATGAAAGTGCTATTAAGATTGCTCAAAATCCTGTGCAACATTCTCGGACTAAGAATATTGAAGTTCGTCATCATTTCATTTGAGATCATGTTGCTAAAGGAGACATCAATCTTAAGCATGTTCGTACCGATAAGCAATTGGCGGATATATTCATCAAACCGCTTGGTGAGAAAGTATTTTGCCATTTGAGAGGTGAATTGAACATCATTTATGCCTCAAACTTGGAGTAGGAACTCCATTCGGATACATGCAAGGCATGAGCCTTTTATGAGTAATCCTTGATATTTCTCTTATGATGATGATCATATGTCTTGGATCTATACGTGTACCCTTACATGTTATCTAACCCTTGTAGGTACTTGGATGAGCCCAAATCTATGAGATTGCAAGTCACTCACATCTTGAGCAATCTCTACATCACCAAGTTCCTACTATATGGTTGTTGAATACAAGGAAGGATGAGCTCACTCAACATATCCTTTGACAATTTATATATATCAAATTTCATTTGGTATCAAGTTTCATGATTGTCATTATGGATACACAAGTGCTATTCCTTGCAGGACTAACCCATGTATGAAGATGAACTCAAACTACAACTGGTGCTCCAAATTCTTGATGGACTACATCAACCTTGAGCATCCAACACAAGTTCGACTACATGATCAAGATCAACACAACCCAAGGTATTTTATTCCATCTTAGAGAAGCTTTGACCCCAAGTCATAAGTCAAAGCAACTCAACGAGATGTGAATACATCAAAATGCTTAAACGAAAAATGGTAAGCCCATTGTGAGCCTAAACGATGAGTATGACCTACGATCAAGTGTTATCACTTGACTCCTCAGTCAACATACTCTAACATAGGTGACTTTGTCGCCGACCCCTTCTAGATGAAGTTCTGTAGTATTTCTTTATTTCCTTACTTTGTGTTTTTGCATATGTTTCTTGCTATCTTGTTCCCCTTATCAAAAAAAAGAGAGCACATCAAAGCTTATCACATGGGGGGGGTGTTGGAAATATGCCCTAGAGGCAATAATAAATTAGTTATTATTATTATATTTCCTTGTTCATGATAATCGTTTATTATCCATGCTATAATTGTATTGATAGGAAACTCAAATACATGTGTGGATACATAGACAACACCATGTCCCTAGCAAGCCTCTATTGGCTAGCTCGTTGATCAATAGATGGTTATGGTTTCCTAACCATGGACATTGGATGTCATTGATAACGGATCACATCATTAGGAGAATGATGTGATGGACAAGACCCAATCCTAAGCATAGCACAAGATCGTGTAGTTCGTTTTGCTAGAGCTTTTCCAATGTCAAGTATCTCTTCCTTAGACCATGAGATCGTGCAATTCCGGATACCGTAGGAGTGCTTTGGGTGTATCAAACGTCACAACGAATCGGGTGACTATAAAGGTGCACTACAGGTATCTCCGAAAGTGACCATTGGGTTGACACGGATCGAGATCGGGATTTGTCACTCCGTAAACGGAGAGGTATCTCTGGGCCCACTCGGTAGGACATCATCATAATGTGCACAATGTGACCAAGGGGTTGATCACGGATGATGTGTTACGGAACGAGTAAAGAGACTTGCCGTAACGAGATTGAACAAGGTATCGGGATACCGACGATCGAATCTCGGGCAAGTACAATACCGCTAGACAAAGGGAATTGTATACGGGATTGATTAAAGTCCTTGACATCGTGGTTCATCCGATGAGATCATCGTGGAACATGTGGGAGCCAACATGGGTATCCAGATCCCGCTGTTGGTTATTGACCGGAGAACGTCTCGGTCATGTCTGCATGGTTCCCGAACCCGTAGGGTCTACACACTTAAGGTTCGATGACGCTAGGGTTATAAAGGAAGCTTGTATGTGGTTACCGAATGTTGTTCGGAGTCCCGGATGAGATCCCGGACGTCACGAGGAGTTCCGGAATGGTCCGGAGGTAAAGATTTATATATGGGAAGTCTTATTTTGGTCGCCGGAAAAGTTTCGCACTTTATCGGTATTGTACCGGGAGTGCCGAAAGGGGTCCGGGGGTCCACCGGGGGGGTCCACCTGCCCCGGGGGGCCACATGGGCTGTAGGGGGTGCGCCTTGGCCTATATGGGCCAAGGGCACCAGCCCCAAGAGGCCCATGCGCCAAGATATAAGAAAAAGGGAAGAGTCCTCAAGGGGGAAGGCACCTCCGAGGTGCCTTGGGGAGGATGGACTCCTCCCCCTCCCTTGGCCGCACCCCTTCCTTGGAGGAAGGGGCAAGGCTGCGCCTCCCCCCTCTCCCTAACCCCTATATATAGTGGAGGGGAGGGAGGGCAGCCGCACCTGAGCCCCTGGCGCCTCCCTCCCTCCCGTGACACCTCCTCCTCTCCCGTAGGTGCTTGGCGAAGCCCTGCAGGATTGCCACGCTCCTCCATCACCACCATGCCGTTGTGCTGCTGCTGGATGGAGTCTTCCTCAACCTCTCCCTCTCTCCTTGCTGGATCAAGGCGTGGGAGACGCCACCGGCTGTACGTGTGTTGAACGCGGAGGTGCCGTCCGTTCGCACTAGGATCTCCGGTGATTTGGATCACGACGAGCACGACTCCTTCAACCCCGTTCTCATGAACGCTTCCGCTTAGCGATCTACAAGGGTATGTAGATGCACTCTCCTCCCTCGTTGCTAGTTTCTCCATAGATAGATCTTGGTGACACGTAGGAAAATTTTGAATTTCTGCTCGCTCCCCAACAAAGGCATCATGAGCTAGGTCTATTGCGTAGATTCTTTGCACGAGTAGAACACAAAGTAGTTGTGGGCGTTGATTTTGTTCAATATGCTTGCCGTTACTAGTCCAATCTTGTTTCGACGGTATTGTGGGATGAAGCGGCCGGACCGACCTTACACGCATTTCTTCGTGAGACAGGTTCCACCGATGACATGCACTTGGTGCATAAGGTGGCTAGCGGGTGCCGCTCTCCCACTTTAGTCGGAACGGATTCGATGAAAAGGGTCCTTATGAAGGGTAAATAGCAATTGGCATATCACGTTGTGGTTTTGCGTGAGGTAAGAAACGTTCTTGCTAGAACCCATAGCAGCCACGTAAAACATGCAAACAACAATTAGAGGACGCCTAACTTGTTTTTGCAGGGTATGCTATGTGATGTGATATGGCCAAGAAGAATGTGATGAATGATATGTGATGTATGAGATTGATCATGTTCTTGTAATAGGATTCACGACTTGCATGTCGATGAGTATGACAACCGGCAGGAGCCATAAGAGTTGTCTTTATTTATTGTATGACCTGCGTGTCATTAAACAACGCCATGTAATTACTTTACTTTATTGCTAACCGTAGCCATAGTAGTAGAAGTAATAGTTGGCGAGACAACTTCATGAAGACACGATGATGGAGATCATGATGATGGAGATCATGGTGTCATGCCGGTGACGATGATGATCATGGAGCCCCGAAGATGGAGATCAATGGAGCTATATGATATTGGCCATATCATGTCACTACTATATAATTGCATGTGATGTTTATTATGTTTATGCATCTTGTTTACTTAGAACGACGGTAGTAAATAAGATGATCCCTTACAACAATTTCAAGAAGTGTTCTCCCCTGACTGTGCACCGTTGCTACAGTTCGTCGCTTCTAAGCACCACGTGATGATCGGGTGTGATGGATTCTTACGTTCACATACAACGGGTGTAAGACAGATTTACACAGCAAAAACACTTGGGGTTAACTTGACGAGCCTAGCATGTACAGACATGGCCTCGGAACACGGAGACCAAAAGGTCGAGCATGAGTCGTATGGTAGATACGATCAACATGAAGATGTTCACCGATGATGACTAGTCCGTCTCACGTGATGATCGGACACGGCCTAGTTGACTCGGATCATGTAATCACTTAGATGACCAGAGGGATGTCTATCTGAGTGGGAGTTCATAAGATGAACTTAATTATCCTGAACATAGTCAAAAGATCTTTGCAAATTATGTCGTGAGCTCGCGCTTTAGTTCCACTGTTTAGATATGTTCCTAGAGAAAATATAGTTGAAAGTTGACGATGGCGATTATGCGGACAGAGAAAGCTTATGTCCTTAATGCACCGCCAGTGTGCTGAACCCCAAACGTCGTTTGTGGATGTTACGAACATCGGACATACACGTTTTGATAACTACGTGATAGTTCGCTTAAACGGTTTAGAGTTGAGGCACCAAGACGTTTTTGAAACGTCATGAACATATGAGATGTTTCAAGGCTGAAATTGGGATTTCAGGCTCGTGCTCACGCCAAGAGGTATAAGACCTCCGACGATTGTCTTAGCCTGCAAACTAAGGGAGAAAAGCTCAATCGTTGAGCTTGTGCTCAGATTGTCTGAGTACAACAATCACTTGAATCAAGTGGGAGTTGATCTTCCAGATGAGATAGTGATGTTTCTCCAAAGTCATTGCCACCAAGCTGCTAGAGCTTCGTGATGAACTATAACATGTCAGGGATAGATATGATGATCCTTGAGGTATTCACGATGTTTGACACCGCGAAAGTAGAAATCAAGAAGGAGCATCAATTGTTGATGGTTGGTGAAACCACTAGTTTCAAGAAGGGCAAGGGCAAGAAGGGACACTTCGTGAAACGGCAAATCAGTTGCTTGCTCCAAAGAAGAAACCCAAGGTTGAACCCAAACCCGAGACTAAGTGCTTCGTAATAAGGGAACAGCCATCGGAGCAGAATTACCCTAGATACTTGGTAGATGAGAAGGCTGGCAAGGTCGATAGAAGTATATTGGATATGCATTATGTTAATGTGTACTTTACTAGCACTCCTAGTAGCACCAGGGTATTAGATACCGGTTCGGTTGCTAAGTGTTAGTAACTCGAAATAAAAGCTACGGAATAAACGGAGACTAGCTAAAGGTGAGCTGACGATATATGTTGGAAGTGTTTCCAAGGTTGATGTGATCAAGCATCGCACGCTCCCTCTACTATCAAGATTAGTATTAAACCTGAATAATTGTCATTTGGTGTTTGCGTTGAGCATAGACATGATTGGATTATGTCTATCGCAATACGGTTATTCATTTAAGGAGAATAATGGTTACTCTATTTATTTGAATAACACCTTCAATGGTCTTGCACCTAAAGGAATGGTTTATTGAATCTCGATCGTAGTGATACACATTTTCATGCCAAAAGTATAAGATAGTAATGATAGTACCACTTACTTGTGGCACTGCCATGTAAGTCATATTGGTATAGAACGCATGAAGAAGCTCCATGTTGATGGATCTTTGGACTCACTCGTTTTGAAAAGATTGAGACATGTGAACCATGTCTATTGGTGTATATGCATGAAGAAACTCCATGCAGATGGATCGTTTAGACTCACTTGATTTTGAATCACTTGAGATATGCAAATCATACCACATGGACAAGATGACTGAAAAGCCTCGGTTTCAGTAAGATGGAACTAGATAGCAACTTGTTGGAAGTAACACATTTTGATGTGTGCAGTCCAATGAGTGCCGAGGCATGCAAGGAATATCGTTATGTTCGACTTCACGAGATGATTCGAGTAGATGTTGAGTATATTTACTTGATGAAACACAAGTCTGAATTATTGAATGGTTCAAATAATTTCAGAGTGAAGTTTACGATCTTCGTGACAAGAGGATAGAATGTCTATGATATGATCATAGAGATGAATATCTGAGTTACGAGTTTTGGCACACAATTAAGACATTGTGCAAATTGTTTCACAATTAATACCGCCTGGAACACCGTAGTGTGATGGTGTGTCCGAACATCATAGTTGCACTCTATTGGATATGGTGCGTACCATGATATCTCTTATCGAATTACCACGATCGTTCATGGGTTAGGCATTAGAGACAACCACACTCACTTAAATAGGGCACCACGTAATTCCGTTGAGATGACACCATATGAACTATGGTTTAGAGAAACCTAAGCTGTCATTTCTTAAAAGTTTGGGGCTGCGACGCTTATGTGGAAAAGTTTCAGGTTGATAAGCTCGAACCCAAAGCGGATAAAATGCATCTTCATAGGACACCCAAAACAGTTGGGTATACCTCCTAATTCAGATCCGAAAGCAATAGGGATTGTTTCTTGAATCGGGTCCTTTCTCGAGGAAAAGTTTGTCTCGAAAAGTTGAGTGGGAGGATGGTGGAGACTTGATAAGGTTATTGAACCGTCACTTCAACTAGTGTGTAGCAGGGCACGTGAAGTTGTTCCGTGGCACCTACACCAATTGAAGTAGAAGCTTATGATAGTAATCATGAAGTTTCGGATCAAGTCACTACCGAACCTCGTGGGGCGACAAGGACGCGTACTACTTGAGTGGTACGCAATCCTGTCTTGAAGGTCATGTTGCTAGACAACAATGAACCTACGAGCCATGGAGAAGCGATGGTGGGCCCGGATTCCGACAAATGGCTTGAGGCCATAAAATCCGAGAGAGGATCCATGTATGAAAACAAAGTGTAGACTTTGGAAGAACTGCTTGATGGTCGTAAAGGCTATTGGGTACAGATGGATTTTAGAAGAAGACGGACAATGATGGTAAGTGTCACCATTAAGAAAGCTCGACTTGTCGTTAAAATGTTTTCCGACAAGTTCAAGGAGTTGACTGCGATGGGACTTTCTCATTCGTAGCGATGCTAAGAGTCTGTTGAAATTATATTAGCAATTACTGCATGATTTATGAAATCTGGCAGATGGATGTCAAAATGAGTTTCCTTACCAGTTTTCGTAAGGAAAGGTTGTATGTGATACAATCAGAAAGTTTTGTCGATCCTAAGGATGCTAAAAGGTATGCTGGCTCCAGCGATCCTTTCTAAGGACTGGAGTAAGCATCTCGGAGTTGGAATGTGTGCTTTGATGAGATGATCAAAGATTTTGGGTGTATACAAAGTTTATGAGAAACTTGTATTTCCAAAGAAGTGAGTGGGAGCACTATGGAATTTCTGATGAGTTTTTGACATATTGATGATCAGAAATGATGTAGAATTTCTGGAAAGCATATAGGGTTATTTGAAAGATGTTTTTCAATAGAAAACCTGGATTAGGCTACTTGAACAATAAGCATCAAGATCTATAAGATAGATCAAAATGTTTAATAATACTTTCAAATGAGCATGTACCTTGACATGATCTTGAAGGTGTTCAAGATGGATCACCAAAGAAGGAGTTCTTAGCTGAATTGTAAGGTATGAAGTTAAGACTTAAAGCTCGACCACGGCGAGAAACGAGAGAAAGGACGAAGGTCGTTCCCTATGCCTTAGACATAGGCTCTACAAGTATGCTATCTTGTGTACCGCACCGAAGTGTGCCTTGCCATGAGTCACTCAAGGGTACAAGAATGATCCAGAATGGATCGTTGGACAGCGGTCAAAATTGTCCTTGGAGTAAATAAGGACATGTTTCTCGATTATGGAGGTGATAAAGAGTTCGCGTAAGGGTTACATCGATGCAAGCTTTAACACCTATCCGAGTGACTCTAAGTAGCAAACCGGATACGTATAGTGGAGCAACCATTTGGAATAGCTTCAAGTGGAGCGTGGAAGCAGCATTTATAATATGACCTGGAAATTTGCAAAGCACACACGGATCTGAAAGGTTCAGACCCGTTGACTAAAACCTCTCTCACAAGCAAAACATGATCAAACCCCAGAACTCATTGAGACTTAATCACATGGTGATGTGAACTAGTTTAAGACACTAGTAAACTCTTTGGATGTTGGTCACATGGCGATGTGACCTATCAGTGTTAATCACATGGCGATGTGAACTAGATTATTGACTCTAGTGCAAGTGGGAGACTGTTGGAAATATGCCCTAGAGGCAATAATAAATTAGTTATTATTATTATATTTCCTTGTTCATGATAATCGTTTATTATCCATGCTATAATTGTATTGATAGGAAACTCAAATACATGTGTGGATACATAGACAACACCATGTCCCTAGCAAGCCTCTATTGGCTAGCTCGTTGATCAATAGATGGTTATGGTTTCCTAACCATGGACATTGGATGTCATTGATAACGGATCACATCATTAGGAGAATGATGTGATGGACAAGACCCAATCCTAAGCATAGCACAAGATCGTAGTTCGTTTTGCTAGAGCTTTTCCAATGTCAAGTATCTCTTCCTTAGACCATGAGATCGTGCAATTCCGGATACCGTAGGAGTGCTTTGGGTGTATCAAACGTCACAACGTAATCGGGTGACTATAAAGGTGCACTACAGGTATCTCCGAAAGTGACCATTGGGTTGACACGGATCGAGATCGGATTTGTCACTCCGTAAACGGAGAGGTATCTCTGGGCCCACTCGGTAGGACATCATCATAATGTGCACAATGTGACCAAGGGGTTGATCACGGATGATGTGTTACGGAACGAGTAAAGAGACTTGCGTAACGAGATTGAACAAGGTATCGGGATACCGACGATCGAATCTCGGGCAAGTACAATACCGCTAGACAAAGGGAATTGTATACGGATTGATTAAAGTCCTTGACATCGTGGTTCATCCGATGAGATCATCGTGGAACATGTGGGAGCCAACATGGGTATCCAGATCCGCTGTTGGTTATTGACCGGAGAACGCCTCGGTCATGTCGCATGGTTCCCGAACCCGTAGGGTCTACACACTTAAGGTTCGATGACGCTAGGGTTATAAAGGAAGCTTGTATGTGGTTACCGAATGTTGTTCGGAGTCCCGGATGAGATCCCGGACGTCACGAGGAGTTCCGGAATGGTCCGGAGGTAAAGATTTATATATGGGAAGTCTTATTTTGGTCGCGGAAAAGTTTCGCACTTTATCGGTATTGTACAGGAGTGCCGAAGGGGTCCGGGGGTCCACCGGGGGGGTCCACCTGCCCCGGGGGGCCACATGGGCTGTAGGGGGTGCGCCTTGGCCTATATGGGCCAAGGGCACCAGCCCCAAGAGGCCCATGCGCCAAGATATAAGAAAAAGGGAAGAGTCCTCAAGGGGAAGGCACCTCAGGGGTGCCTTGGGAGGATGGACTCCTCCCTCCCTGGCCGCACCCCTTCCTTGGAGGAAGGGGCAGGCTGCGCCTCCCCTCTCCCTAACCCCTATATATAGTGGAGGGAGGGAGGGCAGCCGCACTGAGCCCCCCGGGCGCCTCCCTCCCTCCCGTGACACCTCCTCCTCTCCCGTGGGTGCTTGGCGAAGCCCTGCAGGATTGCCACGCCTCCATCACCACCATGCCGTTGTGCTGCTGCTGGATGGAGTCTTCCTCAACCTCTCCCTCTCTCCTTGCTGGATCAAGGCGTGAGACGCCACCGGCTGTACGTGTGTTGAACGCGGAGGTGCCGTCCGTTCGGCACTAGGATCTCCGGTGATTTGGATCACGACGAGTACGACTCCTTCAACCCCGTTCTCATGAACGCTTCCGCTTAGCGATCTACAAGGGTATGTAGATGCACTCTCCTCCCCTCGTTGCTAGTTTCTCCATAGATAGATCTTGGTGACACGTAGGAAAATTTTGAATTTCTGCTACGTTCCCCAACAGGGGGGGGGGGGGGAGAGCACATCTTAGCTTCTCCAAATGCTTGTAAACCAAAGAGGAGAAAAGTCACATGTCTTTAAGAGGGGAAATACATATTAATATATGGTTGCTTGGTTCATGCTCTGTTCACTACTACAAAAAGGGCTATAGATGGAATGGCTACTAATGGCGCACCTGTGATGTTGTGCGCCATTACTATATTCTAATGGCGCACCATGTCTCGGTGCGCCATTAGTAATATATTACTAATGGCGCACCTGGTGTGTGGTGCGCCATTAGTAGTTTTGAAAAAAAATATAAAAAAATTTGTTACTAATGGCGCACCGATGCATAGTGTGCCATTACTAATTGATATAAATGGCGCACCACATCCGTCAAATGCGCCATTAGTAGTTTTGAAAAAAAAGTAAAAATAAATTAAAAAATTTGTTACTAATGGCGCACCATGTCTCAAATGCGCCATTACTAATTTTAACTAGTAATGGCGATCTTTCCACTGGTACGCCATTACTAAGTTTTTTCAAAAAAATCAAAAAAATATCTATTTTTTTATTTTTTTTTCAAAACTAGTAATGGCGCACCGAGGGAGTGGTACTAGTTGAACTAGTAATGGCGCACCACCCCACGGTGCGCCATTAGTAACTTGGCCACCACTTCCACCGAATGCACCCCCCCCCTTGTGGATCGCCTTTTCAGTTTTAAAAAAAAATAAAAGAAAATGATGAAAATGTCAAAAAAATAAAAGAAAATAAGTTTCCCATGTGATATGTCGTCTAGTTGTTGGGAAAATTTGCAAATATGAATTTCGACTTCATTTGCAAAATCTCTCGAGAATTTGTAAAAATGGGCATAACTTTTGCATACTAACTCGGATGAAAAAGTTTTTTATATGAAAAATCATCTACTCGAAAAGTTAAACATTTTCAAAATCCTCAAAAACCTAACAGAAAAAAAGATACGGGGCTTTTAAGATCTGGAGAGGCAAAAAAAATTCAAAAAAATTCAAACTCACTAATGGCGCACCTGCCCATGGTGCGCCATTAGTATCTTCCCGCCTTCAAAATTTAAAATAAGTCAAAAAAATAAAAAAAAGTTACTAATGGCGCACCTGCCCATGGTGCGCCATTAGTATCTTCCCGCCTTCAAAATTCAAAATAAGTCAAAAACATAAAAAAAAGTTAGTAATAGCGCACCTGCCCACGGTGCGCCATTACTATGTCGTATATATGGCTGGGCGCACCTCCTCCACTCCACCTCTCCTCCACTCCATCTCCTCCTCTCCTCTCCTCCTCTCCTCTCCTCCACTCCATCTCCTCCTCTCCTCTCCTCCACTCCTTCTCCTCCTCTCCGGTGACCTCCTTCTCCTCTCCGGCGACCTCCTCCTCCTCTCCGGCGACCTCCTCCTCCTCTCCGGCGACCTCCTCCTCTCCGGGAACCTCCTCCTCCCTCCTCTCCTCCCCTCCCCTCCCCTCACGGTTTCTCCTCCCTCCTCTCCGGTGAGCTCCTCCTCCTCCCTCCTCTCCTCCCATTCCCTCATGGTTTCTCCTTCCTCCTCTCCGATGCTTCGGTGAACTCCTCTCTGGCGACCTCCTCCTCCTCTCCGGCGAGGTAGGAGAGAGCCTCTCCGGTGACCTCCTCCTCCTCCTCTCCGGCGAACTCCTCTCCGGCAAAAGAACACGGCAAAAGAACGTACAAGATCCAAAAACAGGAACAAAATTTGAAATAATATCGTGCCAAAAAACGAGCAAAAAAAAAACTAGCAAAAAATGGGCAAAAAAATCACGATCCAAATCCAAATTCAAAATTCAAAAATAGCAATGGCGCACGGTGGGGGTTAGACGGTGCGCCACTACTATTTTCCCGCCTTCAAAATTCAAAAATACTAATGGCGCACCGTGGCCTATACTAATGGCGCACCAGTGGCCTATACTAATGGCGCCATTAGTATACCAGATACTAATGGCGCATCAGTGGTGCGCCATTAGTAAAAATTACTAATGGCGTGCTAGTAACGGCGCACCAGTGATGCGCCATTAGTAGGCAAAACTGGTGCGCCATTAGTAGGCCTTTTCCTAGTAGTGGTTTTTTCTTCTTGCTCCGATTTTCTCTTACCCTACCTTCTCACATTATCCAATATCAGATTCAGGGGGAGAAAGAGTCCATGTCTAGGGAAGAAAGTCTCTGGAATTCATTGCATATCTTTAATCTTTGGAAAGACATGTAACATACATAGGCTCCCCCTACATGTATGCAATCATGTAAAGATAGAATATAAGAACATGTGAATGCATAAGCATGTCAGAGCAAGCAATAAGTTACATGTATCTTGGCTATATGCATCAGAGCAAAAGATGTAGATAAGATAAGTGTACCTTCATGTTCATGAATCCTTCTTGCAAAATAATATGTACATCAGCAAGAGATCATCATGCACATGAGTGTGATGCATATACTTACCTTGTGGACTTACAGACATTTTTTGAATTTTTAAACATTTTAAATTATTATTTTTCAGACTTTCTGTGATTCATTACATCTTTATTTAACGGAACAATTTTTTGAACTTGTGAACATTTGTTAAACCTCTTGAACATTTTATTTGAATCCCATGAACATTGTCCATGTTTTTGTGAACATTTAGTAAAGACCTTGAACACTTTTTGAAACTATGTGAAAGTTTTTTGAAATCCAATAACATTTTTTTAAACTCGTGAACATTGTAGTCTTTGGATAACTGTTGACCATTTTTTTAATCCGATGAACATTTTTGGGATTCTTTTCTTGAAACTTTCTCTTATTGATTACCTATTTTGAAACTCGTAAGCATTTTTTAAAACTCTTGAACATTTTAGTTAATCCCATGAACTAATATTTGAAATCTTTAACACTTTCTAAAACTCGAGAATTTTTTTGAAATTCTGTAAAAACTTTTTAAATAATTTTTCTATCGATTTCCGTTATTCATTACATTTTAGACACTATTTTAAAGCTCTTGAACATTTATTTTGAAGCCATAAACATTTTTGGGATTCTTGTTTGGACACTTTCTGTTATTCAATGCATTTTTTAATTAAACCAACAAATTTTTGAAACTCGTGAACATTTGTTAAAACTCTTGAAAACATTTATTTTAATCCCATGAACATTTTTTTGATTCTTTTCTGAAATTTGCGAACACTTTATAATTAGACAAAAAATTATTCGAAACTCATGACCATCTTTCTAAGCTCTTGAATATTGTTTTTAAGTCCCATGAACATTTTTTGAAAATTTGTTTTGGAAACTTTTTGTGATTCATTACATTTTTTTAATTAAGTGAAGAAAATTTTGAAACTCGTGAACATTTCTTAAAAAAACTCATCGACATTTTTAATAAACTGGTAAACTTTTTTGAAATGCATGAGCAGTTTTTGAGTGTTTGAGCATTATTGGGAAAAACTTAATTAGTTGGACAACTTTTTGAAACTCGTAAACATCTTGTAAAACTAGTGAACATTTATTTTTTAATCCCATGTATTATTTTTACAAATTTCTGAGCATTGTTTCAAAGCCATGAACTTTTTTTTAAATAACAATTTTGATCTTTCAAAAATTGGAATAATAACTTTTTCAAAGTCGTAAACTTTGTTTACATGAACATTTTTTTTATTTTTCTTAAAAACTCGTGAACGTTTTTTGGAAATCCATGAACATTTTTTAAAATTCTTGTTCGCACACTTCCTGTGATTCAGTGCATTCTGTAATTAAGTTAACAAAAATTCCAAACTCGTGAACAAAACTTTTTAAAAACTCTTGAACATTTCGTTTTTTAATCCCATGAACATTGCCCAATCTATTATGAACAATTATTTAAAATCTAGAACACTTTTTGAAAATCATGGGTTAGCAAAACCACGTGAACCATGAACGTGCGTGTGTGTTAATGTCGCTAATAATAGTACACAAATGAACAACTTTTTGAAACCGTGAACATTTTTCTAAAAAACTCTTGAACATTTTCTTGTGTTCATTTAACATTTCTCCATGCTTTTCTGAACAATTATTGGAAATCTTTTAACACTTCTCGAAATAAATTTTGGAAACTCGTGAACATTTTACTGTATTTTCCATCAACTTTTTTGTCCATTTACATTGTTTGAATAATTGTAAAGCATAAATGAAATGAGTTCAGATTTTAACATTTGTCCAAATAATTGTATAGTATAGATCAAAATTTCCATAATTAAGTAGTATCAATCCGTAAATTCTGGACACATCAACATCTATTCATAGAAATTTTCATACAGTTTTCAAAATGAACATTACCACAAAAAGAGCCTTCAACCATATCGGTTTCCTTGTCGCCAATTTCTCAATCAAGGACCCAAAGTAACCATCAACAGAGTATTTGGAAAATCATCTTTTCTAGGGGTGGTCCCTTCACTGTGACAACTGTTCAGAGATAAGACAAATATAAATCACGATCTCTTAAAACAACAAAAGTATTACAGAATCTACAATTCAGCTAGTCATCCAAACCCGAAAAACAGAGAAAGTACATACAATTCATTATTTTATGCTGAAGCAAACTCTCCTTGTCATTGCTTTTTTTTCCTTTCAGCAATTTTCTTGGTTGAATTCTTCTCAGATTGTGATTTCAACCTCTCACCCTTATAGATAGATTTTGATGGTATCACGGGAGGATCTTTCGAAGTGCCTGAGCATTTACAGATTTTGATGGTATTACGGGAGGATCTATCAAAGTGCTCGAGCTCTCAGAGTGCACCGTTTCAACGGGCTTATTCTGTTCCAAGTACTTTGAATGAACCTTCTCAACTGCCTCTAATAATTCTTTACTGAACACGGAATCTTTGCTTAGGTCTAAGCTTGCATCAACCACCTTGCTCATTACAATAGCATATCAAACAACATTGTGAGACCGACCAGTTCCTGTCACTTCAGTCAGATCATTGTTGAATTTCTTTAACTCATTCTCTCTAAATGGAATGGTCCATCTGTTCATAATGTAATGCTCAGGAAACTCAACAAATGTCAAATTGAGTGAACAACCTTAAGATGTGACGACAGAGGATTCCATCTCTTTCAAATTTCCCACATCAGACTGAGCTGCTGCCGCTGTCAGTGCTAGAGCAACTACCGGTGCTCGATCTGTGCGAGATAGCGGCGATCGTGTCTGGTCTGCTATGATCAGCTTTCTAACTTGACTAGGATCAGTGACCGTGATCCAGTTTTTTTCTTCATTTCTTTTCAACGCGAGAAGGACTAATTGTGCGTTTTTGTTAAACCAAACTGCAGCTCATCATAGGGATTCAGCTTGTACTCAGACAACAGACTGATCCAATTTTTTCCAGTAATATAAGTGATGGACAGTGCCTTCATTACTGACACGACATAAGAAGTGAAACCTGCAAAAATAGCCATCGTAGAGCAAACCAAACGGTTTATTCTGTGATGAATGTCACATGGCAAAACCTGCATCGTAAAATTGCAGGAAAAGAAAGAAAACATGACATTAAATCAATAAGATTTAGAAAGTAAATCAATAAGATTTACTTGATGTGACACGAGTGAATCCTTACCAGGAAATCACTATGTTGAAGTACTAAACAGAAGATTGATCGTCCAACTACGCGTGGCATGCAGGGGCCCTGCCTACTCCCACAAGCAGGATAGTCCAAAGGTCGTGACAAATCGTATGGACCGAACATCCATGGGACTGGAAATCCTGGTGGGTGCGATAAACCCTGCAATGCATACATATATTGGTGTGTAACCATAATTGATAAACCGTCCTCACAAAAAATATGATCTGGATACTTCAAAATGTACAGACTGAATTGAGTGGACAAACATTAACATAGACCGTTCTCAGGACTGACCATACACCAAAAGCGGCAGTACTAATAAACAATACAGGGTTCACAAACACAAATCAAGTACTAAACAATAGTACTTACTACAGACAAGCAAAGTTGCACTAACTAAACTCTGCAGACTATTTCTTGCCACCGACCTACGGGATGAACCCCGCATAACTGACTAGGCCATGGACTTCGTGTGAGATGTCTACATGCACCATCACCATCTTGTCAACCTTGGAGAACCTAACAGAGTGGTCTTTCCACTCATAAACATGATGATGAAGACAAGCCGCATCAGATTTGTTGGGAAGCTTTACAAGAACCACACCCTTCGTAATCGAAGGCACGGCCAGGAAATTGTTGTGGTCAAGTACAGCCTCGAGAACACGCCTGACAACAATGCTACAGGAAAACACTAGTTCAGGACACGTGGCGACAAGGACACATCAGCTGGATAGTTCAGCAGCAGAACTCATCATCAGGTCTTCTAGTTCACACGGCATGACTTTGAGAAATTCATCTCCACCGTGGACCTGGTTCTAATTCAAACAGAAACCATATTTCATTACTACCTCCGTTTAGAAATATAAGATGATTTTCGATATTATACTCCATATATGACTACATATACGTAAAGAAATGAGTGAACAAAGACACTAGAACATGTCTTCAAAGGCATGAGAGCAGAGGGATTACATGCAATATCCATAACACAAGTTACTGAGGCAAATATACCCTCTTAAAAGGTAGCATTGATGTTCATAAAGTACTCCCTCCGTCCCAAAATTCTTGTCTTAGATTTGTCTAGATACGGATGTATCAAGTCACATTTTAGTATTAGATACATCTGTATCTAGACAAATCTAAGACAAGAAATTTGGGACAGAGGGAGTAGTTGAAAGTAATCTATAAGAAATCAGTGTCAACCTCTCGCATGTTTTGGTCAAAAGAGGAATTTAGAATCGTCATTTGGCACACAAAAATCACATGCAAGATCACCCAGAAAGTTGTACTACCAGTACTAGTACTGCGTGTTAGATGAAAAAACACAATCAAGATCTAGAAAAAGATCGTCAACAAGAGACATTACCTGGACTTGCTTAATGAGGGATCCCGGAGAGGGGGGCTTGGACAGGGCGATGGCTTTGAGCTTGTCTGCGGTAGTCTCGGCGGGGTGCTTGCGCTTCTTCGTACCATGAGCCTCGACGGTTTTGGCCAGAGCCATAGACATCACGTAGGCCGGTGCTCCGGCGTCCATCCAAGAGAGGAAGCTGAGAGAGAAGAGTGAAAGGAGGAACGAGACGAGGGAGAAGCGAATCGAGTGGGGGTTTTCTTCAAGAGAGGAAGCTGAGAGAGAAGAGTGAAATGATGGTTGCTTCGTCCGTCCAACTTACTGCTGGAAAGGAGGGGGTTTTATGATTTGACGGCTCATTGGGCATTACTGCGGCGGTTCGATCGGGGTAGTCTACCGTCACTCTACTACGGAGTAATTTAGTGCATGGCTGGTGGACCCAGGTGTTGGCTGTCCCACACGTCGGCGAAAGTGAGTAATTTAGTGCATGGCTGGAGGAGGATCCGAAGGGTAGAGCGTGTCCACTGTTTTTCATTCTGAAGAAAAAAATGATTACAGCAAGCATTTCCACTCTTATGACGGAGGAGTGCGAAACACGGCAGCCACTTGAACATACACAGTGCTCCTGCTACTAGGCATGTGCAGTGGTTCATACGTCAGTACTACACAATCTTGTTGCTAGTGTAGTAAGATATGACGATAACAAATGATGTTGTGCGCATGTCAACTACTCCTATATATAACATAGCACCGCTTTTTCGACTGTCCGGTCGAGAATGAACGGTGAGATCAATGTTAACAGAACTAGGTCCACAGCGCACGGAGAGTACGGTGCCATTACTCCACGAAACATGAACCATATGAAGCACATCCTATAGAGTTAGACAGGGTGTATGAAGGGTGCACGGGATGGGAGCAAAAATTCCCTTCTCGACCCACTTTTGGGTGTTTGGCAGAGTGCATGAAGGGTGCATGAGTCCACACTAGTAGGTTGAGAAAAATACACGAAGAGGAAACAACTATATTGAGATGAGAATGCAACCAAACACACCCACACGCTTTGTGCTACAGTGACTGATCTGCACCGTCTGAGTTTGATCCAACGGTCATGTTGCGCCGAGACATGGACATGCCCATGCAGAGGGCGCCTAAACACCACCGAAGTCCATCTGCTTCTCGAGGCGCACGACGTTGGTGATGCAGGGTGCAACCACCCGCAGAGCCCGCTCCCAGTCGACGGGAGTCAGCTCGTTAAAGACGGCGTCCAATGGCACGAATGGATTCCGGTGACGGAGCCCTAAAAGGATTCGCCCGGCAACGGCGACGGCAGCTCGCAACCCCTCCTTGTCCAGCTCAGCCCCCACCATCACGCGGAGACGGCTCAGCTCCTCGGAGATATAGGTGAAGAAGGAGACTGGGTCAGGAAGCCGCAGCTCGTTGAAGTCGACCGGGTGGTCGAACGGGTTTAGCCCGACAGCCGGCATCGTCGCGCTGGCACGACGGTAGGCATCGCGCAGCCGCAACACATGCGTGGCAACTTGGTTCACCAAGTGGCTGAGGCGATCCTAGACCTCGTCACGATCGGCCCGCTCGCGCTCCAGCCGGCTTCCCTGACGGCCTATCGTATCTCCCGCTTTCTGCAGCAACGCCGCCGACGCCTCGAGCATCTTTGTGGTGGACGCCTGCCGCTTTTGAAGCTCCGCGAACTCCCGCACATAACGGAGGAGCATGGCACTCCTCTCCTCCTTGAGCTCACGGAGCTCCACGTCCTTGGCCCTGAGCTCCGCATCCTTGGCATGGAGCTCCTGTGTCAGGCGCCTCACCTCGGACTCCGTGATCTGCTGCGCCGCCATGGCACCAGGTAGAAGCAATGGGGAGAGGAAGCAAAGGGGGCGAAACGGCTGAAAGGCAATGCAATCTATGGGAAGGCGGAGGGAGCCAGCCGAGGAGCGGGGAATCTTTTGGTTTTCACCACGGTAAAACACCAGTCGACGACTTCTCACATCAGGGAGCAGTGGGTTTTTACAGGCGGAGTCATCGTGACTAATTGCTACCGCGCCTGCTCCCGTCAATCAAAAAATTAAAAATCCTGTCGCGCCTGCTCCCGTCAATCAAAAAATTAAAAATCCTGCCGCACCCAAACACCAGAGCAATGTCGCGGTGGATATTTAAATTTACCTGCCGGCAAGTAGATAAAAAAGGGGTGAAAAAACAAATGTTGCGGCGGCCTAGCTAATCGGTCGAACTAGCCCAACTAGCTAGCCACCGTGCTTCACTGATGTACTCGGCGGGAAAGGTGGTCTTTCGTGATTTGACGACTCATTTACTTGCTTCGGCGCTACGACCGAGGAGGACCCAGAAAACGCGTGGTAGGGCGTCCCATGTCAGGAAGAACATATGCGTGCACCACCCGGGAGGACCCCGAAACCGCGCGGTAGGGTGTGCCACATCTCGGCACGGAGGAAAAATGTGCGTGTAAAAATATACTGTATCAGATGTAGTACCTATGGTTCGACCTCGGGACCCAGCCAGTCGGTCGAAAACACCCCACTAGCCACACAGCTTCATCATGCAAACGTGGCATGGTTAGCTCCGTCTCAACCAGCCACAACGTCTCTTGTTCTAGGCGATTCTTCTATTTTCCAAGCTTTTTTTAGTTGTAATAACACCACGGCAAGCTAGCGCCGCTCTTCGTGTGTGCCCGTGCAAAGGTTAGACGATGGAGAGAACAGAGATTGAGATCGTAGACCTGGGACCCACCCGTAAGTGAGACAACGGTCATGCTCGTGTTTACGAGGCACTCCCTCTATTCTACTCAACGCAAGTACTGTATAAAATTAAGTTATGGGACAAAGCCAACAACCGTTCATTTTTTCAGGCTATCGACTTACGCTTTGTAGTCCAGGTTGCCAGTTCGAATCTCGTCTTTCAGATTTGTTAGTTTTAGGTCCAAATTTGATTAATGACAAGTGGGCCCTCGTGTGTTGTTCCGATATTTCAGTGTAGGATGGTTTTTTTGAACAAACACTTTGCGCGGTTAGACAAGTAACGGCACGAGTTACACGTATTTTGCAAGCTTACGAACAAAAATGACAGCGGCATAGAATATCACATCCACCCCGCAGCTTAGATACTATGGTGATACGAGTTTTTACACCGTTGGAAGTGAGATCCAATGGCTTGGGAGTAGTCTTTGTAATTATGCGCAATTTCCAAACTCTCCAAAGTTTTTTTTTGCAAATAAAACATTCAGGCCTCGTGTGTGCCACTGCATCTTAGATCCAACAACTCCCCGGTGCTCATATTAGGTGCTCCCCGTAGCTTAATTACCCGCTACGGTGATATGAGCATCTTGGTCGTATGATCAATGATCAGATGGCACATGCATAGTACTTGTACTTTCTGCGCATTTCCCAAACTCTATCAGCCGTATATTGCAAAAACATTCAAACCTCCTATTGTGGGCCGTTAGATCTCAGTGAACTCATATCACCATAGAATCTACGGTGCGGGAGCACCTCATACTCTCCCGTGCGAGAAAACATAAGGTGCTATCGCAGCTTGAATGCTACGGTGATACGAGCTTGGAGGTCGTTTGATCTAAGATCCAATGGCATCTGAGCAGTCTTTGTGCTTGTAAGCAGTGGCCGAACTCTTTTGGGGCTTTTCTGCAAAAAACCATTCGAACCACCGAGGAGGTGTTGGGTCACAAATCCAACGCCTTCGAAGAGCATGTATCACCAAAGCATCTAAGGTGTGGTAGCACATGATATTCTTACATATAGGAGAATATGATGTCCTCCTTCTTCTTAGATGCTACGGTGATACGAGCTTCGAGGTCGTTGGATATGGGATCAAAGGGCATCTAAGTAGTTTTTGTACAAATTGCGTGCAATTCTCAAACTCATCAAGGTTTCCTGCAAAAAAATTAAGACACATCATGTGAACTTCTATATCTCAGATCTACAAGGTCCAAGCAACTCGTATCAACATATAGCATCTAAGGTATGGGGGCACATGATATTCTACCGGGGAGGAGGGGTGGGGGTGCACAACCAATCGGTGGTTGGGAGGGTGGGGACAAATATAATCTAAACAACCCTAAACAGAGCTCCACAATTTTATCTAAGGTCGAGGGGTTGACCCCCGACAATCATAGCTCCGCCTAAACACAACATTTGCATGTACAGTAGTACTAGACTTAATATTCATGTTTCATTTTCATGTTCATTTTAAATATTGAACTGAGGACCATGGATGTCTTACATTTTACTCCCTTCGTTCCTAAATATTAGTCTTTTTAGAGGCTTCAAATGGACTGGCACATACGGATGTATATAGACATATTTTAGAGTCTAGATTCACTCATTTTGCTCCGTATGTAGTCACTTGTTGAACACTCTAAAAGACTAATATTTAGGAATAGAAGGAGTATTTTTGAACTCGTGTCATACATGCATGGGTTGGAAAAATAGATGCACTATACTTATTGGATTGTTGTTGTGTTCGTGTGTGTGTGTGTGTGTGTGTGTGTGTGTGTGTGTGTGTGTGTGGTCATATGCTTGATACATACAAAGTTTTCTCACCTCCATATTGTTCATCTTTTAAATTTGAATTTGCATTGGAAAACTTACTAGGATACCATGAAATGTGAATCCACGTTGAGATCACTATATCACAAATTCACTCTAATTCAACAACTCGTCAGAAATCAATTACCACGTTGAGATTAGTATTTGCAAGGAAAATACGGTATTGTAATACACATAGATTCGCTCGCAATTTAAAAGGTTCCTTTCGTATTCTCAAATGGTAGGACCCAACGGCATACCAGCCAGACCTTGGCTCGTGTTGATCCTAAAAAAACGGGCTCGTGTCCTTCGGTGGCGTGCGTGGTACGCACATTAGGCAACCCGAACCAGTCGAGCCTCAGCGTTTCAAGTCGAAATATCTGGCGGCCAGAATTCCAGCCATAGGAAATTCCCCTCATGTCCCCGGTCTATAATGACTACCGATGAACAACGGAGGGATGCTTTAGTAACTAGACAACGTTACCTACCGTGCCGAGCATGGTTCAATTCCCTCGGTCGCCGCTCGTCAAGGTCACCCGTCAACTGCATTGCCTAGTACTACTACTACTACTACACCAGGATGAGCACAGAATTGAGCCCGTTTGTTCGTGCCTAGTACTTGAGTTAATATATCAGGCAATGCACTGGTACGGAGGGATTATCCTTTTACTCCCTCTTTTCCGGTTTATAGGGCTTATCTCAACATTTTAGTTTTCCCATTTTATAAGTCTCAATTTGGTTGTTCCCCATCACATGTTCAGATTTCAAGGTGCAATAAATCATTACATGCAAGTATTAAGAGAAAATTGACCAATGCATGTACTTTATGCATGCATGCATTGCAATTAATGCATTCGTAAACACAATTTTTGAGGAAAACAAGCGCATTAATTGAGTGGTTTTGCAAACTACAACAATTGTTCCACCACTCACCATCTATCTTGGTTGGTGAGATTTTTGAATTGAGCCCTATAAACCGGAAAGGAGATTTAACTAAGAAAAATGTTTGACCAAATCCTTTCTTAAGAAATACAACAGGACAGATGTACGGCTTGAAAATTTATTGCATTATGCAGGTTATGATATTGTTTCGAAACCTGGATCTTAAATTTCAGAAAATCCAAAAGTGAGCATAAATTCTTGAAACTGAGCATGGTCACGTGATATGGCACAAATTACTTCGTAAGTTTTTTCTTCAATTCGAGACAAGCTGCTTATGAGAAGTTGCACAAATGAAGAGCCAAGGTATTTTGGAACAAAGACCTGTCACGTTAAGGCGAACGCTTTCACTATTGAAATCATGGGCGTTTACGTGCTGCCACGAGTCCCCGCTTCTCATCGGCAGGTGCCGTCCCAGCAAGCGTGTGAGCCGACGGGAGGCGTGCGAGCAGACCGCTGCGCCGGCTGTCAGGGAGGCGTGCGAGCCCTTTGACCAGGCTCCGCCGCCCACCGTCGTCCCAACTGCTCCCACTTTTAATGTCGCCGGCGCCGCAGTTTAAAATCAACCCCGCACTACCCGGTATCGCTACAATCCTCTCTCTTCCTCTCCGATTCTTCTGTCGTCTACCTCCAACTAGCCTAACCTAAACGTACGCTATGCCGCATCACGATGGTCTGCCCTTAGTGTTCCAGTTTCATGAGGAAGACACCCAGCCGGAGTCTCAAGAACATAAGGCGCTTTGGGACGAGCTTGAACTGGCCTTGCGGGAACACGCCGCGCTGTCCCGCTCTGTTCCGCTCCGTCGCCCGACTCGCGCCAGCGCCCATCCCTGCGTGGCATTGATGGGCTGGGAGCCGCACATTGTCGCAGAGCTTGATGCCACGGGTTCCACGAGGTCCCGCCGACTTTCATGCGCCTGTGCACCTGCCAACAAGATGCGCCTGCGTGCACCGCGCCAAGCGCGCCCGCGTGCGGCGCCGCGCACCTGCCTGCTGCGCTGCAGCGTCGCGGCGCGCCGTGCGGTGCCGGTGCACACGAATGTCTCTGCTGCGCCGTTGACAGCGCCTGTCCCCGCGCGGGTGCTAGTGCCCCCCTCAGCGGCATGGATGGCCACCGTCGACCGCTTCCTTGCACCAACGCCAGTCGCCTCCTCCCGCCAGTTGACTCGCTCCGAAGTCCAGAACATTTTGGCCTTCCTTGAAGCTATTCCAACGTCCAGGAGTACGCCAACAACGGCGCAAGACGCTGCCGTCGCCGTTGGTCAGTGGCCCGACGACACACAGAGCACGACAGAGGAGCCACTTCCCACCACGAGACGCCGCCGCCGCCGCCGCGTAATCTAAATTTGCCATGAAAAACGTTTGGATTGCCATGATTAAAATCTGAACGTTTATCATTTCCGTTTATTTTATATCTATCGTCGTATAATTTAAAGTCGGAGTCAGACTGAACGAAATGTATGGTTTGATCGATTGAATGTTCTGCTAGAGCCGTATCAAATTAAATATAAAACGTCATCAAGCCACATGTATTCCTTGTCATCCAACGACCTAGACTGCTTCAATGTCAAGCGCTCAACACGTTTAGCGTGCAGTTAATTTCATGCCAAAAATAGTGCTAATCACATGACAACACGCAAATAATATCCTAGTAGTTAATATCCGCATGCACTTAATATACTTCCAAATTAACGTGCATTGCACGTACACACTGACTAGTGCTGCTAGTACGTGAAACTGGTGCCGTGACTTATGAACGTGTCTAGATATGGTCAACGGCAACATCATCCGTGAGTTCTTCCTGTTTGCCCGTGCGTCTAAACACAGAAGGGGAGGAGAGAGAGAGAGCACACATGGAACCCACCAGTAAGTGAAGGCGAATAGTGCTAAAAATAATATTACATGTTATCCATTAATTAGTCTGTGGTAATATAAAAACATTATGTGAATAAAGGGGGTACAACAAACATTGCTATTCTACGTATGTTGCCTATTGACGTGCGGCTTGAAGGCCCGGTCGCATGTTCGATCCTCGTCCTTTATTTTTTAATTTGTATATGGGTCTAAATTTGTTTTATCACATGTGGGCCCCTCGGTGTGTAGTTTGTAGCACTTTAATTTGTGGGTCGAAATTTGTTCCATTCCAAGTGGACTATCGGTGTGTAGTTTTGTAGCTTATTTATAATAATTAAAGAGAACAACATAGTTTTTTCAATAATACCATGATGCGACGTTGAAGGCGAGAAAGGACGTGCGAGAGAGCGATGACCGAGCCAGAGGGAAATCAACTAGGGGAGTTGCGTGGGTTGCAACCGCGTTTGGAGTAGTTGTGGGCCGAATGCTACGAAAATATAATCTAAACCAACCGGAATAAATGCCTACACAAATTAATCCAAGGTTGGAGTGCCCCTCGCAATGTAAATAGCCCCGACTTTGCGAGGGATGGAGAGGTAGTAGCTTCAACGCGTGGAAGATACGGTATGAGAAAGCGAGGTCAATCGAGAGACGTATAGATAGAGAGACAAAGTGAGTGTGGTCCAACATTCATTGAACAAATATATATGCTCCGGAGAGATATTGTCCGATTGAGCTTTTGGTAAGGGTGAGGGCTGTAAGATAGAGTTTGAGAGATGATCCAGTCACAGACGTGTAGATATATTTTGTGCGTGGGAGGAAGCAAGGTCAACCGATCACGTAGGGTCGCCGTGCGATTGAAAGAGTGAGACGGGTTGGAGAGAGTGACCTAGATAGACGATGTGCGTGAGAGAGTATACAATTTGAATAGGTCGAATTGGGCTCAAACATGGTGATATATCGTTTTTGTCCGAGAAAGAGCGAGGTAAATCGAGACATACGGAGAGAGAGAGAGAGATAGAGATAGAGAGAGAGACTGAGTGAGCATGGCCCACCATGAGGTCGAAAGAGTGGCGGCGGCTTGGATGGACTGACCTAGATAGACAATCTGCGAGAGAGTATAGAGTGTGTCGATCGAGGCCCTAACAGGAGATATATCATTTGTGTGTGAAAGAAAACGAGGTTAAACAAGACTCAGATAAAGAGAGCTAGATTGAGCGAGTGTAGCCCACCGCATGAAAGAAAGAGTGAGACAGTCTCGATGGAGTGACCTAGATATACAACGTATTAAATGCGCACGAGAGGTTGGGGGGCTAGATAGGCAATGCATGTATTTAGCACGAGAGGGTGAGAGGGAGAGGGGGGAGAGAGAGAGAGAGCTCGGCATGGGGTGCAATGGCGGGTGTGTGAGGTAAATACATTTGGTAACAGGAGTGGAAAAAGGGGTTGTGTAGTTGAGAGACTTAGAGATCAAAACATGGAGAGAAAGAATGAACGTGTGTTGGAAATCGATAGCTTGCTAAGGTGGTTAGGAGAGGAAGATTGACCGATCAGAAGTATGTAGCGTTTGTGCTTGGGGAGGCTAAAACAACATTTGATTGTACATAGTACGAGACTTAATATCGATGTTTCAATTCGGTGTACATTGTAAGATTTGAACCGAGGACCAGGCATACGGGTAATTATTTCGAATTCGTGCCATACTAAGTTTCGAAAAGTTGACATTGGCTCAATTTGTTGTGCTATTTTGTAGGTCATATGTTTGAATCCATCCAAAAGTTTTCTCACTACCATGGTGTTCATCATATACATATGAATTTGTATTAAAAAAGTAGCGTGGATACAGTGAAATGCAAAATCCACATTAGAATTGGAGATCGCTACGTGACACACACTCTAATTCAAATAACTAACTACGTTACACACACTCTAATTCCAATAACAAATTATGTGACACACTCTAATCCACGTTAGCGTGGGTACCGTTTCGATTTTTTTTAAATAACTCCTCATTAATTAATTTATAGTACTCCCTCTGTTCACTTTTATATGACCTTGAAGACATTACAGACAATGTGCAAAACAGTTCATTTTAAGTTGTCTGAAACGACTTAGAAAAGTGAACGGATGGAGTATCTCGTTTCGAATGACTAATTATTGCAAGGAAAACACGGGCATGGTAATACATACAGATTCGTTTGCAAATGAAAGAAGATTCGTTTGCATTCTCAAATGTAGGCGCACCAGGCAGACCAGGGTCGTGTCGGGGTGGACGCTGCTTCGGTACCTTAAAGACAACTGCCCTTGGGTGACTGACATGTGGGCCAGCCACCTGTTGGGCCCACATGTCATGGACACAAAGGCAGGTGCCTTAAGGCACCGAAGCATAGTCCTGTCGGGGTGGTCGCGTGTGTCAGACGGACGCGTAGCACCCAGCCACCCCCCCCCCTCCCCCCAAAAAAAGGATGACGACAATATAAGTTCACGCTTCCACGTTTCGGATTGAAATATCTGGCGGCCCCAATTCCAGCCCTGCAAAATCTCTCTTCTCCACCGTCCCCTTCTGCGCCCAGATTACTCAAATCCCTAATTCGCCGCCATCCCTCGAATCGCCGCTCGTCTCATCTCTTTCCCCACCGTTCCCCACCTCTGTGCCGGACGACAACGACAAAGACGACGGTCGCGCTTCACCACCGCACCGGAGCTACCTCATCTACGCCCTCGTCCACCGCACCGGGTGGTCCACCGACAATGTCGGCCGCCGCAATCGACGTGCCTCGCAGACACCGAGTTCCAGCGCATCAGGTGCGCTTCACCGACGTCGTCTCGCAGCTCACTGGGGCTACTTCACCGAGCACATCGTCGCACCTCCGCCCCCCGAGGCCGTTGGGGCTTCACCAACGGTCTCGTCCACCGCATCATAGCGCTCCGCTGCCACTCAAGATCTGCATCCATGCGCTGCCAGCCAACGCCAAAAGATCACCCTCAACGGCTCAAGTGACCCGCACTCTAGCTAGGCGAGCATGCCCAAACGCCAGCCGAACTAGGTATCCACACATCACTCCCTTGTGCACTGTTCGATGATGTTTGGATATCCTTTCACTGCTCTCTTAGCTTACACGCCTATGCAACTCGACTTTAACTCTTATTTCTTCCGGAGATATCATCTGAAACAAGCACATCCATTTTTAGCGAAGCATGACGGGCTACGGATCTGGTACATCCTACACACCCAGATAACCTTGTAAGTATTTGTCCTCCCAGTACAACATCAAGGTCGATTCCTCTTATTTGATCAACCATTCGCCGTGTCAAAAATGCGAGAGGGGTGCAAGGAGCACAAGGCCTGCACATCCAAGCAAGTGGTAACATGGACTTGTACATGGAACATCCCAAGCGCAAGCAGAGCTGCAATGAGCACTGCATAACGAGCTAGCGTAAGTCCCTGCATTTCATTTAATTTGTACTTGGCATTCGTGTATGATTTGTGTGCAGTGGCTGATCCACAATTCAAGTTACCAGGGCAAACATTTAACTTAAAAAATACGAAGGCACTTGCACTCCGGAAATCAACATAACTTGAGAAATGTGAAGCTACATGCACTTTGAAAACCACCTAATGATCCAAAGTAGTTCAGATTATAAACACTAAATGATGCAAGCACCAAAAAACACAAAATGCAACATGGTGTACAAGGACTACAAACATGGTCTGTACCTGCTTGAATTATTCGTTCTCGGCTGAAAATATCGAAGTGTAATTGCACGTATAACCAGTCATAAACTGCATATCAATATATCTATCCTGCACAAGTATGCCAATAGTTTCAAACAACAGATTAGAAAAGTATTTATGCTATGTTGTCATGATATGGGGACTTTCGGTAGATGGCCTCGACGCTTCCTCAAGCTATGAAAATGCACTATAATTTGCTTGTCATCAATGCCTCGCAAATCTCATCTCTCTCAACATAGTAGATCATCATTAGACACTAAATTCTTCAATGAGCTTGCAAAATGCTTGCATTAGATCCCTCATTAGACACTATATGTTCATCACCAGGAGCATGTAAAATGTTTGCATCAAATCCTTCATTAGCGATCTGCTCATTAGACACTTGAGCTCAAGAACAACATGAGCTTGTATGTTTGCACCGAAACTTGATTAGATACATCAGATTCAGTCAGCTCAGTATTGATTGGGGGAGTTATAAAATAAGTAGAAATTGGTTTCATTTTCTCATAGATTCCCTACATCACTACTAGGTATCCCAATATAGCCGAGGGTTGAATCCCCGTCGGATATTGAAGTTCACCCTCGGCTAAGACTATACCCGACGGTAGACCGTCGGCAATCTCCCGTCGGTGATGCTTGGTCGGCCATTACTGCCATAGCCAACGGTACTCTCGGTTATCAATTTTGCCAACGGTGCAAAGCCGATGGTGACCTGTCGGCCATGTCTTGGTCAAGGGCCACCTCACCATTACTCGACGACACTTATAGCCGACATTTCACCGCCGTCTATGCATTTCCTGACGGCTTTTCTCTCCCGTCGGCTGTGACAATGCCTGACAGTCCATCTACCCCTGTCGGATATAGTTATAGTTGAGAGGGTGCCTATCACCATCGGAATTAATAATGGGTTACCATGTGCATACACCGTCGGACGTTGTTATAGCCATGTGATCAACCAAGAACGTCAATTAGTATAATTATTGATAGTTTGACAATCATCAGTTATCTAATTTAGTCAGGCTGGACTTACAATTCCATATTATAAAACTTGCATTTCAAAACTATTTCATAAGTTGCAAATCTCACAGTCACAAGATTACTTCAGAATTGCTTGCATTCAACTCAAATGACAACAGGTGAATTATATTTTTCACAATCTCGTAATATATCACAAGCACAACAAGAGTTGCGTCCAAATCACATTTTAACTTCAATGATCCTTCAAAAAATACGAAATAGTAACTAGAACTGATTGCTCGTAACATTTTTCTAAAGATCAATGGTCCAAAAATATCAAACACCATCAACATCTTGGCTTGAGAACTTCACTCGGTTGTGTCACTCATATTATACTGATCACCATATATTCCTCCCACCATTGTGGCTGCCTCCAGCATTGTCACTCTCTACAAGTCATCAAATTAGCCGTGAGATACTTGAAAACAGGAATCACAAGGTACGACCAATGAAAATAATCAAAAGGTGATGTCAACACAAGTTAGAGAAGTATGCAAATGAAAATATATATATCATTGTAATAATGACAATAGATAGAAGTACCACCACCACTCGACTTTGATTTTGACAGAGATTCACAGAGCACAGAAGTTAGGAATACACCACAACACCAGCAGATTATGATATGAATAAGATGCACTTAAGTATTTAACAAGTGCAACTTCTCGAGGCAAAATAGGACATAGATGTCTTTAATTATATCAGATGTCTCCTAATCTAATATGAAAGCTGGGACATGCAAAATTTACATATGAAATTTATGACGGTGAAAGAAGGAAGTACAGTGATCTTTTATATATATAATGACCGGACATCATTTCAGGGACACATGAAAATGAAAACAGATAGCATTGCTTATTTAAATGTTGATGTTTCCTTTTAGTTCTGAACCGCTGATTTTATTTAACAGACAATCTGCACTACATAGAGAAGAATGCAAGGCATAAAAAGTGGCAACATATCTTAAGGAAACAGGAATCCTAAACAGGAATGCTAAGGCACACTGTTTAATTAGTTACCATGATTAAGAAAATCTATTTAGAAAAGGGCATACCAAGATAAGCAAAAGAAGCATACCTGTGCACGTAATGATATCGCAGTTTTTAAGCCATCTTTTCTGGTCACTGGAACAAAAATAAAATAATTGTCGTGTCATCACCAGTATATAAATTCAGGCTGAATACATACTGTTAAAAAGTGCACATTCTTTCGGAAAAAGCAAACAAACAAGTGTATGCTCGCCCCCACCTCCCTCGCATCTCTTCAATCCTAGTGCTTTGTAATTTACCTCAGCAGCCAGAGGCTTGTCTTGACACAATATTGAACATATAAGAGTACACTGTTTCATGATATTCTTAAGGAGTACTAAATAAATGTGTAACGACTAAATTGAAGCACGCTATTCACGCAAAACAGCAGTGCCAATTCTCATGGTACTAGTCTTAAAGGTGTGTCTTAGTGCATGTCTGAGGTCGATTGCTTGCCAATTTCAGTCGTGGTTTTCATTGTTTGGACGATGACGTTGTGTAGTAATAAAAAGGACCAAGACAATGGTCTGTTACATAACACCAAGACATCAAGCCGCATATCGAAAGGTTTGACATGGCGAATAAACTCCACAAATCCAAAGACAAAATGAAAGCAAATACTAAGCACTACTTATCATGTCCTTCACTGGGCATGCAGGAGCCGTGAACCGTAGATAGATCAATAACCTGAAGAATTGTTAAGTGGCACAACCATCAGTTAATCTAAGGCAATGGCACCCTTACCTGCATGAATACTATAAGTGAGTACTAATAATCTAGTAATTATTGTAAGGTTACAAGACAAATTGGAAAATCTACTTTTCCCACAACTGTCTTAGTTCCACAAGGAATTGGAACATTTCCTCTTTGCATAAAGTATGAATTTTTGGAATCATGGAACAGAACTCGATGCTTCGTAGTCGAGATAACCAAAATGGATAATCTATAACAGGCAACGCAAGATTGCTTCAACACATCTACATTAGTTCTGCTTAAAAAAAGAATAATCAAATAAACCATTATCAGAAAATTGGTGGAAGATGTAACCATTCTCTCACGAACTAGTGCATCATGGCATTGACACTTTAAGATGGTCTCCTACTACATCTGGTAATATTGTAGACCAAGTGTATCTCTTAGAAATTCACAAACTTGCATATACACGGAAGTATATTAGAGAGAATACACCTGTGATTTCGATGATATATATAGATATAGTACGATTGAGGGGATGCTTCAAACCTAAACTCTCCCACGATTCTGCAATGCAGTGCTCAAGATCTGTATACAAAATAGTAGATTTGTTTGCTAAATTGGCAAGAGAAGCTATAGCTGATATACATCTACCAGATCAAGCGTGGATGGCATCAACTCGTTGAATTAAATGTCAAGCAATTTAGTCCACCCGTTGTTGCTGTATATTGCAAAAGCAGGGCGTTAACTGAGTGAGGGCGGCCAAGGTGGGGAATTGTGTCTGGCGCCGCTCTGCTGCAGCGACATAGAGTCGCTGTCGGACCAACGAGGTGTCGAGCAGGGGCGGAGCCGCTGCCCGTGTCTATCTGCTAAAGGAAAATGAATGGGTCGACATCCCTCATCAGCCTCTGTGAGATCCTTGCAGCGTATGAGGCGCAGAGTCTCGACGATACATCCACATTGTCGCGATCGGAGATCTGGTTGATGTGAGATAATGACCACCGCTGATTGGACCACCGGTCCGAGAGCTTGGTGTGAAGAACCCGCTCTGCAAGCGCACGAGTATATTGCTGTGCACGCAGATCGTGAGGGAGAAGGCATCCATGGAGCTCAGAGTGAGACGCATGTCGGAGGAGTCGAGGATAGAGGGTAGTGGCGGCGCTCGGAGGTGGGATTCAGAGACTTGAATCAGGGTAGGTGGTTCAGGGATCTAGGAGAGGTGGTTCAAGAGCGGTTGGAGGAGAGTGGAGGAAGGCAGCGAAGATAGGAGAGGAGCGGCGGTGCTGTCTCGAGGGGATGACAGGTCGAGGCGGAGGCGGATCTGGGAGAGCTGGTGCCGCCGTACCGGCCGGGAGGGTTGAGGCGGAGTATTTTTTTTCTTGCTTTGACAGGAGAGGACGAGGTGGTGGGGAGTGACCGGACAAGGCGCAGGGTGCGGTTGGCCAAAAGGGGACGAAATCACTATTCTGACCTTTTTAATAATCTTTGTTACAAAATGAACTCGTCATGAAAGTATTTCACGATCTGGCCCTTTTAGTAACGCCACGGCCCGTAGCGTTTCTGGACGACACAAAAACGCCGAGCTAGCTCGCGTTGCAGCCCTGACCCACGATCAGGACGTGGCAAGCTGGAAACGCCGAGCCAGTTCGCGTTGGTAGAAACGTCGGGAACCTTGGCGTTTCATCCCAAGATACAAACGCCGGGGTCTTTGGCGTTTTAGATCAGGCCCACCGTCAGGCGTAGCTGGAGTGAGCGGCGGTCAGAAACGCCAAACATTTTGGCGTTGCTGAGAATGGCATGCCTCCTGCCGTTGCATTTAGTCTCGGGAGAATGCATGTGATCGATACGGCGCAGTGCATGCATGAATGGGTTGCTTTCTTCTGGGAGGGGTACCTTTCGTCTTTTTTTTACAAAATTCCCATTTTTCTGGGAGCCAGCGCATGCATTGATGGGTTGCTGTTAAGTGCTACTCTCTCCCTTCCCAAATATTTGTCTTTCTAGCCATCTCAAATGAACTACAACATACAGATGTATGTAGACATGTTTTAAAGTGTAGATTCACTCATTTTGCTCCGTATGTAGTCACTTGTTAAAATCTCTAGAAAGACAATTACTCCCTCCGTTCGGAATTACTTGTCACCGAAATGGATGTATCTAGATGTATTTTAGTTCTAGATACATCCATTTTCGCGACAAGTAATTCTGAACGGAGGGAGTATTTAGGAACGGGGGGAGTAGTAACTTCTGCAACGCCAGCTATCTTGGACTGGTTTCAAGCTAGCTCGCCAACAAAGTTCCCTTTCTTCTGTGCATGCATGCCTGCTTCAAGCTTGCTCGCCAGCTACAAACACCAAAGCTCATGGCGTTTCTATATGGAGCAAAAACGCAAGCTACCTTGGCGTTTGAATGTGGAGTTGAAATGCGAGCTACCACGGTGTTTCTATATGAAGAAGAAACGCCATGGGCTGTGGCGTTGCTAAAAGGGTCAGATCGTGAAATACTTTCATGACGAGTTCATTTTGTGACAAAGATTGCTAAAAAGGTTAGAATAGTGATTTCGGCCGCCAAAAGGAAGCCGCGGGACTCCGAAGTTATCATTTTCTTTTTCGCGGGAAAATCTGGAATACCCGCGCGCTTTGCTATCATTTTGACTTCCGCTGTGGCGAACTCCTTTTTCTAGGGAAAAAATTCAAAACATTAATACGGATGAGTTATCCACATTTTTTTCTTTGTGCAAAATTAACAGAAAAGGAAAATAATACAATCAGATGAGAAACATACATTTTTTAAGACTTATTTTCTTCTTCTACGAAAAACTTCTTATCTATTCATTTTCAATCATGATAGTATAACGAACATCAAAAATAATAAAAAATATACCTAAACACATAGACCACATAGTGACGTCTACGAACATTGAAGCGAGCCTAAGGCGCGCCGCCATCATCGCCCATCCCTCGTCGGAGCGTCAATACTTACGGGAAGTCGTCGTGCTAAGACCCCCAAGGACCAACGCGCCAGAACAACAACTGCCACCTGCCACCGTTGAAGAGTAACGTTGACCGTAAGGATTCACCTGAAGACACACGAACGTATACGAACTATGACCAAATCCGAGCAAATCCACCAAGGACAGTTCCGTCAGACACGTCTCCACACGCCCACCGACAATACTAGATGCACAACCAGGACGGGGGCTAGGCGGGGACAACCTCATTTAATCTTCAGAGAGCCGTCACCGTCTCATCTTTCTGAGTAGAACACAAACCCTAACAAAACTTGAAAAAACATATAAAAACAAAGCCCTCCCTCCGACAAGTATCAGGATCCATCGTGCCGCCATTGCCCTAAGGCCATCGGAGATGAGGTGGACCGACGTCGACGTCAGCAAAAGGCAGAGAAACCCTAGATTTGTTTAGTGAGGAGGCGACTGCATGAAGGACGCCATCGAACATGGAGTATAACCGTTGTGGGCATGAAACATTCATGCCGACTGGATCTTGGACTTCCGCTACCGTGGGTCTGAAATTATCACTTTTTAATGCTTATTCTATACTTATATTTTCTTTAATTCCTATACTAATTCAAAACTTAAAATATTAATTATCCCTATTAGATTCCATTAGTGCATTAAGAATATTTGTTGTTCTACGAGCATAATTTTTTTGGGAAACCTTCCGATCTATTCATTTTCAATCATGATAGTACAACGAACATGAGAAATAATAAAAAATTACATCCAGATCCGTAGACCATCTAGCGACGACTACAAGCACTGTGGCGAGCCGAAGGCGCGCCGCCGTCATTGTCCCTCCATCATTGGAGTCGGGCACAACCTGTTGTAGTAGACAATCGGGAAGTCGTCGTGCTAAGGCCCATAAGACCAGTGCACCAGAACGGCAATCGTCGCGGATAAAGAATAACGTAGATCGAAAGGATCTAATCCGAAGACACACCAACGTAGACGAACACCACTGAGATCCGAGCAAATCCATCAAAGATAGATCCGCCGGAGACACACCTCCACACGCCCACCAACGATGCTAGACGCACCGCCGAAAACGAGGGCTAGGCGGGGAGACCTTTACTCCATCTTCAGGGAGCCGTCGCCGTTTCGCCTTATTGAGTAGAACACAAACGCTAACAAAACTGAAAGGAATGACTAAAAACGAAGCCCTCCCGCCGGCCCTTGGCAGGATTCACCATGCCTCCATGGCCCTAGAGCCACCGGAGACGAGGCGGGCCTGCCTCGGCGCCGGCGAGAGGCAGAAACCCTAGCTATTTTTTTTTGGAGGAGGAGGAGGCGGGGCTTGTGTTTCCTCAACTGTCCTATGCACTATTAATCTGGGTCAAGGTTGACTAGCTTTCATCATCAACTTGGTCAATATCTAGTCTTACATCCCTTAGCGGCTAAGGAGATTCCATCCAATACGCAGCAGGTGGCCAGCAACCAGACCACGAGCATCCGTGAACCACCACCACTCCTCGGATACGACAAAGAACACACTCCCTTCGTCAAGATGCCATGTGTCACCACAACTGCAACAAACTACGATGCCATGTACCACACGGTGACAATGAATCCTAAACATAAACATTGTTTAACCATCCAATTAATGAAAAATAATAATGCACTTACAATAGCAGTGCTATAAACATCGATCATTCTACATGTTTATTGTTGTCGTTTATTGAAACATATCACCGAGGGTGAAAATCCACCGTCGGTTATTACTATCACCCGTCGGCCATTTCTCGTCATAACTGAGAGTTTTGATTTGACCTTAGGCTATTAAATTTCACCGTCGGGTATCACATGTAATCCTTGAGGGTATAGCCATAACCGTCGAATATTAAAATAAACCGTCGGGCATTATATTGGATATCCGACGGTTGGATTTTTCCCGTCGGGAAATATAGTGCACCGTCGGTTATTAGTAGCCATATATGTGAGTTGGCAGAAACAGTCGGCCACTATCACCACCGTCGGTTATTACAGTAAAGGCCGACGGCCCGTCGGCTATTATATTTCACCGTCGGAAATATGGGGATTTCTAGTAGTGCATACAAGCAGTTTTACAACACCGTCAGGTTTAACTATTGGCCAGAAATTGAAGAGTTGAATTATATACAATCAGGGATTGATGTACCTGCTCGTTGCACATGCTACTCTTGCAAGCTGTGACTGTCCGTTTGCGCAACCTCGATGCCATGCCTGTGCTGCCGCCACTGCCTCCCACGCAGGCTACACCCAGGGTTGGATCTTCATCTTCTTCTCCTTCCGTTCGCTTAAAGCCCGGCGACCGCCCTCCAACGAGGGCGCGAGGAAGTGCTGTGTCGGTCTGTCCAGCGGCAGCTAGGTTAGGAGGAACCAGTGGAGGTGGAGTGAATGAATTGGGATTTTTCCTGCTGTCGATCGATATGGGAGGCGCTGTTTGGGCCATGAGCCTGCTATAGGGCCTACCTTGCACTTATGTTATTGGCCCATCCAAATTGAAACATTTTTCTTCATTTTTACATTGCTCGCTCGTGCGTTGGGACGAACAAAACTAGCGTGGGCCAACCCGGGCGACTCAAACTAGGTGCACAATTTCCAGCCACCGAGGCGGCCGCCTATACCAGCCCCTATGGTGGCGTCGCCCCTTTATGCGTGTATGATTGGATAGTGAAAAATATTCGAGGGCGCTTTTGATTTACCCACAGAATGGTTGAATTGCTTGTTTCTATGAACTGAGTTCGCCAATAATGTGAAGGATGCCGATCTTTTCATCCTATTGTAGATTGCTTAGATCTCGATATGCCAAAAGTAATCGCATGAAATATACAGAAAAGCCGATGTGATGTGTTTGGCTACAACTAGTCGACTACGTCCTCATATAACATATCAAGGGCGCACCATCTTACCAGATTAACCATTCGACTTACCCATGCGAAGGTGGGAAGAAAGAAGTATTGGGACTGCGTATCCAAGCAATTGATGCCATGGACTCCTTTGTACAACCTTGTAAGCAAAAAAGAAGTTGCAGTGTGCTGTACAAAGAACTAGTGTAAGTTCAGTTACACGCTTCTCGAATTTTAGTTAGCCACTTATTGCAAAATTGTTCAATTATGTTGCTTGGCTTAATTTAGTTTGCTACTGATTACATAATGGCACAACCTGTTAATCATATTGTAGACTACGCCTATCTATGTGTTTGATACTTACTGTTAAGAATTACCTGTTTGCCTTAACTTAAATATCTACTTGTTTGTTTAACTGCTTTGCTGCTACAACAGCGGGTTACAATGATGTTAATAACTAGTACTTTTCAGCATCCAATTGAAACTCTTTAATTCCTTGTTTGTTTTACTGGTTTGCTGTTATAACTCCCAGTTGAGATGTTTTGCTAACTTCAACTTTTCTAAATCCAATCGGAACTTTAATGGCAAAACAGGTTAGCCCAAGATCAAAGAGCGAGGTCCCCATGGGCGTTGCATCATCCCACAGCAGTGGCACCGGCCCAATCGTGCATTATGAATTGCCAACTGCTGATGCTCGAGAGGCTAAACTAGTGGTAGAAAGAGATTCTGCTTCTGCACTTAGAGATGAAGTTGACATGTTGAGGAAGCAAACAGCACAATCACAAGCAGTACTCAAGACAACCATTAAATATTTGGTGGATTTCAAAACAAAGCAAGCTGAGACTAACCAGATTGTTAAGGTCCTGAAGGAAAAAGGAAATTAAATTCCTACTTGGTAAATCATAGGTGAAATGTTCTTTCCATAGTTGAATAACCTTTGTGTTGTCTGTTCATGTAATCAATCAAACCATTTGTTTTAGAGCTCATGTAATAGTTGTTTTTTTTTGTTTTTTGGTTTGTAATTTTATTTGAGCACAAGTCTGTATTAATTGATAAGACTCGGAGACATTTCATTTGGATTGCTGTGCTTGACCTACAAATATGCCAATCGGGCTGAATGTGCATTCAGCAATAGTAGTAGTATAGATGGACCATAAGTGGCACGCATCGGAAAGGGCCAAGATGCTGGCTAAAAAAGGATGTTGTTGTAGCCAAAAAAAAGTACAGCGGCCTGGCTTATGTATGTTAGTTGATATTATTGATCCATATACTCTATAAGTGTTTATATGTCTGTTAGTTCTGTACATTCTTGGTTGATTGACTCGGTATTTGAATCTTGATACATCGCTTGTGTACATATCTAAATGGGAGTACACATTATGATGCGTGTGACATTTGAGTTGGACATGAAGTGTTCCAAATATTTGAATTCACCTTAAACTGGATACTAGTTTCTGAATTTGAGTATCGGCATTTGTAACCCATATTCATATATGACAGTGGAACACATCTTTGTCGTCCTTTTGAAGATATATAAAAACACATAGAATGATTTATAAAGATTCATATAGGAATACCAAATGGATTCGAATTTAGTTGCCAGGGTAAACGTGGATGCTTATTGTCCCAAAATTTGAAAGAAGCAGCAAAATGTCTACTCCCACGTCGGCTGCCCGAAGCCAAGTGTTTGGGAGATGGAAATTGCTGCCTACCCATTACACGGACAATCCATCGGCCCGATTTCCACTGCTCTAAATAGGGGTAGGTTAGTAACTTCAATTAGACGTGACACGGCCGCCTCTGAGCCCATTCCGACACGGTGGGCGTCAAACATGGTGACAAAACACATTTGATTCAAGCTCGTCCGAAAGACCTCTGTTTCTCCCTCCATTTCCCATTCATACATGGTGGGCGGCAAAACAAACTCGACTCGGCCGAAATCGATGTAGGCAAATATTTTTAATAGGGGCAGGTTTGTAACTTCACTCAGACATGACACAACCGCCCTACCTGTCAGCCCGTTCATACACCGTGGGCGCCAACCATGGCGCCAACTACCTCTCCTCGCCTCAATCGCTCTGGGCAAATATTGGCGAGATGCAAGATTACAATCATATCCCCAACCGACGAGACGTCCAAATTTTAAGCGGGGCTAAGTTCAGTAACTTTCCCATATTTCGAGACAAAGCGTCCCAAAACATGGTTCCCGTACCTCTCCTCCATTTTCCCATTCATACACCGTCCGCGCTAGAACACCCCATCCCCACACCAGCCTCCGTCCGCCACCCCATCCATCGCCGCCGTCCTCCACCACATCCATCGCCACCGTCCTCCACCATGCCGGAGCGCCTACCAAGACCGCGTCATCCACTGCTAGAGATGGACGTTTCTCATCCACGGCGACAGACCAATAGCCTCGCATCACGTCCTCTCGCTTCATCGGCGTCTTCATCCTCTTTGCCGGGGCCGCTCACACGACCTTCTCTTCCACCGCAACGGGACTTATCCCCCGATGCACCCGTCTACCGTCGTAGATCTGCTTCAACGCCACCGACAGCCATCGCACCCCCGATGCCTACACGGCGCCGCAAAAGAGGTGGTACTTCATATCTCCTCAACTTTTTGATCTCAACCAGAAAATAGATCTTAACTTGGTTACTCTACTTTCTTTTCAGCTCTTAGAATTTAGTTCTTAGTTGAAGCAAACAATGGATGCTAAATATCATTTCTCGGTTTGCGACTTCAAATCTGCCATGGCACAGCCATAATACGGTTTAATCATGCTTAGGGTTTAATTGATCATGTTGGTTCCGTGGTGGTTTCTTTAATAGAAATCGGGGGAAACCCTCTTTTGCTAAAAAATATGCTTAGAGTTTCCCTTTTATGATTACTATCTGATCGTAATATGTGCTTCGTGTCATAATAACATCGCTCCACGCATCAAGCTAAACAAGCTTAGATGTTCAAATCTGAATCTGATATTATTAAAACAGAGTTGTTTAATTGGTCACTAAATGTTCCTAAATTAGTTTCAAAATGCATGTTACGCCGCTCGGGTGTGTATCTCTGAGGTGCCCACGGTGGGCCGCCCACCACAGGATTTTGGGTCGTCCCAGCCCCGATTCCCCTTTGTTCTCTGTGCGCTTCTGATCTCTACTCGCTCCCAGCCGCCTGCCTTGCCGGCGACTTGCCGTCCCCGGACGGCATGACTCTAGGAGGAGACGCCGGACTAACAGGAGGCCAGGAGCTGCTCACCCAACAGCGTCACCGCTGCCCGGGCGCGCCGCCGTGCCTACCTTCCTAGTCTGTTCAGGGCTCAGGCGTGCAGCACCCACCAAGCCAACCCGATTTATCCTGAGATACGTCCTCAACACTCAGCAGCCACTCCTCATCACCCATTTCCTAACTGATTCATTACTCATTAGGCAGGACTGTCATTAGGGTTTGTTGTGTGCTTAGTGCTACCTACACTTAATGGTTCAGATGTATTTCGGTAATCTTTAGTACCTCTAAAGTTCACAGGGTTTTCAAAATTCCGGCCCTCGGAACAGAAACTAGTCATTTTGGATTGTTGGTCGTAGTGACATTGACCCAGATTACTACTGCAAGCCAGGTTTGTTGACAATTTTATTTGTCTTTCTTACTCATTCAATATAATATCCAATTACTCACGTTGATTAGTTGCAAACAATAAGTTCTAGACAAACTTCTTCATTCATATTTTGGACGGTCTCTTACTGCAGTTACAATTCTGCATACTTTTCCTAATAAGCTCACAAGTAAATGATTGATTCACTACATCTATGCTTGTCTTGTCATATTTGTTGTCAATATTCTTTTAGGGTGGACCACCGTGTTTCTAAATACTGGAACTGTAGACCTGAGTGAATAGTATTTCTCTATGTGATCTCTTCCATCATGTGTGGGTAACGAACACTACATTGTATAGAAAGAAAGTGGCATTTCCAGCTTTTACATAGGTTTCGATCTTTTACATGGAATACAATCTGCCTACTTGCTTTGTGTCGCACTACCAACACTCCACCCTTGAAGCTAAACATTCGCCACTCATAATTGCTTAGTTTATTTGTTCAAATCTGAATTTCATATGATTCTAATGTTCCTACTTCAGTTTTGAAATGTGTGCTTGCTCGTTATAGAGACATAAGGGTTTGTATTTACGTGTGTGGTGCAGTCGTCAAGACGGTTGGGGAGGTGAACTTTGCATATGCAGAGGTTTATAGGTAGACACTCTCCGAGTTGAATCCATAATGCATTCCATAGATAATCGACTACTTTTTATGTTTTCATGAATCTCAGATTCGAACAGCATCATAATGATTATGAGCTTGCGGCATGAAAAGAATAAAGCGTAACAATGCCATGGCTGTCAAACATGGCATTAAGGGACTGAAATCAAGTCGGATGCAATGCAATGCAAACGCTCTCCACCTCTGATTCATGCTCGTAATATGATCCTAACAGTGATTACGAGCTAGAGGGAGACCTAAGTCAATGTAGCTCCCTAGTGGAGGAGTCGAGGAAGATGCCCTATCTTATTCACCCATCAAGGTACTTGCTCTAACTTTCCAAGGTTACATTGCTCGCACATATCTTGCAACGATGCTTTGCATTGCTTCTACTTTGTTGAACTGCCATTAGCTTAGTTTACACATCGTGTATGTGAATACGCCCTGCCTATCCATTTTCAGTACATATTCCATCTGTCCATACCATATTTATCCATTCAAATGTTGTTCTTGTGTATTAGACGTTCAAAAGGAAGAGGGCTATTGCTGATCGTGGAGGAGCACAAGCAAAGTATTTGGAAAAGGTAGTGGCACCTGGTAAATCAAATAGCCCATTAGGTGTAGTTGCAATATCACCTGACCCACAAAATACCCCAACTCTAGCAGACTCTAGCCCTACTACACTGGTCATTTCTGATGCCCCAACTCAGCAGACCCCAACTGCAGCAAACAGTTATGCCAGTTGACATAGCACCAGCTGTACGATGCAAAAACCCCATTCCAGCAAAGAGTACACCAAATCCAGTTGCAAAATCCCTTTTCGAACCAGAGAGAGCCCCAATTGCAGCAAATAGGACCCCTGTTCCATTTCTTCCCAGTTTAGAAGACGGAGCTTATGTTGTTGTCAGGAACTTTGTGCGCATCTTTCCTTCATGGAAAGATTATACCGCAGACACAGAACAATTTCCAGTCTTCCTCCGCAACTTACGCGTAAGTAATGTACTAATGTTATTCATGGTCATTATTGCATATGTTTCTGCTGACAGAAGACACAAGATTTCATTCTTTTAAATAGGCGAGGAGCAAACTGGATTGTGATGACGAGCAAGAGTTGGTTGCGCTTTTCAAGCACTCGTTGATGAAGTATCTTCCTACCTGGGGCAAGCGCACTTCGATGGCAAGCTTCTGAATGAAATTTTTGTAAAGTCTCCGGTGCTACATTTATCCGACGGTGACTGGAATAATCTTGTTACACATTGGTCTCGGCTGCAGCGTAAGGTACTGTCTATGATATCACATCACAATTTGAACTACATTTCTGCATTTGCCTTAATGTCTCACTTGTATGAAAACTGTTAGCAGAAGAACATTCGTTCTCAAGGGACCACGAATCTCGCAACTATCTCGCACAATCGCATTGCTCTTGTGAGCACCTCTTGCCTTGTATGACCATACTTACTTTCATAGCTGTTTGATTATGTAGCATCACTGCACATGTTAGCCTCGTAATCGTCCATTTGGTGGACATTATAAGATCCGTATGGACTCTTACACAAATTTAGAATCAACTCAATGCTTTTGAATAGGTTTAGCTCTGCAGTCCTCTTGTAAGGACTAAACGTGGTCTATCACTGTACTTACATTATCAGCTACTCCTCCGTCCCATAATATAAGAACGTTTTGTACAGGACACCAGTGTTCAAAACACTCTTGTATTATGGGAAGAGGGATTGTTCATTTTGTAGAATTCGCATCTTATCTCCTCGCCCACCATTTACTAAAAAGATCAGATCTATATTTAATCTTACCAACAAGTAGAATACATGAGACAATGCCGGTCTGTAAGTGTAGCCCATTGCTCTTGTCGGTACATTTTGTCCTGTAACGCTTGTACTTCGAGGATTGGTAGTTGATTATGTAGCATCAATCTGCATCTTATCTTCATTATCCTCTATCCCTTCCAAAGATTATCATATCTATAATTACTCTCTACAAAATGTAGAGTACAGAGCAATGCTTATGAAGAAGATTACGTGCTGAAATTCTTGAGTTATCCTTCCCTTGACATGGAGAAGGGCATTATAAAGCCGGTGTTAATCTGTTAATGTAAGTCAGTCCTTCTAAAGCCTTTATCCTCAACTGCTGTTTAATTTGCTCATACTCCCTATCGTTTCTTTGCTGTTTAGTTTGCTGTTTCTACCAAAATGCATGTTCGTAAGAACTGTAAGTTCTAAGTTTTACTTGTAAAACCAAATTTCTTATTCATACCATGCACATTACTTAACACTCCCTATATGTATGCTTGGTCTTGTGGATCTATAATCCAGTGTGTGGTGAAGCAGCCCACGTTTGCACCTTGTCATCTCTGTTTTATCTTCTTGATGTGGTGATGATATGAACAACATGCCATGCACATTATCCAAAATAGATACAATGATTTTCTTTGCCCTTCATCTATGCTTGTTATGTTGACATGGTAAATCCAGTAGTGTGGTGAAGCTCCCCGCATTATGAACAATGCCAAATTATGCTATTGATATTTTGAACTTACTCTTTATTTTCTAATTTGAAATTGGATAGAATTGATAGAACAGTTATCATCTTTGTTTATACACGTGCAAAACCTGTCATCTCTCTCGCTTTGTTTCAGGTGATATGCCCGATGGCATGCACAAGTCTCTTGAAGGCTGTGAGACAAACCCAACATATATTGCAGCAAAGAAGGCAAAACATCTTGAAGATAGCGAGACAACCCCAAAGTCTTGTCTTGATGCAGTGTTCAAGTTACTTGAGACTAACTGTCAGACAAGCTCACAGAATTCGTTGTCTGAATCAGTTCGACTTCTTCAGTCCCAAGTTGTAGCAGAAAGGCATTCTGCAACTCAACTTCGACTTGAAGTCCTATCTCTAAGAAATATTGCGCATAACACCAATGAGAACCTCATCGCTAAACAGCTACACTTGGAAGCTATGACCGACATGCTAAGCGGTCTCACAGCCTTGCTCGGCTGACTTGCACAGCAATTCCCCATAAGGCTAACCTTTCTTGAACTGTCTTGTAAGTGGTCTCGGTTCAAGATTATTTTGTTCTGCTGCAATGGTGCCCGGTTTTTGTAATCTGCTTCTTCGTTGCGCTTTATGATCACTGGTGGCGAACTTCGATGCCCAGTGGATGTAATATACCTTAAATCCTTTATTGTATAGTGTAGGTTTATTCTTAGTTACTATTCCGTAATTTCTTTATTGTATAGAGTAGGTTTGTTCTTAATTCCTACTAGTTACTGCCATCATTCGCTATCTGAAAAAAATCAGATGTAGTCGACCGGGCCGAAACATTCGATAACGGGCCTGGTTTTTAGCGGGCCACAATTGGGCCAGCCTGCGTCTTTCTTGGGCCCGAATGATTGGGGCCTTCACACATTGCGCCAGGCCCAAACTTACACCGGCCTATATTTTAGTTGGGCCTTTTGTCGACCAGTAGCTTAGTTTGGCCCGTAGCGTTGGTCCATTAACAGTGAATATTGTCTTGGCTCATTACGGCCGAGATGAAACCACGGGCCTTTAGCAGTCCAAAATGCATGTTGGGCCTCAATTTTCACTAGTCGTCGACGGGCCTTGACGAGGCGAAATGTAGACCGGGCGTTATGGGCCCAATTAGCTCACGGTCGTTACCGGTCGAAACATATCTCGGACCTTAGTTGGCCCATCGATATCATGGGCCTTTAAGAGGCTTAAAGCTTAGCATGAGCATCAACGGGCGAATTACGCGACAGGCCTTTAACAGGCCCAAAGTCACGTTGGGCTTAACTGTTGCCACCTTTAGCACGGGTCGTTAGTGGGCCCGATGTCCCGTCGGACCATATATGGCCCATGAGCAGCACGGGCCATTCCTAGGCCGAAAGTCACACCAGGCTGAAATGGGCCCATGTCTACATCAGGCCTCTAACAGGCCGAAAGTCACTGGGCTGTAGTTGGGCCCGAATATTCGGCAAACAATTAACGGGCCAGATCTAGCTTCGGGCCGTAAATGGGCCCAAATATTGGGCGAACAATTAACGGGCCAGATCTAGTTTCGGGTTGTAAATGGGCCTTTATTAAGCAAGCCGTTATTGGGCTGGCCCACTAGTACCTGATTAAGTTCTACGGGCCTTTGACTGGGCCGGCCTTTTTAACCTATATGGGCCTCTGTTGGGCCCAACCACGTGTCGACGTACCATAGGCATGTCTCCTCCAATGGACGGGCGACATCTCGCCCATCGACGGCCAATCGAATTTTACACGGAAATTTCCCATTGGTCGGGGCTGTTAACGGTTATCGATCCAAAATCCCACCCGATAGCTTAAGGGTGTTCCGTTCTGGTGGATGCCACGTGTCGGTCACCCTTGACGAAAAGCACTTCATGGCACGATTTATCGTCATGGAAGTGGACACTTCGTGATGATAATTTTGGTAATGTCATGGAACACTTCTACGACAGCACAGGTATGACTATCTTGATTCTATCATAAATTTGTCATGGATGTACATGCATGACAAAAAACGCAACCTACTATGACAAACACGTATCATCACGGAATTGTATTTTTTTTGTAATTCTCTTCTTGGCTGCCACAATGCGAACCAACATAACTTTTGGTTGGAACTTCCTGACTTCTTAGCATCACCTGCTATTTACAAGATCATAAAATTATAATCAAACCTTAGTGGCAATTCAGTTAAAGAAACAGATACAGAAATAAAACAACTTCTTTTTGTTGCAAAAAACCTATGTTGACATGGATGAAAACAGAGACAAAAACAATTCGGTGTTGGCTAATAACAGTCATGCAAAAAACTTTCTCATCGACTAGTGCAATACGTACTAATCAAACTCATCCATGAAAACATCCTATGTTTCCCGCAAATTTGATTTCATCCATCAGAATTAGTAGGTACTGAAGCTATCCAAAATTACAGTAATTTTTTTTACCTTTGGCACTTGGAAACTTCAGATCGGGATAGACTGTCCTCTTTCTTTCTAAGCCTTCTTTTTGATGGTTTCTTGGCTTTGGTTGCTTCAGATATGTCACAATTAACCTGAAATTTTTTGGGTCAATTGTTTTCAGAGAAACTAGGACATTAATATACTGACAGCGCTTCTCATAACCAAAATATAGAAGCAGATTAAACTAATAGATCAGGAAATACAAGCCAGAGAATTTAACATCACTTTACACCATCTTACCTTAGATTCAACACCATCTAACCATTTGTCCTCTTCTTCCCCTGATTGTTGACTGTAGGATTAGTTCATACTTCCATATGATCCATCTCCCTACTATAACAAACAGGAACACACATGGAGTAAGAAACATGAATTACATACAAGGATTACTTGACGAATTCCAAGTCGAGCGAACAAAGTGTACCTAATCGGCGCCCGTAATAATCCGCTTCTCCACCAAGATTTTCTTAGGGGGCCCGTACCCTGGCCACGCTCCGCCATATGCGCCGCCTGCCTTGATCCTCACAGGCCGGCCTTGTTCCTCGCCTAGCAACGCCTGTCGCATCGCCTCACAGAGGGTTATGACCCTGTTTTCTCTGTGTTTTTTATTTCTAGGGTTGTGTGTTATGTTTTCTCATGTTCAAAAAACTCTCTCTTGTCCAACCGACAGATGGGGTCCACCCCACAATAGCTGCTTCCTGGTGGCCGCACTTTTCCCATCTCTCCATTTCTCTGGAAACCAGGTAAATACAAATCGCGAGCATCCAAGGCACCGCATGCGCCTCCATATCATCAGGAACAACTACAAGGACTACGGTCCTAAGATCAATAACGTTAATTTTTCAAGCATCCTCATCTTAGCTGGGAAATTTTTTTCTTCGAAATCAACAGATCTGGGAGACTTTTTCTTTACGCGATCATGTTGTGCTTCTTGAATTCATTCTCAAAACGTAGGTGCTCGTCTGCCTAATCTTCCAGGTTGAGTTAGACTTCATTCAAGTAATAAGATAGGCGATCCTGCTGGTTTTTTGGTTCGTCTCCAAGTAGTTATAGGAAGGTAATGCTTCAACCAGAGTACTTGGTAGTTCTGATGGATTTCACACCCCTTGGTAGTTCTACTAGTGGTAAATCAGTACAAGTACATTTTTTTTATTACAGGAATTGATGGGTAGCATTGCAGATCAGGAAATACATATCTCTCAGAGATTTTATTTTTTAAACTAATGAGTAGCACACCTATAAGTGGGTATGTTTTCTTTTGCTTTTGAATGGCCACACCTAAACCCTAGAAAAAGTGTCGACTACAATCCATGTACATAACTATTTTAATTTCAAGCCACGCTTCTATTTTTTCCTTCTCAAGCCAGCGCAATCAACAAGAAAAATATGATTTCAACAAGCTATTCTTGATGTCTGATTTGTATTCTTTGCAGCTCATTGCTTTCCCAATTTTATAACATGTACTACCTCCGTCCCAAAATAAGTGACTCAACTTTGTACTAACTTTGTACTAAAGTTAGTACAAAGTTGAGTCACTTATTTTGGGACGGAGGGACTTGCAACAAACTAGTTCTACTAAATGTGCCAACAATAGTGAAACTCTATTTTCTTTTATTTTTCAGATGGAAGAGGGAAATACCAAGAAAAGAGAAGGCCAACAGCTTGAGAGAAAAGAACAAGTTATCAATAATGCACTATGGAAAGTTCCCAAAATAAATAAGGTTCTATTTTTCTCAAGATCTCTCATGTCACTCTAGTGGTTACCTTTGTCTTACTTTTTATTATTGTTTCTATCTTAGGTTTCATACTCTGAAGATTTGGATTGTATTGATATGTTCATGGTGCATTCACTACCTCCTAACCAAAAAACATGTGTAGCAAAGATGGGATTCGAGGCTTTGAAAATACCAACGTGTTGCAATGTTGACAACATCTTTATTTGGCTAGTGAACCATTTCAACATACTAAATTCCTCAATTCAACTTGAAAGCGGCTTCATTTTTTCCAATAAATCCATCGGTTGTCCAGAAAATTCTTGGAATTCAATTAGGCAGTGCTCCTGTTCGAACTAGACCAACATCTCACACTTGCAACATCATAGATGGAAATTTTAGTATGGTACCCCCGTCCGCGGAGTATTTGATCTCTATAGTTAGGGACGACCTACCTGATGAAACATTCTCCAGGATTTTCATGCTAATTGTTCTATCAACTGTAATTGCACCAAATTATCAAGGATTGGCCGGTAAAGAATACTACAGTGCCCTAGTTGATACAAGCTCCATGCACAAGTACGACACGTGTTTGTTCGCTCTAAGTTACTTATTGGCTTCCATCAAAAAATTGAAACTCAATCTTTCAAAAGGCATCGAGTGTCAATCCGAAGAGTGCAGACCACTTTTGGTGGTAAGTTTATTTTTAAGTAACAAGTGGAAATCTTCACAAAAACGTAAACATATGCATTTTTCACTTCCTTTGAAATGCTCACCTCAGATTTTCCTTACTACAGATTACATATTTTGATTTCCTGACAACATCTGATTTCAAGATAGCAGACAGTCTACCAATACTTCATTTATGGCTAGCAAACTTGATAGAAACACTCATTACTCTCAACACAAATTTCGGAAGTAGTGAATTTGGCAGACTCCCGGTAAATGGCCATCTACTTGGATATGTTTCCTTTCCGTATCATTTCATTTTTCCCAATGTATTCTTTGCTAATTGGTTTTAACCTTACAAAACTGCTTAAGCGCATATGTTGCACACCATGCAATTATACAGAAAGTTTCTACTCTTACAACCTTCTAGACCAAATTCAAAAATACATAGATGAGAAGTTCCCACACTTTTCTCAAACACAGGTCAGTATTTCAGTTCCATTTCATACAATTTTAATCATTTCACCTTTTGCATTACTTTTCTGAATTTATCTGTTAATCCTTTTCTTGCCATTCTAAATAGGACAAGTTGACCCTTCAAATTAATACACAGAAGCTCTTCCAAGGCCTAATTCATAACCATACTCCTACATTGATGAGTTACATTGACAACATTGTTTCAGTTGTGCCATCTACAAGCACAACTACACCCACACACTGTGAAAGACTTGCTCATGCCCAACTAAAAAACTTTGTACTAAAGAGTGCAAGAGTTACCTAGCTCCCTGGAGGATGAAAAAACTTGCTAGTACCCAACAAGTTTTTGAAGATATCATTAAGAATTTCTCTATATTAATTCACTTCAGACAACCATAATTGGAATTTGAGTTCCCAGCAACAAAATGCCCATGTTATGAGGAGCTAGCCTTGGCTGACTTTTCTCCACGACATACTCTGCAAGAACCATAACCAACTAACTTTTTGATGGACTGATGTAAGGTATTTACGAATCTTACAGAATTCATTTCTTCTTACTAATTTTTCCACATATGTTTGAAATTTTTCACAGTATGTCCTCCTTCCATCCAGTGATGTAACTTCACTGAATTTGTTTTCTCCAGGATACTTGAGAGAACTACAATCAGTCAAGACAGTGTGCGATATGCGGAAACGCCTTGTCCTCGGTGCGAGGGGGCGTGGTACGTGTCCTGGCATGAAAAACTGGATTAGCAGAGAGATAGGTAGCACCTAGATTGTCACACCATAAGCATGGAGGTTGAGTGCCTCTAACACCAAGTTCCCTCAAAATGGATTGTAGCCAGATAATCTCTGCTGTTGCATTTGCCAGTGCCTTATATTCTGCCTCTGTACTGGATCTAGAGACTGTAGCTTGCTTTCTTGCACACCACGATATTAAGTTGGGACCAAAAAATACTGCAAAACCACCAGTAGACCGCCTATCATCCAGGCAACCTGCCCAATCAGAGTCTGAAAAGGCACTCACAAGTGTAGATGGTGACTTACTGAAATTGAGACCAACATTAAGAGTGTTCTTGACATATCTAACAATCCATTTTGCAGCAGCCAAATGAACTGTGGTGGGTGCATGAAGGAATTGGCAAACTTTGTTGACAGCGAAAGAAATACCAGGCCTAGTAAGTGTTAAATATTGAAGTGCACCTACTAGGCTTCTGTACCTTGTACTATCATCTTGACTTAGAGGCTGCCCTTCTGCAAGGGACAATTTTTCTGAACTTGACAAAGGAGTGGGTGAGGGTTTACAACCTTGCAGACCAGCTTTCTTTACCAGATCTGCTGCATACTTTTCCTGGGAGAGATGAAGTCCATCCTCATGTCTCTTTACCTCAATCCCTAGGAAATAGTGCAAGTCTCCAAGATCCTTAAGAGCAAACTCAGTGCTGAGATCCTTTAACAGTCCTGTAATGGCCTCATCTGATGAGCTTGTGACAATAATATCATCAACGTATATGAGTACAAATATGTATGTATTGTACTTGTTGTAAATAAACAGTGAGGTGTCAGACTTAGAAGGAGCAAAGCCAAGTGTTTGCACTTTGTGACTGAGGCGTGAGTACCATGCCCTTGGAGCTTGTTTCAACCCATACAGTGACTTGTCAAGTTTGCACACATAAGAAGGTTTATTTTTGTTCACAAACCCAGGAGGTTGCTTCATGTACACTTCCTCTTCCAGAACACCATGGAGGAACGCGTTCTGCACGTCTAGCTGTCTCAGACTCCAGCCCCTGGAAACAGCAATGGACAAAACAAGACGAATAGTGGTAGCTTTCACAACAGGACTAAACGTGTCCTCATAGTCTATGTCATATCGTTGTTTAAAGCCCTCTGCAACGAGTCTAGCTTTATAACGATCAATTGTTCCATCAGATTTTCTCTTAATTCTGAATACCCACTTGCAGTTAATAAGATTTTTACCTTGTCTTGGAGGAACCAAATGCCACGTTTTATTCTTTGCAATGCTACAAATTCTTCATTCATAGCCTTCTTCCACTTTTCATCTTTTAGTGCTACTTCAAACGTGTGCGGCTCACCTGGTTCACCTGTAGAACACACCATGCCATATTTTGTCACATGTTTATAATCAATAGGTTGTATTACTCCTTTTTGCAAACGTGTACGGCGCGGAGATGATGCAGCAGCAGTTTGTGCCACAGACGATCTCGCAGCAGATCCTGAAACAGCAGCAGCAGCGGGATCTGTGCGAGCTGGATCTTCTGCGGCGGGTGGTGAAGACGCAGGCGTTGCCGCGGTCACAGAAGATCCCGCCCCGCGGAGCTCATCATGGGCGCATGATGGCAGGAGCGGGCCATCGACGCAGGATCTCGCGCCTGTCGGAGCAGCGCCTGTCGGACGACGCAAGTCGCGCCTTTTGTAGCAGATCGGCTGAGTCGGGAACCGGGACCCAGCCACAGGACGCCGCGTGTCAGCGTTTGATTGGCGCGGAGCGGGAGAGGCCTCCTCCCCAGCCGCGGGACGCCGCGTGGTTGGCTCAGAGAAGTCGCGCGCTGGCCCCCGTCCGACCGCACCTGGCGAGACCGTTGGCGCGGATTCTGGTGCAGATCCACCTGTCCAGTCTAGCGTGTCTGGCCGCCCGGATCCCGGAGACGATCCGGCTGACGTATCTGGCGACGCAGATCCCGAGGGGGATTTGTTCCCCTGGTTGGAGCACATGAAATATGGCTCTGTATTGGGTATTTCCACATTGTTTTGACTTCCGTTTTTTCTGTATCGTCTCCTGCATCATCACAAGGCTCACACAAGGTATTAGGAGGGTCAGTCAATATTGAATCATTATAGTTATTGCCCCCTTGATCAGACCCGACTAGATGTGACGGTAAAAGGAGAATCTCTTTGCGAAGAAGTGCACCGGCGTTGGGGTGAAGGTCGACAAAGGGGAACTTCGTCTCATCAAAGACTACATCGCGAGAAATATAGACCCGTCCCGTAGACACATCAAGACATTTTACGCCCTTGTGTTGAGCACTATACCCAAGAAAGACACACTGTTTCGAGCGGAACATGAGTTTGCGATTGTTGTAAGGGCGAAGATTAGGCCAACAGGCGCAATCAAAAACTCGAAGAGACTTGTAATCAGGTTTGGTGTGAAGGAGTCTTTCTATGGAAGTTTCGTTGTGAATGACTCGACTAGGAAGCATGTTTATGATGTGTACAGCAGTGAGAAAAGCTTCATCCCAGAACTTAAGCGGCATAGAGGCACCGGCTAGGAGAGCTAGACCCACTTCAACAATGTGGCGATGCTTGCACTCAGCCGAGCCGTTTTGCTGGTGAGCATGTGGACAAGACACATGGTGAGAAATACGAAGTGTTTGGAAGAAGGAATTTAGTTTTTCGTATTCCCCCCTCCCCCAGTCTGACTGTACAGAAATGATCTTGATGTTGAACTTTCTTTCAACGAGTGCTTGAAAGTTTTGAAACACTTGGAAAATCTCGGATCGTTTCTTGAGAAGATAGATCCACGAGAATTTGCTATAGTCATCAATAAAGCTTACGTAATATGTGTGTCTACCAACCGAACTAGGGGCAGGACCCCAAACATCCGAGAAAATTAATTGTAAAGGCTGAGTAGAAACACTAGTAGAAATAGGATACGGTAATTGATGACTTTTTGCTCTTTGGCAGGAATCACAAATGGTTTCAAATGACGCTCACCAACAAACGGGAGCTTATTCTTTCTAAACAAACGTTCTACTAAGGAAAAAAGAAGCATGTCCTAGACGATCGTGCCATCGTGTGGACGAAAGCTTGACAGCACCATGGGCTTGTTTATTGAATCTTCTGAACTCCGGAAGCAATGGGTAGAGCCCTCGAACACATCTACCTCGATATAGGATTTTCCTCGTGGCATGATCCTTAATCAAGAAGAAAAAAGGATGAAACTCAATGAAGACATGATTGTCAAGTGCTATTCGATGAACAGAAAGGAGATTTTTGTTGGCACTAGGGACATGCAAATTTTCCTAAGGTGGATTTTACGATGAGGGGTATGTATAACTGAAAGACCAATATGACGGATCCTCATACCTGCCCCACTTGCGGTGTGAATTTGGTCCTTGCCGGGGTACTTCTTGCGGAGGGTTACTTTCTCAAGTTCACCCGTGAGATGGTTGGTGGCGCCGCTGTCGAGGTACCAGTTTGTGCCGACGCCGTAGGCACCATCAACAGCGGCAGCAACCTTTTCCTCATCTTCGGACGAAGCCTCATCTTCTTCAAAGCGGTACCAGCAGTCTTTAGCCGAGTGCCCGAGTTTACCACAGATCTGGCAACGCACGGCATCCGGGCGAGACTTGTTGTTCCCGCCGCGGCGACCCCTAGTGTTGTTGCCACCGCTACCGCCAGGCCTGCCCTTGGAGCGAGGAGGGCCACGGTAGCGAGAGGAGGAGCCGCCACGGCCACGGGTCGCGGCGTTGGCAGAAGATTTGAAGCCGCCCGACCCTTGGTACATGGACACCCGTTGATCGAAGTTACTCAACATAGAGAAGAGTTCATCGAGAGATACCGGGGTGGCGCGGACGTCGAGGGCAGAGACCAAGGGCTGGTACTCCATGTCGAGGCCATGAAGGATGTAGCTGATGAGTTCATCGTCCTGCAGAGGCTTGCCGGCGGCCGCCAGCTCATCGGCGAGGCCACGCATATGGGCGAAGAAGGTGGCGACCGATTGGATGCCCTTCTGCGCGCTGAGCAGGGCCGTGCGTATGTTATTGACACGGCTCAAAGACTGCGAGGAGAACATACCTGCGAGCGTCGTCCAGAGTGTGCTCGCCGTGGTGATCGTGGTCACCTGCAGCAGGACCTCCTTGGTGAGGGTGCTGAGGAGATAGCCCAGCACCTGCTGGTCTTCCCGGACCCAGAAAGGGTGGAGAGGGTTGGGCTCAGAGGTTTCCTTCCCATCCTTATCTTTGGTGGTGAGGAACTTGGCCGGCTCCGGTGTTGTGCCGTCGGCGTAGCCGAAGACTCCCGCGCCCCTTAGCTGCGGCGTCACCTGCCCGCGCCAGAGGACATAGTTGGTGCGGGTCAGCTTCTCCGTGACTTGGCCGCTGAGGTTGGTCTGGGAAGCGCCGGAGGAAGACATGGCTGGAGATTGGATCGCTAGATGGCTTTGGAGAGGATCGCTCTGATTACCATGTGCGATATGCGGAAACGCCTTGTCCTCAGTGCGAGGGGGCGTGGTACGTGTTATAGGCAGGGGCGCAACGACCCTGTAGCGCATACATGAGATCTTACAGGAGACTTGGAGAAGAAGGGATAGAGTAGGTTACAATAGATAGATATCAACTAACTACCTAGCCTATCTCCTAGTGGACTCTTGAACTCCTGGTGCGGCTCATGAGAGAGGCAACGTGACAGGTTGACAGGTTGTTTGACAGACAGAACGGTCCTCACCTAAAACAAAAATCAGTTTACCACTTTTCAGATTCCTTAAACCAAGAGAAAAATTATAAAGTTTTCTTTCTAACTCTCCAATTGTTGTCTTTCGCGTTTTTAATTTCAACACATTATCCCAGAAATTATTTCCTTATTTCCATGCTCACTTTTTTCTGCATGTCAAACCCTACTGCTCACAACAGATTATGTCAACAATCCACTCAGTGACAATATCAAATTTTCCTAAGTGATTACATTTCTGCTCCCCAAGCCATCCAAAAGAATGTTGTTCAAGCACCAATTCAGGTAGTCCAACAAAAAATCTATGAGATGCAAGCCATTGAACTACGACTAGAAAAACGTATGCCACTTTGGGTTCTATCTCTTAATGAATGGGCGTAAGGAAAAAGAATAGTATTTTGTTCTTCTGATGAACAGTTGATATCAGAATATCCAAGCTTCAATGCTATAACAGATTGTTTGCAGAATGTGAATCCAACTCCACCTACCCAACAACAAAATTATGATTATCTTTTCCCTCTAACAGCAGGTCAATCAACAAGGTTCATTATGAGCACAAACTCTTCTCTAGCCACCCATGTTTCAACATCAAATGTGAATACATATTCATTCCCAGTCAAAAGCCATGTGAGTTTATTGCAGATAGAACCTACCAGAGCTTCCCCACAACCATTCGGTACACCAGTTGTGGATCCACTACTAGTTCAAGCACTAGACCAACAAGAAGTAGAAGTATCTATGAGGAATAAATCTAGAATTAAGAAAACAACATTGCAAGCAGAACAAGTCTCCAGTTGTAAGTGCCCACCATCTAGAGCCGATTGCTACCCGACAGTCCATCTTTTCAAATGCAGTAGAGAATGATTTCTACACAACAATGACTATTGCCATCTCATCATTGGAGTCGAGGTTAAGATTCCGCAAGTTCATTTTATCATACGTAGCTGCCGAAAAACTTCCAAATCGAACGTAGCGGCAAAGTTTCCCGCACGACCGGACGCCTCAGTTGGGCCAGCCCATCTACGTCGGCAGGAACTCCACTCCTGTGCGTTTGCTCGCTTCCTGGCACGTAGGTCGCCAAGTACGACGTCCCATTTCCTGCCCGTACCGACACGTAACTCGGTCTCACCTTGCACTGGGATGGAGTGGCCAGCCCAGCACTGTATCGCATGTGCCTCGAGTTTGTTTTCTTTTTTCTCTTTTGCGTTTTTATAGGTTTTCACTATTTGCATATGTTTTCTCTGCTTTTATTTGTTATTTGTGTTTTCTTCAAGTTTTCTTTATTTTCTTTCTTTGGTTTTTTTCTTTCCTTTTTATTTCCCTTTTTGTTTTTCAACACATGTCTAGTTTTTTCATACACGTTGTAATATTCTTATACATTGGGAACTTTTTCTATACTGGTCTAACATTTTTACAAATATAATCTGATGCCTACTTTTTCATACACATTGTACATTTTTCTTGTACATATAAAACATTTATACTCCTCCATTTCTAAATAAGGCTTTTTAGATATTTCAAGATGGACTACATATGGTTATATATAGGCGTATTTTAGAGTGTAGGTTCACTCATTTTGCTCTGTATGTAGTCCATATTGGAATCTCTAAAAGACATATATTTAGGAACGGAGGAGTACATGTTTAAAAAATCAAATATATTTTTGAAAAAAATCAGGTTCATGTTTTTGAACAGATTTTTGAATGCTTATTAAAAATTAAATACATGTCGAAGCATTTTTTAATGATATGAAACATTTTTAAAACAATGTGAACATTGTTTTACAATGTATATAACATTTACAAATGTTTCCTACAAGCAATGGTAGTTACCACCACTTGCGTTTTGTATGTTGTATGTAGTATCTGTCAAAATTGAGAGTATGTACGTGTAGTATGTAGTATATAATAATGATTAGGTAGTATAT
>CM038679.1:650077313-650392275 GCA_021605205.1 Aegilops longissima | reverse complement strand
GAGTTTCAATTGATGCTGAAAAGTAGAGAAGTTATTAACATCATTGTAACCCGCTGTTGCAGCAGCAAAGCAGCTTAAACAAACAAGTAGATATTTAAGTTAGGGAAAACAGTAATTCTTCTTAAAGAAGTATCAAACACATAGATACGTGCAGTCACAATATGATTAACAAAGTCTGTGCCATTATGTAATCAGAGCAAACTAAATTAAGCCAAGCAACGAATTGAACAATTTTGCAAAAAGTGGCTAACTAAAATTCGAGAAGGTGTAACTCAACTTACGCTAGTTCTTTGTACAGCACATCAACTTTTTTCGCTACAAGGTTGTACAAAGGAGTCCATGGCATCAATTGCTTGGATACGCAGTCCCAATACTTCTTTCTTCCCACACCGCATGGGTAAGTCGAATGTTTAATCTAGTAAGATGGTGCGCCCTGATATGTTATATGAGGACGTAGTCGCACTAGTTGTAGCCAAACACATCACAATCGGCTTTTATCAGATATTTCATGCGATTATTTTTGGCATATCGAGATCTAAGCAATCTACAATAGGATGAAAAGATCTGCATCCTTCACATTATTGGCTAACTCCGTTCATAGAAACAAGCAATTCAACCATTCTGTGGGTAAATCACAAGCCACCGAATATTTTTCACTATCCAATCATACACGCAAAAGGGGAGATGCCACCATAGGGCTGGTATGGGCGCGTCTGTGTGGCTGGAAAGTGTGCACCTAGTTTGAGTCGTCTGTGTTGGCTCGCGCTAGTTTTGTTCGTCCCAACGCACGAAAGGTGCAATGTAAAAATGAAGAAAATGTTTCAATTTGATGGGCCAATAACATAAGTGCAAGGCAGGCCCTATAGCAGGCTCAAGGCCCAAACGAAGCGCCCCATATCGATCGACAAGAGGAAAATCCCAATTCATTCGTCTAAGTCCTGGTTCGCTCCTAACCTAGCCGCCACCGACGCATCGACACAACATTTCCTCGCTACTCATTGAGGGCGGTCGCCGCTTCAAGCGAATGGAAGGACAAGAAGATGAAGATCCAACCCCGGTGTAGCTCATGGGAGGCAGCAAGCGCAAAGACGGGCATGGCATCGAAGCTTATGAAACGGACAGTCGCAGCTTGCAAGAGTAGCATGCGAACGCAGCAGTGTACATCACATCCCTGATTATATCTAATTCAACTCTTCAACTTCGCCAATAGTTAAACCTCGACGGTGTTGTAGAACTGCTTGTATGTAGGGAATCTATGAGAAAATGAAACCAATTTCTACTTATTTTATAACTCCCCAATCAATACCGAATCGACTGAATCTGATGTATCTAATCAAGTTTCCGTGCAAACATACAAGCTCATGTTGTTCTTGAGCCTCAAGTGTCTAATGAACAGATCGCTAATGAAGGATTTGATGCAAACATTTTACATGCTCCTCGTGATGAATATATAGTGTCTAATGAGGGATCTAATGCAAGCATTTTGCAAGCTCATCTAAGGATTTAGTGTCTAATGATGATCTACTATGTTGAGAGAGACAGAGATTTGCAGCATTGATGACAAGCAAATTATAGTGCATTTTCATAGCTTGAGGGAACGCCGAGGCCATCTACCGTAAAGTCCCCGTGATCATGACAACATAGCATAAATACTTTTCTAATCTATTGTTTGAAACTATTGCCATACTTGTGCAGGATAGATATATTGATATGCAGTTTATGACGGGTTATAATGCAATTACACTTCGATATTTTCAGCCATAGAACTAATAATTCAAGCAGTACATGCACCATGTTTGTAGTCCTTGTAAACCATGTTGCATTTTGTGTTTTTGGTGCTTGCATCATTTAGTGTTTATAATCTGAACTACTTTGGATCATTAGTTGATTTTCAAAGTGCATGTAGCTTCACATTTCAAGTTATGTTGATTTCGAGTGCAAGTGCCTTCGTATTTTTTAAGTTAAATGTTCGCCTCGTAATCTGAATTGTGGATCAGCCAACGCACACAAATCATACATGAATTCCAAGACGTAATTAAATGAAATGCAGGACTTACGCTAGCTCGTTTACAAAGCTCGCTCAGTACCGCTATGCGCTTGGGATGTTCCATGTACAAGTCCATGTTACCACTTGCTTGGATGTGCAGGCCTTGTGCTCCTTGCATCCCCTCTCGCATTTTTGACACGGTAATGGTTGATCAAATAAGAGGAATCGATTTTGATGTTGTACCGAGGATGATATTTACAAGGTTATACGGATGTGCAGGATATGTACCAAATCCCAGAGCTCCGCCATGCTTCGCTAAAAATGGATTTGCTTGTTTCAGATGATATCTCCGTAAGAAATAAGAGTTAAAGTCGAGTTGCATAGGCGTAAGCTAAGAGAGCAGTGAAAGGATATCCAAACATCGCCGAACAGTCACAAGGGAGTGATGTGTGGATACCTAGTTCGGGCCGGCGCTTGGGCATGCTCGCTTAGCTAGAGTGCGGTCACTTCAGAGCTGTTGAGGGTGATGCGCTGGGCTGGCTTGCCAAGCACGGATGCAGATCTTGAGTGGCAGCGAGCGCCACGATGCGGTGGACGAGACCGCTGGTGAAGCCCCAACACCTGGGGGCGGAGGTGCGACGATGTGCTCGTGAAGTAGCCCTGGTGAGCTAGGAGACGCGCCGATGAAGCGCACACTAGTAGAAAAACACCTATTAGTCCCGGTTCAGAGGTTTTAGTCCCATTCATGAACCGACTAATGGGTCGCTACTAATACCTCCTTTAGTCCCGGTTCTAACACTAACCGGGACAGATGGTCCTCCATGTGGCCGGGTGCGCCGAGCTCAGTGGGGGTTTTGGTCCCGCTGGTGGCACCAACCAGGACCAATAGGCATCCACGCCACAAGATTCCAAAGGGCTGGGGTTTTTGTTTTTTGAAGGGGGAGCGGTTGGGGTTTTGGGGGTTAATTTAGGTGGTTCATATATTGTGTTAGCTAGCTAATTAATAGATGAAGTGTCCTCTTTCGTCTGCAGGCTTGGTCGACGCCACGCATTTATATACATATAGCCTCGCACGCTTAAGTAAGAAAATGAAGGGAACCATCGAGTATAGAAGTTCGTTATGCATACCGATAGAAATGATCGATCGACCTCTCCTTGTCCGAGATTGGTCAACAATTTAAAACAAGTTTTCAGATTATGTACGTCCGACGCCATCGCTACATACATGTACAATATATAAGATCTCTTAATTACAGTCCTCTAGCATTTGAAATCAACTTCCACATGGTATTCTCCGCTTTATTGATGACGTGGTCAAGAAAGAATCCCGCCAATTCCTCTTGAATTGCTTTAACGCGATCTCGTTCTAGGAGTTCATTCGCCCCGCCACGCCTAAATTGAAAAAGGGCTAATTAATACATGTATATGAATGAAAGTCAACAGAAATGATGGTGTAATAAAATGAAATTGTTATATATTAATTGCTTACGACTTCATATTGTCTTGGAGAGTAGCCCCGCTTGTTTTTCAAAGTCGCATTGTAGATGAACTCGCACACGTAGTATCCATGTAAAATCATTCCCTTGTTCCTGCCACAAGCACTTTACGAGAAATAGAGGTCAATCAAACTGATAATGAAGTATTATAAATGGCATTGATAAAAGTATTGCTATAGAATCAAATGGAGATGCGCACAACTAGCTAGCCAAGAGTACTTACTGGTATATATATCGCAGCTCCTTCGGCAGTCCCGGAGCTTTTTGTGAACTGTTTCCAAACCCTGCAAGACAAAGAAAATAATTATTATTACTTGAGATATCATGAAATGAACAAAAGTTGCCGCTTATGGTGCGATAATGATCGGTTAATTGAACTTACTTGTCGAGCATTTCAGTCATGTCCGTGATAGGTGTGGGATCTTTCCGCCTCGAGTCTAAGACGGTTACTAGTCCACGCCAAGCTTAATCTCCGTAAGAATATAGCGGAACCGCGCATTTACGCATGCATAACTCATCAATTACATTACTATAACCTCCTCGAGTAATAAGGAAACCTAATATGCAAACGATCAAGAATACTCACTTGCCGTTATAAGGAAAGAGTATGGTATCTTTGTTTTGATTTTTGATCAACGATTGTAGAAAGTTGTCCTCGGCCTCTTTGACATGCTTTTCAACCAGAAATACATCTATGAATTTGTGTTAATGAACCCAATATCATAGATTTCATTTTTTTTGCACTCGACGCATCTTCAATCTGCATAATATATTGAGGATAATTAATTATAAATACATGCAATGAAAGAGCCGAGCTATATATAGAGACTTAATGACAGAAATAGTACTTTATGTGCAGTAGCAAAAGACCGTTAATTTATCGAGGGCCTTTGATTGAAGAACTCAAGAACTCCTCAAATGGAACACACAATGATCAGTTCCAACGAGGTTGTGCTCCTATTTAATGTTCAGATACAAACAATTCGTCCCCCTGCACTCTCTACAGGTTTTCATGTACCAAGTATGGAATCTTCGATCATCGTTGTTAGAGATTTTCATCTTTGACGAGATGCTTCCCATATCAGATTCTGTGTTCGCTTCACCTTCATGTATTCGTGAAGTGCACGGTCAGCAGGTAATCTTGTAGATTTCATAACCGCCACCATCCCCGAACATTAGCGATTTATGTTGCCGCTTAGACACATTGAGCGGGGGCACGATTGGTTTGCTTGTTCACCGAGCTGGTCAATTTTTTCTTAGCTGCTCGCTCTTTTGCTCTTTGATGTCCGACAGTATTTCCCGCCGGTCTTTCACCGGATCCACTTCGGTTTCATGCGCGATCTTCGCTTTCCTCCTCGGTCCTTCTCAGACGGTAACTTCTCCGAGTCTTCGTGAGAAGGACCATATCTGTATTTCCTCCCGCCTTTTGATGTACTGCTAGACGCCGCAGAGCAGCACGGAGCGGATGTCTTTTTTGCTTGCTTACGAGGCGGAGGAGAAGTACTACGACGCGCCGGAGCAGCCGGAGCGGCGGCGGGTCTCTTCCGCCCTTGCTGACGATAGGGATGAAAATGGAGTGGAAACTTTCCGTTTTTCCGGAGAAAAAATGGAAATGGAGAGGAAATATGAAAACAAAAATTGAAATTTACAAAATGGAAGTGGAAATGGAATTTTTTATGCGGAAATGGAAACAAAAACGGAACGGCGTTTTCCGGTGGAACATGCATGGAAATGGAACTTTCCGTTTCCGTGAATATGGAATTTCTGTTTTTACTATAGAACAATAGCTGCTTTGTAGCCCAACCACCAAAGGGAACACAATGATAGAATTAGTAGAATGGATTTAAGGCCCAACTTCTACTACCACACATGTAGTCAGCTTGACCCTATATGCAATGGTCCGGTACTACTACAATACTACGCTAAGTTGCTAACATAATGATATTATTTTGTAGCCATGTTAACAACTCATTAAATTTGTTTGTTTTTGTGTGTATTTCTCTATGATTCAAGGGATTATTAAGTTCCGATCAATGCCTATTTCTGTTTCAGATTCGCTTTGTATTCGCTCCGTGTTCGCTTCGGATAATAACTGCTCCGTATTCATTTCCGGGTTTCAGACTGCTTCCGCTTCGCAAAAGAATATGAAACAAATATGATAGCACTCAGTTCCGTCTGCTTCGCTCCGCTTTCATCCCTAGCTGATGAGGCGGAGAAGGAGGAGGCTGGCTGCTTAAGGCGCCGGGCCAGCGGAGAAGGAGGAGGCTGGCTGCTCAAGCGCCACCAAGCAAGCGGAGAAGGAGGCGGAGTGCCGCCACGCCAGCCGGAGAAGGAGGCGGAGTGCCGCCACTGCTGCCCTGATTCTCACTGGCGGGGAGGAGGAGGCGGTGGAGGAGGCGGAGTGCCCCGACTCACCGGAGGAGGAGGAGGAGGCGGAGGCGCCCAGCTCGAAGGTTGACGAGCTCCTTCCGCCATAGGCATGGAGTCTTCAGAGCGTAACCCAGCCTAGTCTCCCCTTCACCGTAGGGTGGTCTGCTGAAGGTCCTCAAATCCTCTCGTTATTTCATCCACCATCACCTTAGCATATCCTTCGAATCGGTGGCAAGTGATAAGTTGTGCCGGGTCCACTAGGATAAACTTGGCCAACAGCCACCTTGACCTTCAAAGTCATCCATCGCGCCATAATGTGGCAACTTTGAGACTCCATGATACCATCCACGGATAGCCGGCAGGAGCCGTCAAAACATGCTCGGCTGAAGAAGCAGCTGGAAGCCACGCTGCTTCTCCGCCGAGATGGCGGGTAGCTTGGGGAAGCTTCGCGTGTCGCTTGCTGGATCTCGCCGCTTCGCTCCTTCTAGCCCCATTATCCTTTCGCGCAGCGCCTGCAGTTGGTCCTGCTCAGCTTCTTCCTCCTCTCGGGTTTTGTAACCCTCGCGTCCGGAAAACCAACCTTCCACTAAAGGGAGCTGGCGTGCCTCGTGTCCGTCTGTGGTGCTCAGGATTCCTAAGGGCCATTGTGAGCTCGCTTTTCTCCCTCGCTTTGAAGGAACGCCTCGCTGCGCTGCATCGATATAGTGTCAAGCTTCTCGACTGGTATTTGCAGCTGCTCGTCCGGCCCACCGGCACTTCCTCGTTACAGGTCCAATGTTCCGCCATCCCTCAAGAACCAAGTCCGCAACGGTCTGCCAAGACATTGTCTCCGGTTCGATCCCTTTATCAAGCGAGATCATGCTCAGCCTTGGACCAATTAGGCCGGGCTTTGAGGTAGCCACCTGACCCGTGGTGATGGTGAAGCTTCTTCTTCAAGCATTTTTCTTGTTTGTCGCCGACATCTTCTTACTCTTTTCCGATGTCTTGTGGGCCACAAATGCGGCCGCTGATCTTTGATCTTCTCATATTTGCCGATGAATTCTGGTGTCTTATCTTTCTCGACAAACTGGTTCAGCTCTTTCCTCCACCTCCTCATTAGGGTTGCCATCTTCTTAAGAGCACAAGACTTGATTAATTGCTCTTTAACTGCTTCTCCGGATCCTCCTCCGGGCGGTAGGGTGAAATTTGCCTTCAACTTAGTCCAAAGATCTTCTTTTCGATATCATTGACATAAGACACCTCGTGGTCTTCCTCCTTAGGCTTATACCATTGATGGATGCTGATCGATCTTGTCCCTAACAAGAACCCCGCATTGAGCAGAAAATTCCTTCCTTGTCCGCATGGGTTCAATCGGTTCGCCGTCGGGCGCGATTTCTATGATCTCAAACTTTTCATCCGAGCTCAACTTTTTCTTCGGGCCTCGTCTCCTTACCGAAGTTGTGCTCGATCCGGAGGGCTAGAAATTATAAGGAAGAAAGACGAGAGTAATTAATATGTGTACATATACCAAAACAATGGATGCATCAATTAACTAGTCAGCACGGGCTTAACTAATTAATATATACCTGGCCGGACTCGGTTCGGTCACCGGAGAAGTCAGCACGGTCTCCTTCTGCTTGTACCTCCATTGTGTCACAGGAGCCATCATGAACATAGTCCTCTTCTTGTACTGGCATTAATGGGTCAAGCCATCATGAACATAGCCCCTTCTTCACCCAGTCCGTGTCGTTGAGAAATGCGCAACTTCATCACTTCCTTGTGCGATTATGTGCCCCAACATCGCTTCGCTTTCTTCGCCTCGTGAGTGCTCCATAGTTTCGCAAATATTAACAACATGTCAATTATTATTCAAACATGGTATATATATATATATATATATATATATATATATATATATATATATATATATATATATATATATATATATATATATATTAGTGGCAAACGAGAACTAGCTAGCTAATCACAATAAGGAATCATGTTAGTTTGGGTGGCCTCGAGAGAGTTAATTTGTCGGGTAGGGGCGCCGGCGGAGGGGGTAGGAGATCAACATCGCTTTTCTCTCTAGGGTTTGGGGTCGCCGACACAACGCTTCAAGGGTTAATTTGGGTGGCCTCGAGAGAGTTAATTTGTCGGGTAGGGGCACGGCGGAGGGGTAGGAGACCAACATCGCTTTTCTCTAGGGTTTGGGTGTCCTCAAGAGTTTTGGTCGAGCGAGAGGGCTGAGGGGGTGCTGCTGTATAAGTTATCACGGTTGAGGAGTCCTGACTAGGGGTGTCCGATAGCCGACTATCGCCACGGCTGGACTCCAAGACTATGAAGATACAAGATTGAAGACTTCATCCCGTGTCCGGATGGGACTTTCCTTGGCGTGGAAGGCAAGCCCGCGATACGGATATGTAGATCTCCTACCATTGTAATCGACTGTAACCCTAACTTATCCGGTGTCTATATAAACCGGATGGTTTTAGTCCGTAGGACTAACAACAATCATACCATAGACTAGCTTCTAGGGTTTATCCTCCTTGATCTCGTGGTAGATATACTCTTGTACTACCCATATCATCAATATTAATCAAGCAGAGGGTATTACCTCCATCGAGAGGGCCCGAACTCGGTAAAAACATCGTGTCCCTTGTCTCCCGTTACCATCCGCCTAGACGCACAGCTCGGGACCCCTACCCGAGATCCACCGGTTTTGACACCGACATTGGTGCTTTCATTGAGAGTTCCTCTGTGTCGTCACCGATAGGCCCGATGGCTCCTTCGATCATCAACAACGACGCGGTCCAGGGTGAGACTTTTCTCCCCCGACAGATCGAGGAAGAGTGGTTGGACACCGCCTCGGGGGCTACAATCTCTACGGCGATTGAGCGAACTCCATCCCTGTCTTTGCGAAGACCTCGACCTGTGGTGCCGAACTCCTCTCCGGACTCGAACCTCTCGCCGCTAATCGAATCCGATTACGCCGGTCATGGAGTTCATCGCCACGGACATCTTTCAAAGACTCGCCTTTGGCGACATCCTGAATTCACTAAAGTCTCTCTCTTTATCCGAGAGCCTTGGCCGGACTACGGACAGAAGGTTGGGATGCGGACGACGAAGAAATTCAACGCCCACCCACCACCCACTTTGTAGCCACCGCCGATGATTTAACCGACATGCTAGACTACGACCAAGACATCGACGATATGGACGACGATGCCGGAGACGACCAAGACCCAGCGCTTTACAGTGGCACCGGAAGGCCACCTCGCCATATGACATATATATGGTGGACATCCCAAAAGATGGGAACGACGATGGAACAACGGAAGATGACCCTCCAAGAAACAGCCGAAGCGCCGATGTCAGCGGCGCCACTCTAAATCCCGCCACAATAAAAACGGTGATTCCGGCACGGGAGATAATAACACCACGGACAAGGCCGAAGAGAACCCCTCCAGCAGGACTCGGCGCAGGAGGAGGGAGAAGCAAGTCTGCACGACAAAGGCGCAGTAAAGAGAGGTTGAGGACTATAATTATGCCTCCCTACAAAGATGAGGCAAGCCTCGACGACGACGAGTTTGTCGTGCCCGAGGATCCCGCCAACAGGGCGCTTCAAACGCAGGCTCATAGCCACGGCAAGCAGCCTCAAGAAAAAGCAGCAACATACTTAGAGCTGACCAAGACCAGCTAGTCGATGATGGACTAAAGTCCTTGCAGGAGAAGAGTATGAACTCAACGCCTCCAAAAGCTACCCCAAACGCAGGCCGCTGCCTCGACTAGAGGAGGAAGCACCCAAGTCACCAGCGATGACATGCCAGATCGCCACCCTGCGTGGTCAGCGACAGAGAAGCCTCTCGCCCTCCGCCAAGCCACACCCGCCGCCAAAAAGTACCAAGGCACGGAAAACGACCGGACTAAGTAGATATATTGAGGATAAGGCAAAACATACAAGATCGATTCACGGATCGTGGGCGCGCCAGCAATGCGGATGATTACCGTCGTGCCGGAGACAAGAAAACCGCCGGGCCGAAACACAAGAGACAAAGCTCATATGAGCTACGCCGTGATATAGCCCAATACAGAGGCGCCGCACACCCACTATGCTTCACAGATGAAGTAATGGATCATCAAATCCCCGAGGGCTTCAAGCCCGTAAACATCGAATGATACGATGGTACCACAGATCCTGCGGTCTGGATCGAGGACTATCTCCTCCATATCCACATGGCCCGCGGTGATGATCTACATGCCAACAAATACCTCCCACTCAAGCTTAAAGGACCAGCTCGACATTGGCTCAATAGCTTGCCAACAGAATCAATTGGTTGTTGGGAGGACCTGGAAGCCGCATTCCTTGATAACTTCCAGGGCACATATGTGCGACCACCAGACGCCATGACCTTAGCCACATAATTCAGCAGCCGTAAGAATCGGCCGATAATTCTGACTCGGTTTTAACAAAGAAAAATCAAATCGTTGATCGTCCGGATGCAGAGGCCCTTGCAGCCTTCAAACATAACATCCGCGACGAGTGGCTTGCCCGCACCTAGGACAGAAAAGCCAAATCTATGGCAGCCCTCACAACCTCATGACCCGCAGCGGGAGAGGACAGCTGGTTAGCTCAAGAAAGAACTTGGCCAAACATCCCGATAGTCCGGATACCAAGGACAGAATGGCAGGTCGACGCAACAAGAACAAGCGCCGCGACAACAGCGATAATACATGAAGATACGGCCGCCAATGCCGGATTCAGAGGCTCTAAACCCGTCAGCGGAAGAAGCCATTCAAAAGAAATACCTGTGGCCTGGCCCAACTTGGACTGATATCGATCGCTTGTGCCAAATACATGGCACCCCGAAAACCAGCCAATCACACCAACAGGATTGTTGGGTGTTCAAGCAAGCAGGTGTTAAGTGTCAAGTCAATGAAAAGGGCAGCATAGCAATGACGAGGAGGAGCCCCGCCGCGAACAATAGAGGACAGAAGGTTTTCCACACAAGTGCGGACGGTGAACATGATATACGCAACCCACATACCCAAAAGGGAGCGGAAGCGCACTACGGACGATATGCGATGGAGCCACGCCCCAAAGTTCAACCCATGGTCTTCATGCCCGATCACCTTCCATCGAAGGAACACCCCACTAGCATCCATCACGGCAGTTTCGCCGCATTGGTTCTGACCCAATTTTTGACGGATTTCACCTCACCGTAGTCCCGATGGACGGCGGTAGCAGCCTGAACCCGCTTTATCGTGATACAAAGGCGCAAAATGGGCATAGACCCTCAAGGATTAAACCTACCAAGACGACCTTCAAAGGCGCTATACCGGTGTAGAGGCCAATTGTACAGGCTCACCACATTCAAGTGGTCTTCGGATCTCCGGATAACTTCCAAAGCGAAGAGTTGATCTTCGACATCGCCCCATTCGCAGCGGTTATCATGCATCGCTTCGGACGAACCGTGATTTGTAAAGTTCAATGCGGTGCCGCACCACGCATACCTCAAGATCAAGATGCCAGCCCTCGAGGAGTAATCGCGGTCAATAGAAACACCGAACGCCTCTCCGAACGGAGGAGCATACGGCGTCCTCGCGGGCGGAGGTGCAAAGCAGCCTCTCACGGCATTCTCGAGTCCGCCACTAAGCGCCCCGACACCGCCAAGCGCGCCCGAGTAACCGCAACAAGACCACCCGCACGATTCAAGCACGAGTAGTAATCCGCCCCAACCCCAGCCCTCGCGAAATTATGGCCAGTATTACGCGCACATAATTACGCCCGAGATACCATGGGCATATGGGAGGGCAAGACAACGGCACGCCAAGAATGCGGCTCGACCGCACTGCAGGCTCCTGCTGTGTCATTTCCTTTTTTTTTTCCTTTTCTTCCTTTTTTTACTTTCAGGACTCCGCCTTTGAGAAGTCCTGTCCGCACTTGAATCGCCGAACTCACGATGCAACAGCCAGGAAGCGAAATCCACGCCGAGTGTTCAGTGGTCTCTATTACAGCATTTTTCTTGTTTTACATATCAACCAGCAGCTTACTCCCTCGAGGGGGACATGTTAGATAGTCCCATCCCTTGCTTATCGCACTATTTGTATCGCTCGCTTCCATTGCAGTACTTTTTGAATAAACAATACATAGCTTTTGCTTATTATTGCTCTACTTCCTTTATATATACATATGTTCATTTCACGACATGTTGCAACTGACACTTTGGTACGGCCAATACACGTGGGCTTAAGTATCCCAAAATTATGGTGTGATAAGTCCTAACACTTTCACAAGTGCGGCACCTCAACTTATAGCATTATATGAATCGGCTCCAATCATGTCTTGGGTCAATAGTTGGTTTGCCCTGCCCCGTGTTTTGGTACCTTACGCCCGCTATATCGCTAAGGTAGCACCGGAGAACCATCGCGATTGTGCCTCAGCTTATGCTGGGTCGAGCACCTCTGGAGAAAGCTAAAACTGACCGTCATGATAGGGCGAGAGCCGGTCGCTATTCGAGAGGTTTTTCGGTCCCTAAAGACTTATGCCGCTTAGAGCGAGGAACCGAATTGTCCGCCAAGGCGTGATAGCGCTCAACTCGGTCTTCCGAATACTAGGGGCTTCACCAAATTTAAAATTATAGAATTCTATGGCTAATGAGAGTGTTCAAGCATTATAAGTCCGGTTGCCTTGTTCGTTGTGTTGAGCGCTCCCTAGATGGACTCAAGAATGGGAACAAGAGTGCTCAAGTTTATCCCAACACCCCAAAGACTGTGGCATGGGGGCTGAAGCCAACGACTTGCCATCTCTCAAATTTGATAAACGGCCGCATGTAAGGTAATATTTTAAATTAATAAGCGTTGCTTAGCGATATGAACAAGTTTTCAGCGACAGTGATAACAAATGCGAGTTTATTCAAAATTACATCCTTGGAGCACTCATCCGCTATTCATGGGCACCTTCAGAGGCCCTCATAGTACATTTCGGGCGTATGATGCTCATGGCCCTTCGTGGTTCGTCTGTCACAAGCCTCTCCGATCCAGCTTGCCCCAGCAGCACTTTAGCACGGCAAGGGCCCGACGGACACCTTCAATGCAGACGGAGCGCTTGATGACTTCAAGCCGCGGACAGGCATCCACCACCGCTGATCAAGTCAAGTAGCTCCGGCATGGCCTCCAATGGCCACACCGCGCTTATAAGGCCTCTTCATGGCCTGTTCGGCGACCTTATGGAGCTCGACCAGCTGCTTCAGCTGGTCACTCAGGGCACGGATGGTCGGCCTCAAAGATACCGAGACCGTAACACCTTCTCCATGGAGCTCGCCTCCCTGGCGCGGTAGAATGCGGCAAAGATCGACACACCACGGGCAAATCTACTAATGCTCCCGAGAGCTCCGAATCCGGTAAGTAATAGGTAATTGACTTTACATTCTTGCTTTGCATAAAGAATGCCTTACCCGCCGCTATCTTCTTTAGTTCTTCAATTTCTTGTAGGGCTTTTGGCCTCGGCCTTAGCAGCTTGGCACTCTCAAGAACCGAGGCAAGCCTGACTCGGTCTTCAAGTCACGCCCAAACCCTCGTGTTTTTTCATGAGAATCTGGAGCTCTTGCCGCACTCTCCGCCAGCTGTGTCTCCCCTTTCTCTCGCTTCGGTGCGCTCCGCAGCCGCATGAGCTGCAACGGACACCGCTTCCCTCGTGGTCACCACCTCATTCGTGGCCCCGCAGATCCATGTTATTCCTGTTATTTTTCGCAACCAAAACCTTTTCTATAAGGTATTTCTTTAATAAGGTATTACTTACCTTCCTTGTCCTCGAGCTCCTTCTTGGCTTGTCCGAGCTCGCTCGACCGCCGAGGTTCGCTTCAATGCATTGACCTCGCAACAAGGGCAGAGGTCAACAAAACAGCCTGCATTCCCATATTGACATACTTATGTTAGACTCTCACAGATATCTATTTAGATCCTTAGTCCGCTTTTCTTTCCAACACCGAACTAAGCATCAGGCTACCGCCTATACGGTTATATTTTTACATATTCTAAAACCTACCTCAAAGCCCGTTAGAAGGCTGCATAAGCGGTCACCGCTTTGGCGGATCGAATCGTCCGGATCACCGCGACTCATAACAAAGGCGGTGTTTCCTCGATGGAAGCGCCTAAGCGCCCAGAAGCTATCCGTGCCTCCGCTTGATGGAGGACACCGCGCCTTACCTTCTTCCAAGGGTCCGCCTGCCTGACCTGCATCAACTAAAGGTTCCGCATGGAGACTGGACAAGGGTCGGGCCTAGAGCCCTTAGGGGTCCTTGACCCCGCACTGAGTCCGGAGGTTGCCTTGTGGCACCTCCTGCGCTATTTCCTCTGACCAAGCCCTCTGGTGCCCTCCCCGCTGCACGCCTGCAGCGTGAGGCGAGGAGGCGGTCGGAACCGAGGTACTCTCCATTTCCGACGAGCCCAGGGACCCACTCGATGAATCGGCGAACTCGCCCTTGGGCGGGCTGCACGGTTGTTCGACATTAGAGAACACTCTGCAATAATAAAGAGCCATGGGTATCCTGGACACTTACGATCTCGCCAGGGCTTGGCCTCGTGAGGCCAATCCTCCCGCTGCCGCCGACGCTGGTGGAGAAGTCCGGAGGAAGGGTTCTTCCTTCTGATTCCTCCGCCTCCCAGCCGGGCGGCTTCCTTTCTTCTCCTCCCCACTGGGAGGAGCTTCTTCTTCCTCCTCGCCTCAGAGAAGATTCCGCTCAGAACTGACAAGACTCGCGCCGGGAGCTCCTTCGAGTTCCCGTGGCCTCCTTTCTGGTTTTTCTTCTCCGCACCACATGGTGCCGAGCCAGCAGCCCCATCAATCGGGCGTCCACTGGTCTTCGGCAAAGAGGCCGGACAGCTTAATCTGTCCGGATGTCTTCAGCCAGTCCTGTCAAAAAATAGGGAGTTTTAGATCCCACGAGAGTGAATCTATGAAAAAGAGTCCCGTAAAGGGTAAATAATCTTACTCGCCGGCTTGACGCCGCGAGCTCAATCCGCGATCTTTGGTAGTGGATGCCGGGCTTCGCGCCTTTGAACAGCACCTTACAGCGCCTTCGCACGTAGTGTCAAGAGCCGCTCAAGGTTTGGTGTCAGGCCGGATCGAACTCCCACAAGTTAAAGGCCCTTTGTTGGCATGGGAGAATCCGGAGGATGAGCATCACCTGGATTACGTTGACAAGCCTAAGATTCTTGGCCACCAGGTTTCGGACGCATGTTTGAAGTCCGGATGTCTCGTCCGAATTCCCCACGCCAGCCCGCTCTTTCCATGACGAGAGCCGTGTGGGAAGCCAGATCTGAATTCGGGGGCCGCCACCCATTTGGTGTTGCGGGGCTCGGTGATGTAGAACCACCCCGATTGCCACCCCTTTATTGTCTCCACGAAGGCGCCTTCGAGCCATGGGACTTTGGCCATCTTGCCAACCATGGCGCCTCCGCACTCCGCTTGACGGCCGCCCACTACCTTCGGCCAGACGTTTAAGAACTTCAGCCATAAGCCGAAGTGGGGCTGGATGCAGAGGAAGTCCTCGCACACGATGATAAACGCCGAGATGTTGAGGATAAAATTGGGCCAGGTCGTGGAAGTCCAGGCCGTAGTAGAACATGAGCCCCTTGGACAAATGGGTGAAGAGGAAAACCTAGTCCGCTGGAGGAAGTGGGGAGAAACACCACCTCTCACAGGGCCTGGGGTTGGAATGAGCTGCCCTCGTCGATAAGCCTGTGCGCGATGTTGCCGGACAAGTATCCGCCTCCGCAGTCTTGCGATGTGCCCTCCGCGGACGGAGGAGGCCATCCACCTGCCTCCTGCTCCTGACATGATTGGAGAAAGGTTGAGGTGGAATGTGCGGACTTGGGCGCTGGAGCTGGAGTGCGCGGAAATGGATAAGCAAAGGAGGAAGAAGGTAGAGGTGAAAAGGTGGATCCTTGTCCCCTTATATAGACGGACGAAGCTATGTGTCCCCCACCAGCCTGGTAAAACTCGCTTATTTCCCAAGCGCCGTAATCAATGGCGCGGATGGGTTACCCACGTCCGTATTGATGAGAATCCCGAATAAGGGGCACGATCTATGCTTTGATAAGACGTGCAAGGAAACCGCCCGCTAAACACACCGAGGTGGAAACAGTAAAAACGATTCATATAAACACCGGTCAGGTTGTGATGTCACGCTGAATACGCCAGCAGATCTGTGCAAAATTATTCTCTACGATTGTGATGTGGAACTTGCTTTGCAGAGCCGACACTATCCTTGTGTTCAAAACCTTCTATGAAGTATTCGGAGGAGGAACTCGCCCGCAATGTCAAGACAATCAACGCTACGGACTCATCATCATTGAAGCCTGGTTCAGGGCTACCGAGGAGTCCCGGACTAGGGGTGTCCGGATAGCCGACTATCGCCACGGCCGGACTCCAAGACTATGAAGATACAAGATTGAAGACTTCGTCCCGTGTCCGGATGGGACTTTCTTGGCGTGGAAGGCAAGCTTGGCGATAGATATGTAGATCTCCTACCATTGTAACCGACTCGTGTAACCCTAACCTATCCGGTGTCTATATAAACCGGAGGGTTTTAGTCCCAGAGGACTAACAATAATCATACCATAGGCTAGCTTCTAGGGTTTAGCCTTCTTGATCTCGTGGTAGATCTACTCTTGTACTACCCATATCATCAATATTAATCAAGCAGGAGTAGGGTATTACCTCCATCGAGAGGGCCCGAACCTAGGTAAAAACATCGTGTCCCTTGTCTCCTGTTACCATCCGCCTAGACACACAGTTCGGGACCCCCTACCCGAGATCCGCCGGTTTTGACAACGACAACGGTCGAGAGGGGGTATATATATCGACTGCCCCTCATGTCGGAGTTATCTCGAGGGGGTTATATCGACAACGACGCGACATACATATACATGGGAAAATATGTTATCGGGAGGGGTATCGGCACTCCCCCACGTGTTGAAGTTTCTTCTTTCTCCTCTATTCCTTTCTTCTTCTACTACTCTTCTTTTTCTTCTTCTCGCGAGAAAGGAAAATAAGGAAAAGGAAGAAAAGAGGAAGAAGAAAAAAAAGAGGAGAAGAAGAAAGGAATAGAGGAGAAGAAGAAAAACAGAAAATTTTATTCTTCTCCTCTTCTTTTTCTTCTTATTTATTTCTCCTCTTCTTCCTCTCCTCTTCTTCTCTCTTCTTCCTCTTCTTATTTTCCTTTTTCCTCTCATTCTTTTAGTATTGCTTGTTTAAAAAAATGTTCAAATAGAAAATTTTGAAAAAACAAAGGTTTTGCCTAATGCATTGTTCATATGAATATACAAACATTTGCATATTTCTACAATAATTAATATCACCAAAAAATCTATGAACAGAAAAAAAACCTAACTTTTCTAAAAATCTATCTTTTGCATATATGAAAACATTAATACACATATGAACAAAAATACATATATGAAGAAAACATGCTCGAACAATTTTTTATACATTTTGAACATCTACATACACATAGCCACATACATACACATATACATATATATATATATATATATATATATATATATATATATATATATATATATATATATATATATATGAACAAAAAATTAAATTAATAAAAGTGGAAAAAAAACAGAGCGGTGGCGGCTCAGCAGCGGGGCGGCTAGATGACGATGGCGGCGGTGGGCGGCGAGGGCGCCGGCGCTGCAGGGCGGACGACGGGCAAGGGCTCGGGTGGCGACGGGCGGACGGGCGCTGGCTCTGGGAGGCGGGCGACGAGGACGGCGCTGGCTCGAGGAGGCTGGGCGACGAGGACGGCGCAGGTTGGGGCGGCCTTGGCGGGCGGCAAGCGGCGGCGAGGTGGAGCAGCCTGGCGCGCCGAGGAGGCGGGTCGGCGCTCGTCGGGGTCAATCATGGCGATGAGATTCTGAATTTTGCAAAGTGTTTGCTTATATAGCAAAGCCATTGGTCCTGTTCGTGAAACCAACCGGACTAATGCCCCCGTAGTCCCGGTTCGTGGCACCAATCGGGACCAAAGGCCTCTTTTTCGCAGCCCAAAGGGCGGAAGCGGCGGCCTTTGGTACCGTTGGTGCCACGAACCGTACCAATGCCCCCTTTAGTCCCGGTTGGTGCCACCAACCGGGACCAAAGGCCCTCGTGGCTGCACGCCGGGCCAAAGTTTAGTCCCACCTCGCTAGTTGAGAGGGCGCGAGTGGTTTATAAGCCCCACTTCCGCACCCTCTCAACCTCCTCTCCATTGCAGGCTTACGGGCCTACTTGTTACAGCTGTGCTCGATGGGCCTGCTGGCCTTCTTCTTGGCCTGAATCTCGGCCCATGGATGGGGTTCTAGTCGATTCAGCTGTGGTGGCCCAAAGAGGGTGGCACTTTTTTGTTTTTTTTTTTTTCTTTACTTATTGTTGCTATTTTTACTTTTTTTCCAGTTTTTGTTTTGTTTTCTGCATTATTTATTTTCTTTTTTTTTGCTTTATTTTTTAATTCTTTTTGCTTTTAGTTTTAGGAATATTATAAACTTTCTGTTAGTGCCATTACTTTTCAAATTTGAAAACACTTTTTTGTTTTTTTGTTTTCTTTCTTGCTTTATTTATTTTATTTTGTTTCTACTTACAACAAAATACTTATTTTTGTTTTTTTGTTTTCATTTCTACATTATTTATTTTCTTTTGTTTTTGCTTTATTTTTCAATTCTTTTTGCTTTTAGTTTTAGGAAAATTATAAACTTTCTCGTTAGTGCCATTAGTTTTCAAATTTGAAAACACTATTTTGTTTTTTTGTTTTCTTTCTTGCTTTATTTATTTTATTTTGTTTCTACTTACAACAAAAAAACTTATTGTTGCTATTTTTAATTATTACGAGGGCGAACCATAAGACATTAAAGCATTTCAATGAACTCTGAAAAAGTTGAAAGTTGGCATGGTATCATACTCGCTCGATTATAAAGTTGGCATGGTATCATCATAATAGTTATGGAGAAAGTCTTCACTTTTCTTCGCTTGTGTCATTTCCTTATTGTGCCGTAACCATGGATAATCTTCATCGCTTATCGTGATGTTTGGGTCAGCCTTGACTTTGAAGGAGGAATTTCATGAAACTTTTCATAATCTTCAGACATGTCTGTCTTGTCCTCCACTCCCACGATGTCCCTTTTTCCTGAAAGAACTATGTGGCACTTTGGCTCATCGTATGATGTATTCGCTTCCTTATCTTTTCTCTTTCTAGGTCTGGTAGACATGTCCTTCACATAGATAACCTATGCCACATCATTGGCTAGGACGAACGGTTCGTTAGTGTACCCAAGATTTTTTAGATCCACTCTTGTCATTCTGTACTGTGGGTCTACCTGTACCCTGCCTCCTGTCAGATTGACCCATTTGCCCTTAAACAAAGGGACCTTAAAATCATGTCTGTAGTCAAGTTCCCATATGTCCACTATGTAACCATAATATGTGTCCTTTCCCCTCTCGGTTGTTGCATCAAAGCGGACACCGTTGTTTTGGTTGGTGCCTTCATACTGAGCAGGCATTCAAAGAAGATTTATTTCTCTTCTTTTGTAAGAGCGTAGCTGGCAGGACCTTCTTACTGCTTCGGAGGCATGCCCTCTTTTTCGTGCAAGCGTTGCAGGTCCTCCCGTGCCTCAGGTGTATCTTTTGTCTTCCCATACACGCCCAAGAAGCCTAGCAGGTTCACGCAAAGGTTCTTCGTCACACGCATCACGCCGATCAAGAGCGGACCTCTAGGTCTTTCCAAGAGGGTAGGTCCCAAAATATAGATTTCTTCTTCCACATGGGTGCGTGATTCTCAGCGCCATTCAAACAGCTAGTCCGCCGACCCTTTCCAAATATTACGTAAATCATTGACCATAGCAAGTACGTGATCACCGACGCATGGCGGGCTTCTTCCGTGATCTGCCTCGCTTTGAATTGCTTGCCTTTCTTTCGATAAAGGATGGTTGGTCGGAAGAAATCGACGGCGGCACAGTGTACACATTCTTCCCGCAGCTTGCCGTATATACTATCGGTGTCAAGTAAACAGTGCGTGCATGCGTGGTATCCGTTGTTTGTCTGTCCTGAAAGGTTACTGAGAGCGGGCCAATCGTTGATGGTCACGAACAGCAACATCTTTAGGTTAAATTCCTCCTGTTTGTACTCATCCCACGTACGTACACCGTTTCCATTCCACAGCTGTAAAAGTTCTTCAACTAATGAACTTCCGCTTAGGGCCTTGGATGAGAACTGGCATCATAATGAACTTCCGCTTCATGCACATCCAAGGAGGAAGGTTATACATACATAGAGTCACGGGCCAGGTGCTGTGATTGCTGCTCTGCTCCCCAAAAGGATTAATTCCATCCGCGCTCAAAGCAAACCATACGTTCCTTGGCTCACTTGCAAACTCATCCCAGATTTCTCTCGATTTTTCTCCATCGCGACCCGTCGCCGGTGCTCTCAACTTCCCGCCTTTCTTACGGTCCTCACTGTGCCATCGTGATCAACTTGGCATGCTCTCCGCTTTCAACAGACGTTTCAACTTTGGTATTATAGGAGCATACCACATCACCTTCGCAGAACCTCTTCCCGGGGCTCGCCACAACATCACTGTGGTCATCTCGCCTCGATCTTATACCGTAATGCACCTTATACCGCATGCGTTCAGATCCTTGTACGCACCGCGGTAGAGGATGTAGTCATTAGAGCATGCATGTATCTTCCGCACCTCCAATCCTAGAGGGCATACGACCTTCTTTGCTGCATATGTACCGTCAGTAATTCGTTATCCTTTGAAGCTTCTTCTTCAATATTTTCAGAGCTTCTCAAATCCTTTGTCAGCACAGATTCTCGCCTTCCATCGCAGCAATTCCAAAGACGGTCCCGAGCTTTGTGTTGCCATCTTCGCAATTGGGGTACAACCCTTTTTGTGGTCCTCTAACATGCGATCGAACTTCAGCTTCTCCTTTTGACTTTCGTGATTAAGGCCCTTGCATCGACAATGACCCTGCGGAGATCATCATCATCGGGCACATCGTCTGGTTCCTCTTGATCTTCAAGAGCTTCGCCATTGCAAGATCATCGCACATCGTCTCGTTCCTGTTGATGTTCAAGAGCATCACCGTATTCAGGGGCACATAGTTGTCATCGCATCTTCTTCTTCGCCGCCTTCCATCATAACCCCTATTTCTCCGCGCCTCGTCCAAACAATATAGTGTGGCATGAAACCCTTGTAAAGCAGGTGGGTGTGGAGGATTTTCCGTCGAGTAAGACTCAGATTCTACATATAGGGCATGGACAACACATAAAACCTTTCGCTTGTTTGCCTCAGCCACTTTGAGAAAATCATGCACGCCTTAATGTACTTTGAGGTGTGTCTTGAACCGCACATCCATTCCCGGTTCATCTGCAGGCATTATATATAATTAAGTAAGATGGGGCGGATACCAAAACCATCGCACTATATAAGATGCAATAATAAAAGTAAGAAAATTATACAAGTATCTATATAAACATACAAGTAAGAATTTTTTTTCCTTTCAGAAAGAATATAAGATAAGAACAAGAGGCTCACCACGGTGGTGCCGGCCACGAGATCGGCGCGGGCGATCGACGGCGGTGAAGACGGGGACGGGACGTGACGGACCGCTAAACCTAGACAAATATTAAGGAAAATGGAACTTGGAGGTCGAGCTTGAGAGGAGAAAGCTTAAGTAGTGTGGCTCGGCATTCCATCGAACACCTCGTGCATAGGAGGTGAGCTAGAGCACCAAAGCTCTCCCTCGCCGCCATTTAATAATAGAGCACCTGGAGTGCTCGTCATGGGCGAGGGTATATATAGGCAACTAATTGGTCCCGTTGGTGACTTGAACCGGGACTAAAGGGCACCTTTGGTCCGGTTCATCCCACCAACCGACCAATGGTGGTGGGCCAGAGCGAGGCCCATTGGTCCCGGTTCGTCCCCACCAACCGGGACCAAAAGGTCTGCATTTAACCGGGACCAATGGCCCGTGGACCTGCCGCCACCGGGCTCATTTAACTGGTCCAATGTTCCATTGGTCCCGGTTCGATTGAACCGACTAATGGGCTGGCCGGCCCGACCATTGCCCTGCTTTTCTACTAGTGGCACCTGGCGGTGGAACTCGGGTCCGTGGAGGCACGCCGGTTATGGGCGGCCGACGTTGTCGGTGGACCACCCCGCGGCGGACGAGGGCGTAGATGAGGTAGCTCCGGTGCGGTGGTGAAACGCGACCGTCGTGTTCGTCATCGTCGTCCGGCACGGAGGTGGGGAACGGTGAGGAAAGAGACGATGCGAGGGGCGATTTGAGGGATGGCGTTGAATTAGGGATTTCAGCAATTTGGGCGCGGAAGGGGACGATGGAGAAGAGAGATTTTGTAGGGCTGGAATTGGGGCCACCAGATATTTCAATCCGAAACATGGAAGCGCGAACTTATATTGTTGTCGCCCTTTTTGGGGGAAGGGGTGGGTGGTTGGTGCTGCGCGTCCGTCCGACACACGCGACCACCCTCGACAGATTCACGCTTGCGCAAGCAAGGCACTGCTTTAGGTTCATGACATGTGGGCCCAACAGTGGTTGGCCCACATGTCGGCCACCCAAGGGTTGTTGCCTTTAAGGCAATCAAGCAGGCCCAATTTCGACACTAATTCTGGTCTGCCCGGTGCGCTTACATTTGAGAATGCAAACTAATCTTCTTTCATTTGCAAACGAATCTGTATGTATTACCATGCCCGTGTTTTCCTTGCAATAATTAGTCATTCAAACGAGATACTCCATCCGCTCACTTTTGTAAGTCGCTTTGCATAACTTAAATGAAATGTTTTGCACATTGTCTCAAATGTCTTCAAGGTCTTATAAAAGTGAACATAGGAAGTACTATAAATTAATTAATTAGGAGTTATTTGAAAAAATCGAACGGTACCCACGCTTAACGTGGATTAGAGTGTGTCACATAATTAGTTATTTGAATTAGAGTGTGTCACGAAGTTAGTTATTTGAATTAGAGTGTGTGTCACGAGTTTATCTCCAATTCTAACGTGGATTTCGTGATTTCACCGTATCCATGCTACTTTTTTAATACAAATTCATATGTATATGATGAACACCATGGTAGTGAGAAAACTTTGGATGGATTCAAACATATGACCTACAAAATAGCACAACAAATTGAGCCAATGTCAACTTTTCAAAACTTAGTATGGCACGAATTCAAAATAATTACCAGATGCTCGGTCCTCGGTTCAAATCTTACAATGTACAATCAATTGAAACATCGATATTAAGTCTCGGACTATGTACCCCCAAGACAAACGCTACATACTTCTTTGTATCGGTCAATCTTCCTCTCCTAACCACCTTAGCAAGCTATCGGTTTCAACGACGCTCATTCTTTTCTCCATGTTTCGATCTCTAAGTCTCTCAACTACACAACCCCTTTTTCCACTCCTGTTACTAAATGTATTTACCTCACACACCCGCCATTGCACCCCATGCCGAGCTCTCTCTCCCCCACTCCTCTCACCCTCTCGCTAAATACATGCATTTCCTATCTAGCCCCCCCACCTCTCGTGCGCATTTAACGCACGTTGTATATCTAGGTCACACCTCGAGACTGTCTCACTCTTTCTTCCGCGACGGCGGGCCACGCTCTCTCAATCTCGCTCTCTTTATCTGAGTCTCGTTTAACCTCGTTTTCTTTCACACACAAATGATATATCTCCCTGTTCGGGCCTCGATCGACACACTCTATACTCTCTTTCGACCTCATGGATCATCGGTTGACCTTGCTTCCTCCCACGCACAAAATATATCTACACATCTATGACTGGATCATCTCTCAAGCTCTATCTTACAGCCCTCACCCTTACAAAAAGATCAATCGGACAATATCTCTTTGGAGCATATATATTTGTTCAATGAATGTCGGACCATACTCACTTTGTCTATCTATCTATCAAGCCGCACGTCAATAGGCAAGATACGTAGAATAGCAATGTTTCTTGTACCCCCTTTGTTCACATAATGTTTTTATATTACCACAGCCTAATTAATGGATAACATGTAATATTATTTTTAGTACTATTCGCCTTCACTTACTGGTGGGTTCCATGTGTGCTCTCTCTCTCTCCTCCCCTTCTGCGTTTAGATGCACGGGCAAACAGGAAGAACTCGCGGGCGATGTTGCCATTGACCATATGTGGACGCGTTCACAACTCACAAGTCACGGCACCAGTTTCACGCATTAGCAGCACTAGTCACAGGTACGCAATGCACGTTAATTTGGAAGTATATTAAGTGCATGCGGATATTAACTACTAGGATATTATTTGCGTGTTGTCATGTGATTAGCACTATTTTTGGCATGAAATTAACTGCACGCTAAATGTGTTGAGCGCTCGACATTGAAGCAGTCTAGGTCGTTGGATGACAAGGAATACATGTGGCTTGATTACATTTTATATTTAATTTGATACGGCTCTAGCAGAACATTCAATCGATCAAACCATACATTTCGTCCAGTCTGACTCCGACTTTAAATTATACGACGATCGATATAAAATAAACAGAAATGATAAATGTTCGGATTTTAAGCATGGCAATCCGAACGTTTTTCATGGCAAATTTAGATTACGCTGGCGGCGGGCGGCGCGCTCGCGGTGGGAAGCGGCTCTCTGCGTGCTCGTGTGTCGCCGAGCCATCGACCGACGGGCGACGGCGGTGTCTTTGCGCCGTTGTTGGCGTATTCTCGACATTGGCCTAGCTTCAAGGAAGGCCAAAATGTTCTAGACTTCGAGCGAGTCAATCGCGGGAGGAGGCGATCGCATTGGTGCACGGAAGTGGTCGACGGCGCCATCCATGCCGCCGAGGGGGCACCGCACGCTGGGACAGCGCCATCAACGGTGCGGCGGAGACGTTCGTGTGCATGGGCACCGCACGGCGCGCACGCTCGCAGCGCGCAAAGCGCATGCGCTGGCAGGTGCACGGGCACCCGCACGGGCGTGCGCGTCAGTGCACGTGAAGGCGCATGCGCTGGCAGGTGCACGGGCACGTGAAAGTCAGCGGGGACCTCGCGGAACCCCGTGGCATCAAGCTCGGCGATAATGTGCGGCTCCCAGCCCATCAATGCCACGGGGATGGGCGCTGGCGCAGTCGGGGCGACGGGAGCCGGAATGGGAGCGCGGACAGGCGCGGCGTCTTCCCGCAAGGCCAGTTCAAGCTCGTCCCAAAGCGCCTTATGTTCTTGAGACTCCGGTGGGTGTCTTCCCGATGAAACCGAACACTAAGGGCAGACCATCATGATGCGGCATGGCGACGCTTAGGTCGACTAGTTGGAGGTAGACGGCAGGAGAATCGAGAGGAAGAGAGAGGATTGTAGCGATACCGGTAGTGCGGGGTTGATTTTAAATCGCGCGCCGGCGACATTAAAAGTGAGAGCAGTTGGGACGACGGTGGGTGGCGGAGCTCGGTAAAGGGCTCGCCTCCCGTGAGTCTCTGCACAGCGTCTGCTCACACGCCCTCGACGACAGCCGGCAAGAGCGGGTTCGCTCGCAGCCTCCCATCGACTCACACGCTTGCTGGGACGACACCTGCCGATGAGAAGCCGGGACTCGTGGCGGCACGTAAACGCCCACGGTTTCAATAGTGAAATCGTTCGCCTTAACGTGACAGGTCTTTTCCCTCAAAAAAAAACGTGACAAGTCTTTGTTCCAAAATAACTTGGCTCTTCATTTGTGCAACTTGTCATAAGCAGCTTGTCTCCAATTGAAGAAAAAACTTACGAAGTAATATTTGTGCCATATCACGTGACCATGCTCAGTTTCAAGAATTTATGCTCCCATTTGGATTTTCTGAAATTTAAGATCCAGGATTCGAAACAATATCATAACCTGCATCATGCAATAAATTTTCAAGTCGTACATCTGTCCTGTTGTATTTCTTAAGAAAGGATTTGGTCAAACATTTTGCTTAGTTAAACCTCCTTTCCGGTTTATAGGGCTCAATTCAAAAATCTCACCAACCAAGGTAGATGGTGAGTGGTGGAACAATTGTTGTAGTTTGCAAAACCACTCAATTAATGCGCTTGTTTTCCTCAAAAATTGTGTTTATTTAATGCATTAATTGTAATGCATGCATGCATAAAGTACATGCATTGGTCAATTTTCTCGTAATACTTATGTAATGATTTATTGCACCTTGAAATCTGAACATGTGATGGGGAAAACCAAATTGAGACTTATAAAATGGGAAAACTAAAATTTTGAGATAAGCCCTATAAATCGAAAAGGAGGAGTAAAGGATAATCCTTCGCATCAGTGCATTGCCGATATATTAACTCAAGTACTAGGCACTAACAAAAAAGTACTAGGCACGAACAAACGGGCTCAATTATGTGCTCATCCCGTGTAGTAGTAGTAGTAGTAGTACTAGGCAATGCAGTTGACGGGTGACATTGACGAGCGGCAACCAGGAATTGAACTGCTCGCACGGTAGGTAACGTTGTCTAGTTACTAAAGCATCCTCCGTTGTTCATTGGTAGTCATTATAGACCGGGACATGAGGGAATTTCCTAGGGCTGGAATTCTCGCCAGATATTTTGACTTGAAACGCCGAGGCTCGACTGGTTGGGGTTGTTTAATGTGCGCATTTCACGACGCCATCAAGGACACGAGCCCGCTTTTTTAGGATCAACACGAGCCAAGGTCTGGCTGGTACGCCGTTGGGTCCTACCATTTGAGAATACGAAAGGAACCTTTTAAATTGCCAAACAAATCTATGTGTATTACAATACCCGTATTTTCCTTGCAAAATACTAATCTCAATGTGGTAATTGATTTATGATGAGTCGTTGAATTAGATTGAATTTGTGATATAGTGATCTCAACATGGATTTCACATTCAATGGTATCCCTAGTAAGTTTTCAAATGCAAATTCAAATTTAAAAGATGAACAATATGGAGGTGAGAAAACTTTGTATGTATCAAGCATATGACCACACACACACACACACACAGACACACACGCATCTAACACAACAACAATCCAATAAGTATAGTGCATCTATTTTTCCAACCCATGAATGTATGACACGAGTTCAAAATACTCCTTTTATTCCTTAATATTAGTCTTTAGAGAGTTCAACAAGTGACTACATACGAGCAAAATGAGTGGATCTAGACTCTAAAATATGTCTATATACATCCGTATGTGCCAATTCATTTGAAGCCTCTAAAAGACTAATATTTAGGAACTAAGGAGTAAATGTAAGACATCCATGGTCCTCAGTTCAATATTTAAAATGAACATGAAATGAAACATGAATATTAAGTCTAGTACTACAAGACATGCAAATGTTGTGTTTAGGCGGAGCTATGATTCTCGGGGTCAACCCTCGACCTTAGATAAAACAAAGGAGCTCTGCTTAGGGTTGTTTAGATTATCTTTGTTCCCACCCTCCCAACCACCGATTGGTTGTGCACCCCCACCCTCCTCCCCGGGAGAATATCATGTGCCCCATAACTTACATGCTATATGCCGACACGAGTTGCTTGGAGCTTGTAGATCTGAGATATAGCAGCTCACATGATGTGTCTTAATTTTTTGCAGGAAACCTTGATGAGTTTGAGAATTGCACATAATTTGTACAAAACTACTTAGATGCCCTTTGATCCCATATCCAACGACTCAAGTCAGATCACCGTAGCATCTAAGATGAAGGAGGACATCATATTCTCCCGTATGTAAGAATATCATGTGCCACCACACCTTAGATGCTTTGGTGATACAAGCTCTTTGGAGGCGTTGGATTTGTGACCCAACACCTCCTCGATGGTTCAATGGTTTTTGTAGAAAAGCCCCAAAAGAGTTCGCCATCGCCATAAGCACAAAGACTGCTCAGATGCCATTGATCTCAGATCAAACGACCTCCAAGCTCAGATCACAGTAGCATCCAAGCTGCGATAGCACCTTATGTTTTCTCGCACGGAGAGTATGAGGTGCTCCCGCACCGTAGATTCTATGGTGATACGAGTTCACTGAGATATAACGTCCCACAGTAGGAGGTTTGAATGTTTTTGCAATATACGGCTGATAGAGTTTGGGAAATGCGCAGAAAGTACAAGTAATATGCATGTGCCATCTGATCACTGATCATACGACCTAGATGCTCATATCACCGTAGCGGTAATTAAGCTACGGGAGCACCTAATATTAGCACCGGGAGCCGTTGATCAAGATGCAGTGGCACACACGAGGCCTGAATGTTTTATTTGCAAAAAAACTTTGAGAGTTTGTAAATTGCGATAATTACATAGACTACTCCCAAGCCATTGATCTCACTTCCAATGGTGTAAAACTCGTATCACCATAGTATCTAAGCTGCGGGGTGGATGTGATATTCTATGTCGCTGTCATTTTTGTTCAGAACTTGCAAAATACGGTAACTCGTGTCACATTTGTCTAACCACGCAAAGTGTTTGTTCAAAAAACCATCCTACACTGAAATAACGGAACAACACACGGGGGTCCCACTTGTCATTAATCAAATTTGGACCTAAAACTAACAAATCTGAAAGACGAGATTCGAACTGGCAACCTGGACTACAAAGCGTAAGTCAATAGCCTGAAAAAATGAACGGTTGTTGGCTTTGTCCCATAACTTGATTTTATACAGTACTTGCGTTGAGTAGAGTAGAGGTAGTGCCTCGTCAGCACGTGCATGACCGTTGTCTCACTTACGGGTGGTCCCGGGTCTGCGATCTCAATCTCTCTTCTCTCCATCGTCTAACCTTTGCACGGGCACACACGAAGAGCAGCGCTAGCTTGCCGTGGTGTTATTACAACTAAAAAAAGCTTGGAAAATAGAAAAATCGCCTAGAACAAGAGACGTTGCGGCTGGTCGAGACGGAGCTAACCGTGCGACGTTTGCATGATGAAGCTGTGTGGCTAGTGGGGTGTTTTCGACCGACTGGCTGGGTCCCGAGGTCGAACCATAGGTACTACGTTTGATAGAGTATATTTTTACACGCACATTTTTCCTCCGTGCCAAGACGTGGCACACCCTACCTCGCGGTTTCGGGGTCCTCCCGGGTGGTGCACGCATATATTCTTCCTGACGTGGGACGCCCTACCGCGCGTTTTCTTGGTCCTCCTCAGTCATAGCGCCGAAGCAAGTAAATGAGTCGTCAAATCACGTAAGACCACCTTTCCCGCCGAGTACATCAGTGAAGCACGGTGGCTAGCTAGTTGGGCTAGTTCGACCGATTAGCTAGGCCGCCGCCACATTTATTTTTTCACCCCTTTTTTTATCTACTTGCCGGTGTAATTTAAATATCCACCACGTTGCTGTTCGTGTTTGGGTGTGGCAGGATTTTAAATTTTTTGATTGACGGGAGCAGGCGCGGCAGGATTTTTAATTTTTTGATTGACGGGAGCAGGCACGGTAGCAATTAGTCACGATGACTCCGCCTGTAAAAAACCACTGCTCCCTGATGTGAGAAGTCGTTGACTGGTGTTTTACCGTGGTGAAAACCAAAAGATTCCCCGCTCCTCGGCTGCCTCCCTCCGCCTTCCCGTAGATTGCATTGAATTTCAGCCATTTCGCCCCATTTGCTTCCTCTCCCCATTGCTTCTACCTGGTACCATGGCGGAGCAGCAGATCACGGAGTCCGAGGTGAGGCGCCTGACACAGGAGCTCCATGCCAAGGATGCGGAGCTCAGGGCCAAGGACGTGGAGCTCCGTGAGCTCAAGGAGGAGAGGAGTGCCATGCTCCTCCGTTATGTGCGGGAGTTCACGGAGCTTCAAAAGCGACAGACGTCCACCACAAAGATGCTCGAGGCGTCGGCGGTGTTGCTGCAGAAAGCGGGAGATACGATTGGCCGTCAGGGGAGCCGGCTGGAGCGCAAGCGCGCCGATCGTGACGAGGTCCAGGATCGCCTCAGCCACTTGGTGAACCAAGTTGCCACACACGTGTTGCGGCTGCGCGATGCCTACCGTCGTGCCAGCGCGACGATCCCAGCCGTCGGGCTAAACCTGTTCGACCACCCGGCGACTTCAACGAGTTGCGGCTTCCTGACCTATTCTCCTTCTTCACCTATATCTCCGAGGAGCTGAGCCATCTCCGCGCGATGGTGGGGGCTGAGCTGGACAAGGAGGGGTTGCTGCGCTGCCGTCGCCGCTGCGGGCGAATCCTTTCGTGGCTCCGCCACCGAATCAATTCGTGCCATTGACGCCGTCTTTGATTTAGCTAGCTCCCGCCGACCGGGAGCGGCTCTGCGGGCGTTGCACCCTGCATCACCAACGCCGTGCGCCCGAGAAGAGAGGGACTTCGGTGGTGTTTAGGCGCCTCTGCATGGGCCTGTCCATATCTCGTGCAACATGACCGTTGATCAAACTCTGACGGTGCAGATCCGCCACCGTAGCACAAAGCATGTGGGTGTGTTTGGTTGCATTCTCATCTCAATATAGTTGTTTCCTCTTCGTATTTTTGTCAACCTACTAGTGTGGACTCATGCACCCTTCATGCACTCGACAAACACCCAAAAGTGGGTCGAGAAGGAACTTTGCTCCCATCCTGCACCCTTCATACACCCTGCCTAACACTATAGGATGTGCTTCATATGGTTCATGTTTCGTGGAGTACCTGTAGCACCGCATTCTCCGTATGCTGTGGACCTAGTTCTATTAACATTGATCTCACTGCTCATTCTCGACCGGACAATAAAAAGCGGTACTATGTTACATATAGTAGTAGTTGACATGCGCACAACACAGCAACAAGATTGTGTAGTATCGACGATGAACCATCGCACATGCCTAGTAGTAGGAGCACTGTATGTTTAATGGCTGTCGTGTTTCACACTCCTCCGTCGTAAGAGTGGAAACGCTTGTTGTAATCATTTTTTTCTTCGAATGAAAAACAGTGGACACGCCTACCGTGCGGATCCTCCTCCAGCCATGCACTAAATTACTCACTTTCGCCGACGCAGGGACAGCCAAGACTGGGTCCACCAGCCATGCACTAAATTACTCCGTAGTAGGGTGACGGTAGACTACCCCGATCAAACCGCCGCAGTAATGCCCAAATGAGCCGTCAAATCACAAAGCCCCTCCTTTCCAAAGAAGAAGTTGGACGGACGAAGCAACCATCATTTCACTCTTCTCTCTCAGCTTCCTCTCTTGAAGAAAACCCCACTCGCTTCGCTTCTCCCTCAGCTCGTTCCTCCTTTCACTCTTCTCTCTCAGCTTCCTCTCTTGGATGGACGCCGGAGCACCGACCGACGTGATGTCTATGGCTCTGGCCAAAACCGTCGAGGCTCATGGTACGAAGAAGCGCAAGCACCTCGCCAAGACTACCGCAGACAAGCTCAAGGCCATCGCCCTGTCCAAGCCCCCCTCTCCGGGATCCCTCATTAAGCAAGTCCAGGTAATGTCTCTTGTTGACGATCTTTTTCTCGATCTTGATCATGTTTTTTCATCTAACACGCAGTACTAGTACTGGTAGTACAACTTTCTGGGTGATCTTGCATGTGATTTTAGTGTGACAAATGACGGTTCTAAATTCCTCTTTTGACCAAAACATGCGAGAGGTTGACATTGATTTCTTATAGATTACTTTCAACTACTCCCTCTGTCCCAAATTTATTGTCTTAGATTTGTCTAGATACAGATGTATCTAATACTAAAATGTGACTTGATACATCCGTATCTAGACAAATCTAAGACAAGAATTTTGGGACGGAGGGAGTACTTTATGAACATCAATGCTACCTTTTAAGAGGGTATATTTGCCTCAAGAATTTGTGTTATGGATATTGCATGTAATCCCTCTCGCTCTCATGCCTTTGAAGACATGTTCTAATGTCTTTGTTCACTCATTTCTGTGCGATATGTAGTCATATATGGAGTATAATATCGAAAATCATCTTATATTTCTGAACGGAGGTAGTAATGAAATATGGTTTCTGTTTGAATTAGAACCAGGTCCGCGGTGGAGATGAATTTCTCAAAGTCATGCCGTGTGAACTGGAAGACCTGATGATGAGTTCTACTGCTAAACTATCCAGCTGCCGTGTCCTTGTCGCCACGTGTCCTGAACTAGTGTTTTCCTGTAGCATTGTTGTTAGGCATGTTCTCGAGGCTGTACTTCATCACAACAATTTCCTGGTTGTGCCTTCGATTACGAAGGGTGTGGTTCTTGTAAAGCTTCCCAACAAATCTGATGCGGCATGTCTTCATCATCATGTTTATGAGTGGAAAGACCACTCTATTAGGTTCTCCAAGGTTGAAAAGATGGTGATGGTGCATGTAGACATCTCACACGAAGTCCATGGCCTAGTCAGTTATGCGGGGTTCATCCCGTAGGTCGGTGGCAAGAAATAGTCTGCAGAGTTTAGTTAGTGCAACTTTGCTTGTCTGTAGTAAGTACTATTGTTCAGTACTTGATTTGTGTTTGTGAACCCTGTATTGTTTATTAGTACTGCCGCTTTTGGTGTGTGGTCAGTCCTGAGAACGGTATATGTTAATGTCTGTCCACTCAATTCAGTTTGTACATTTTGAAGTATCCAGATCATATTTTTTGTGAGGACGGTTTATCAATTATGGTTACACTCCAATATCTGTATGCATTGCAGGGTTTATCGCACCCACCAGGATTTCCAGTCCCATGGATGTTCGGTCCATACGATTTGTCACGACCTTTGGACTGTCCTTCTTGTGGGAGTAGGCAGGGCCCCTGCATGCCATGCGTAGTTGGACGATCAACCTTCTGTTTAGTACTTCAACATAGTGATTTCCTAGTAAGGATTCACTCGTGTCACATCAAGTAAATCTTATTGATTTACTGTCTAAATCTTATTGATTTAATGTCATGTTTTCTTTCTTTTCCTGCAACTTTACTATGCAGGTTTTGCCATGTGACATTCATCATAGAATAAACCGTTTGGTTTGCTCTACGATGGCTATTTTTGCAGGTTTCACTTCTTATGTCGTGTCAGTAACGAAGGCACTGTCCATAACTTATATTACTGAAAAAAATTGGATCAGTCTGTTGTCTGAGTACAAGCTGAATCCCTATGATGAACTGCAGTTTGGTTTAACAAAAACGCCACAATTAGTCCTTCTCGTGTTCCAATGAAATGAAGAAAAAAACTGGATCACAGTCACGGATCCTAGTCAAGTTGGAAAGCTGATCATAGCAGACCAGACACGATCGCCGCTGTCTCGCACAGATCGAGCACCGCAGCTGCTCTAGCATCGACAAAGGGCAACAGCTCACCGATCCTCGCCGAGGATTGGTCACCGACCGCGTCGTGATCGTCCGATCACCGGAGGATCGGGCATCGACACCGCACCAGCTCTACAAGGAGCACCATCTCCGCAGCAGCAGGGCTTCGCACTGCACCGACACTTGCACTTGCATTTGGTTTGGCCCGTGCAGTTGCACCGGCAACAGACTGGGCTGCAGTTCGCACTTCATATACCAAAGTCCTTACAAAAACCGACATGTCCACCTTCTTGGTAAGCATTGGCCGCCCAAGTGCTTCGTTCTTTTTTCTTTCCATGTTGTTTCACATGATTCACTGTGTTGATCTAACTGTTTGGGTATGTCTTCTTGTTTTCAAACAGAGAATTCCTAGAGCAACGAGGGAGTCGTTCAACAATCCGGGCGACCACGGCCAAGTTTCTCTTACCATGCGCAGCCTTGGTGTGAATGAACCTACTCAATATACCGTAAGTACAAAGGATGGTCGCATGATGATTGATGCTAAAGGATGGTCAAGGTTCAAATCTAAATCATATCTTGCGGTAGGGGAGGATGTCAAAATCGAACTTTCTCGGCAAGGAAAGTTGGTCCAAATCAACTTTGAAATTCTTCAGTAGCAGCACGCAACTGCCAAACTGATCTATCCTCCGAGAGATTTTGATGTAATAATCTGGCATGGTGAAACAAGTTTCCTGTGTGTATAAGTAGTACGACAGTATTATTCATAACATGGTATATCGTTGATAGAATTGCAACTCTGATTGCTAGTTAGGAACTGTCATTCGATTTCATTCCAACAGCTGCCGTGCTTTATTCAATTTTGTGTATTCGCTTTATGACAAAGATCTAAAACCAGCGCAGCATCGATCGCTTGCAATATGAAAAGCGGAGGTAGAACACATGGGCCCCCAAACATGCGTGGTCGGCTCATGCCCAAAGTCCGTAACCGTGAGCCTATCTGAATATTATATTCTCAGCTGAACCCCCATAAAAAAAAGTTGAACCCCCATAATGCCCGCGCGTTGCAGAGGGAGTATATTTCTCGGCAAGGTGAGCCTGTGATATAAAAGATTTGTATATTTCTTTACAGAGGGAGTATCACTTTGTCAAAATATATATTTATGTGTAACTAGTTACTCATGTCTTTCTACTTCCTTTCACTGATATGTGGGGCAACCGGCAACGGGGTCCACATGCCATATGCACAAATTAGACTGCACAACTTCACGGTAGACACACCCCGGTCGTAGCACCGCAATAATGCCCAATGAGCCGTCAAATCACAACCCCCCCCCCTTCCAGCTTTAGCAGTAAGCTGGATCGACGAAGCGGCAATATTTCACTGGGCCTGAATCCCTTCTCCTCGCTCGTTGTTCGTGAGAAAACCCCGCCGGCGATTGCATAGGGTTTTCTCATGGAGAACCAGGTACGAATTTTTCATCCATCCCGATAAATCCAAGTCCCTTGGTCGCTGGTAATCCTAGGATGGCAGCCGCCGTCATTGATACATTTTTCTTCATACTGAATCTTGTGTGTTTCAGTTGCAGTCCCAAAGTGCGAGTACCCTACAGATTTCTGCACCCACGGCGAAACGCCACCCTTGTTCCTTCTCATCCTACCACAGCATTTTGAAACGCGCACAGTATGTTCCTAGAATCCTCTTCTCTATCCGGGAGGGTGGGGTTTTTGAACATGTTGTGTTTTCATATTATTTTTCCTGCAGTGTATTATTTCCTCTGCCAGAACACATGTACTTAAGATGCTCGGCCTTGCCATAACTGAATACACTAGTTTAATGGTCACAGTGAAGACAATCCATGGATATTGCTTCCGAGTTGGGTTCATGAACCAAGAAGATCGCTGCTTTTTTTATGGCCGAACTTGGATAAACTTTCTCAAGTGTTACGGACTGAAAGTTGGCGCACGAATGTTGATGGAAATAGCAGAACCTGGTCTCATCTTCACTGCGATCTTCCACCCAACGTCGTTCCAATTGTTCATCCATGTTAGTTTTGTATCTGGTTCTTGCTTGTTGCCTCGATTACTTCTTAATCCACCTATTCTGTCTAACTAATCACAATTTAACTTTAGAAGTAGCAACGAGTCTCACGAAGATGCTACTTCTAACTAATATTGTCTTATAATTGGTGGCGCGTGTAGGTTTGTTCAGAGTTAAGAAGTCTGCTCGTTTGTTACTCTGTAATAACTCGGCTATTACTAATGGCACTGAAGTTGACTGGATCGACATCCACATGTTACTACACTTTATTGATCATCTTGAGATCCTTGTGGGGCGTTTCAATGGTGGAAGGACACGTGGGATATGTGTGCCACTGCTGCACTCGTTGAACAGGTCCAACTGTGTCGAGAAACTTATGGTACGAGCTGTTTTCTGTTATATATGTTGTTCATAAACTATTGCTTATACATAGTTTTACAGCTGTGATCTTCTTGAAACAGGAACTGTCGAGTTCTATTGTTCCTATACGATGCTCGACCATGGTCGGGTCGGACTTGCACTTGGTCACAACATGATGTTTATGTCGACCTACTCAATTCCCTTGGAGGCTAAAAGATACTTATTCGTGGGTGGTCTTAGATAATGAAGGCCCGCCCATCTTCGAGAATAGGACAGAAGATTATGTTCATGCTTTTCCATGGCTCTAAAGCGAATATCGTGTTTATTGACCACGCTTGCGAGATGAAGCCGCTTTAAGGTTGTGGATGCGCTGGGTGGCGCTGGGCCTTGTCACGGGCTTGGCGGCCTCACCCTTGGTTAATCAGAGCTCAGAGGCAAAGTAGCTTTGCTCCAGCGTGCTTTGTACGGTTGAACCTGTATAAGTACTCATACTGCTTTCAGCTTTGGTTGTTAAGTGCCCCGCTGGTTTGATTAAGGTTGTTAAGTACTCCCGCTGCTTTTACGGTGGTCGTGTTTCTTCATCCTGTCTTCCTCCACCGCCAAAACCAAACCAGCGCCCGGTAGCCGCTGCTTCCGCCTCCCACGGCTTGTTACGCCAACAAGACGACGCCGCCCCACCGCCTCCTAAATCGTTAACACCGACGCCCTCCAGTAGCGTTACAGCGCTTCGCCCTGGCGCCGCCCTCTTGCGTTGTCAACATGGTCAACAAACAACAGAATCGCGAAAGCACGTGGAGAGGATGACAGAGGGGCCCACCACGTCAGTATGGAAAAATAAAATGCTTCCTCCTAGTGTTTTCTCGACATCCGGGACCCACGACATTGTGAGCGATATAGTCAATAGACAAGAGAACATCACAAGATCGGTGACACCGGGACGAGCTAATCGAGCAATATTTTTTTGTTTGGTATTGTTGAGACAGAGCAGGGTTTGAACGGGTTGTGGCCCGCCTAACCTGTGCTTATATTTTATGTTCACCATGTGACCAGCCCAGCTATTTTTTCTTTGTGCAAATGAGCCCAGCTTTTATTTTTTCTCAAGAATACCCAATCCAGGCCTACTTATTTTTCTCGCTTTGAAAGTAATATGAAATGGGTTGTAAATATAAAACAGATGAAAAATTGGCAATTACTTTATAATTTCTGATTTTTTCACATTTTCAGATTCCTATTTCACTGGGCATTAACCTAATTCAAATATATCTTCAAAGTACTTTAAATCTGGCTCGACATTTCGTATTAAAATAGTTTGGAACCCACAGATATGCGTAAATTGGCCCCGCCAACAAAAAAACGATCGCAATAAATTGCATAAGAAGTTGCCATGAGCTATATATAAATTATTGAAAAAAGAGGGAGTGGTCTGACTTGTGGGCCTGTTTAGTTGACGCGTATGCAAGCTTTTTTAGTTATTATATACTACGCCAACAAACGATTCTAGTAGACGAATCGCTGGATGTCAATCCAACGGCCGTCATGTTTCTTCAATCTCGATCTTCTTGCTCCAGCCACCAAAGCAAAGACCGGGACCGCTGCTCCGCCCCCGTGGTCGGCTATATGCTGCCAAGCAGCCTCAGCGCCCTACTACTCCCACCGCTGGCCGGGGCATCCTCTACTCACCCACACCCCTGTTATTCTGCGGGCGACGGCAGCCTCACACCGCAGCCAAACCGGTGAACCCTCATACTCCTCTCCGCGCGGGCTTCCACTGCCGCGTCTTCCCCGGCTCCGTGTCGTCCCCTTCCTAGGCCTCGCCGTCGTCCACCGCCGTGGTGCTCTCGGCGCCGCGTGGTCAATGTGGTCAACGACCGACTTCCATCGGAAGAGTACTGTACGTGGAGAGGCTGACAGTTGGGTCCACGGCAGCCGCAAGGAAGTGCCTCCTTATTACGCGGAAAATAATTATTCCTCCACCTGACATCTGGGACCCACAGGTCGGGCCACCTTATTTCGCAAAAAAACGTTCCCCCCGCTGTCAGCTCGGACCCACCGGAAGAGCCTCCTTATTACGCACAAAAAAATGAATACCCCCTGCTAGCTGGGACCAACCTTGGTGGGAGGCTGACTTGTGGGCCTACTAAGTTGACTGGGACGGAGGCCTTTGTCAATTTTAGTCAATATATGAAAGATTCTAGCTCCGCCCCCTACTACTCCCACCGCTGCCAGGCCATCCCTCTACGCACCCACACCCCCTGTTATTCTGCGGCGACGGCAGCCTCATACCGCAGCCGAACGAGTGAACCCTCATACTCCTCTATGTGTGGGCATCCACTGCCGCGTCTTCCCCGGCTCCGCGTCGTCCCCTTCCTAGGCCTCGCCATCATCCACCGTCCTGGTGCTCTCCGCACGGCGTGGTCAACATGGTCAAGGAATGGCTTCCATCGGACATGGACTGTACATGGAGAGGCTGACAGCTGGGTCCACGGCCGCAGCATGGAAGTGCCTCATTATTTCCCGCAAAATAATTATTCCTCCACCTGACAGCGGGGACCCACCGGATGGGCCACCGTATTTCGCGAAAAAAGCGTTTCCCCCTGTCTGATGGGACCCACCAGCTACATCTTCGCACGCAAGGAAGTGCGTCTGAAAAAAAACGATTCACCCTCGATCGCTGGGACCCACCAGCTACATCTTCGCACGCAAGGAAGTGCTCGATACCGGGACCCACCTGGTCAAGAGTACGAGCATCGCTATTCTGGTCGCGAACGATACGCATATCTTGGTCGATGTAGAGGCGCCGCACGTGTCGTAGATGTAGAGGCGCCGCACGTGTCGTAGTAGAGGCGCCGCACGTAGCATGTACACGCACGCATGCCGCGAGGGTGCAAGAAAGAAAATACGGCCACGTACGTACATACGGGCAGGGTCTCTAACGCCTATTGCGCATACGTACATGGCTGGGTCGGAACGGAGAAACAGCGTCATCGTCGTGTTCATGGGGAGCCAACCGGCTGGGTCGAAACGGAATGCGTGGTCGTGTTCATCGGGAGGGCTTGGACGGAACAGGCGATGGAAACAAGGCATGTCGTACCGCACAACGGAGGAAACGGCCTTGTGTTCGACCGGCCACGTTTGAAACGGGGTCCTGTTGATCGGGAGGGGCCTGTCGTACCGCAAAACAGAAGAAACGGACCTCCTACGGTCGAAACGAGGGTCCTGTTGATCGGGAGGGGTGTGGCGTACCGCAAAATGGAGGAAACTGATCTCCTACGGTCGAAACGGGGGTCCTGTTGATCGGGAGGGGTGTGGCGTACCGCAAAACGGACGAAACGGACCTCCTACGATCGAAACGGGGGTCCTGTTCATCGGGAGGGGTGTGGAGTACCGCAAAACGGGACTCCATGGGACATTGTTCATCTCCACCGTCGACCTCCTCCAGCCTTCATGGGCTACCGTCGACCTCCTCCAGCCTCCACGGGCTCCTGTTCATCCAGCCTCCACCGCCAGCTACTCCACCGCCATCGCTCAACCACCCTTCCATGGGCACCCTCCACCATCTACTATTCATCCAGCCCTCCACACCACGGGTCCTTTTCAACCACCCTCCACGGCCACCCTCCACCGCTCATCGCTCATCCAGCCCTCCACACCACGGGTTCTGCTCATCCAGAGGCAAGGCCACCGCCACTATTCATCCAACCCCCCTCCTCCCCGCAACGCCACTGCTCACCCAATCGATCGGCTTCAGTTAGCAGCGAGAGCGGCGAATCGCCCATCAGTTCGATTAACAGCCATCGATCGATCCTCGGGTTCGAGAACGCGTAGCCTGCAGGTAATCGCCGGGTTCGATTAGAGCCCAACGCCGCCGGGTTGATTAGAGCCAACGCCGCACACACGCCAAGATACGAGAGAGAAGCGCGATCGCTCTGCCCTCGACCTCCCACCGAATCGCAACTCCCGAAATTTTCCTCCCCTCGCTTCTACCATAGTTTTTCCGTCATGGACGGCCCAAAGAATGTCATGCAGCTGCGCCCGCCCGCCCCAGACGAAAAGCCCATTTTCCGTCATGATTTTTGTCATAGAAGTAGGAGCCCACCACATCTATGATGATACCGGTTTTATCACAATTATCGTCATAGAAGTGTCATATGTATATGAGAAAAAAAATTGCTCGCCCAAAATGTCACGGATGTGTCTTTTTTTGTAGTGTTGACCTTGGGCTTCTTCTCTTCTGGATCGGCAGCCGGCAGCTCGAGGAGGGAGAGGCACCCTTCCTCAGCCCTGGCGCACTTGGTCGCCAAGTTGAACAGCTCTAGGGATGTGCACAGGTCTTCAGGATTGCCAGCTCCTCTTTCATCTTGATGTCACGCACGCCATCGGAGAAGGCTGAGATGATGGCTTCCTCAGTCACCCTGGGGATCTTGAGGCGAGCGTTGTTGAAGCGCTGGATGTACTTCTGCAGGGTCTCTCCTGGCTGTTGCTTGATGCTGCACGGGTCACTCATGGCCGGAGGCCGGTCGCGAGTGGCTTGGAAGTTGGCGATGAAGCGAAAAGCATCTCGCCCCGAGGAGGAGATCGTGCCAGAGCTGTGTTCAGAGCCCTGCGGGCACCGTCCTTGAGCGCCAAACCAATTCGCCATGACCTTTTCGTCCCCGTTGGCAGCTTTTTTGCCCAGCTCGTAGATTTGTAACAACTCCGCGGGGTCTGCAGTGCCGTCGTAGCGAGGGGGCAGGTCAGGCTTGAAATTGCCTGGCCATGCGACACTGCGTAGCTCGGGGGTGAAGGCGCGGCAGCCTGTGGTGGCCACCAGAGCCCTTTGCTGGTGCTGGGCTTGCTCCTGGAAATTCCCACGCGCCGCCTCTTGGAGCAGCGCGGGGTCTTGACGTGGTGGTGAAGGGATGCGGTCATGGCGCACCGGTGCTGGGAGCACGCGGGCACCTTCTTGGGGATGAGGGATCTCTTGGCAGCTCCGTTCTTATCGCACGGGCGCCGGACATGGAGGGTCTCGTCCTGGGGCCGCGCGCCTTGGAGCCAAGGCGCCTTCCTGGGGAGGAGGTGGCGGAGGCACCTCTTGGTCCACGCCTCCTGCACAGGATGGAGGGCAAGGCAGCGAGAGAGATGCCAAAGGGGAGCCCCCGGCGGTGCTGACGAGCTCGGTGATGCGAGTGAGCCAGTCCTCGTAGAGTTCATCGACGGGAAGGTAGTGCAGGAGCTCACGGGTAACGTCTGGGCAACGCGGGTGGCGAGAGCAGCCCGACGCTCGGCGCGAGCCCGGCGAGCGTCAGCCATGGATACGACGGAAGATCACACGCGACCAGCGGAAGAAAGATTCCGGCGTACCCCTACCTGGCGCGCCAAATGTCGGATTTCGGGTTCCGGCAGACCCTTGAGGTTCGAACTCTGGGGTGTGCACGAAGATCTTTCCCCTACCAGCTCGCGTCTCGGCGCCTCGTAAGGAATCTAGGCTAGAAGGAAGAACACACAAGGGACACGAGATTTATACTGGTTCAGGACACCATTGTGGTGTAATACCCTACTCTAGTGTGTGGTGTGGTGGATTGCCTCAGGGGCTGATGATGAACAATACAAAGGGGGAACAGCCTCGCGAGGGGCTGTTCTTGAGCTGGTGCGATGAACTGCTTGGGTGAGTTTAGTCGCCTCTCTCTCTAGTCTATGCACAATCTGATCCTCTATCGATCCGTCCCCTTGCCCTGTGGTGGCTAGCTCTATTTATAGAGGGAGGCCCTGGGCCTCTTCCCAAATAATGAGCGGGAAGGGCACCAACAATTGGCCATTTTGAAGGGGAACATCTAGTACACTTATCCCGACTAAAGTTGGTCTTCGACTGCCAAAGACTCTGGCGGTGTGATGACCCACAAGTGTAGGGGATCTATCGTAGTCCTTTCGATAAGTAAGAGTGTCGAACCCAACGAGGAGCAGAAGGAAATGATAAGTGGTTTTCGGTAAGGTTTTCTTTGCAAGCACTAAAATAGTAGGTAATAGATAGTTTTGTGATAAGATAAATGGTAACGAGTAACAAGTAAATAAAGTAAATAAAGTGCAGCAAGGTGGCCCAATCCTTTATGTAGCAAAGGCTAAGCCTGGAAAATTTCTAATACTGAGAAAGGAGCTCCCGAGGACACGTTGGGAATTATCGTCAAGCTAGTTTTCATCACGTTCATAGGATTCGCATTCGGTACTTTGATAATTTGATATGTGGGTGGACCGGTACTTGGGTACTGCCCTAACTTGGACAAGCATCCCACTTATGATTAACCCCTATTGTAAGCATCCGTAACTACAAAAAGGAGTATTAAGGTAAACCTAACCACACATTAAACATATGGATCCATATCAGCCCCTAACTAAGCAATGCATAAACTAGGGTTTAAGCTTCTGTCACTCTAGCAATCCATCATCTACTTATTACTTCCCCATGCCTTCCTCTAGGTTCAAATAATGGTGAAGTGTCATGTAGTCGACGTTCACATAACACCACTAGAGGAAAAGACAACATACATCTCATCAAAATATCGAACGAATACCAAATTCACATGACTACTAATAGAAAGACTTCTCCCATGTCCTCAGGAACAAACGTAACTACTCACAAAGCATATTCATGTTCATAATTAGAGGAGTAATAATATGCATAAAGGATCTGAACATATGATCTTGGACCAAGTAAACCAATTAGCATCAACTACAAGGAGTAATCAACACTACTAGCAACCCACAGGTACCAATTTGTGGTTTTGATACTAGATTGGATACAAGAGATTAACTAGGGTTTTGAGAGGAGATGGTGCTGGTGAAGATGTTGATGGAGATTGACCCCCTCCCGATGAGAGGATCGTTGGTGATAATTTCCCCCTCCCGGAGGGAAGTGTCCCCGGCAGAACAGCTCCGCCAGAGCCCTAGATTGATTCCGCCAAGGTTCCGCCTCGTGGCGGCGGAGTTTCGTCCTGTAAGCTTGCCCGCGATTTTTCCAGGGTAAAAGTGATGATATAGCATAAGATGGACGCCGGAGGCCCACCAGGGGGCCAGGAGATAGGGGCGCCTATATAGGGGGCGCCTGCCTCTCTGGACAGGTGTGGGCCCCGGCCTATTTCTTTCGCTCATAAATTCTTATTAAATCCAAAAGTTGTTTCGTGGAGTCTCGGGACTTTTGGAGCTGTGCGTAATAGGTTTCAACGTTTGCTCCTTTTCCACCTGAATTCCAATTGCCGGCATTCCCCTCTTCATGGTAAACCTTGTAAAATAAAGAGAGAATAGCCATAAGTATTGAGATATAATGTGTAATAACAGCACATAATGCAATAAATATTGATATAAGAGCATGATGCAAAATGGACGTATCAACTCCCCCAAGCTTAGACCTCGCTTGTCCTCAAGCGGAAGCCGAAATCGAAAAATATGTCCACATGTTTAGAGATAGAGGTGTCGATAAAAATAAAATACGGACATGAGGGCATCAAGATCATTCTAATAACAGCAACATATATAGATTTTGTCATATGATTTCCTATGCTCAAGTAATAAGCAATTCACAATATCAAGTATGGTTCAAAAACTTCATTGGGAACTAACAAACTATAATCTCAGTCATTGAAGCAATTGTAATTTATCGTAACATCAGAAAGAGTCAATAATAGAGCTTTTCAACAGGCTCACATACTCAACTATCTCGTAGTCTCCTATAATTGTTAACACTCACGCAATACTTGTGGTTATAGAGTTTCAGCCGAACACTGAGAAAGATAGGGGCTTATTGTGTTGCCTCCCAACGTATTCACCTTTAGGTGATGTCAACAATAATAGCCCATGCTAACTTAATTACATCCAATTGATATATATATATATATATATATATATATATATATATATATATATATCATGATCTTTCAAACACGAGGAGCTTGCCAAAGGATAAAATAAAAAGGGAAAGGCGACGATCACCTTGACTCAAGAATAAAGTAAAAACATAAAGTAAAAGATAGGCCCTTCGCAGAGGGAAGCAGAGGTTGTCATGCGCGTTTAGGGTTGATGCACGAAATCTTAATGCAAAAGAACGTCACTTTATATTGCCCCTTGTATGTGGACCTTTATTATGCTGTCTGTCGCTTTTATTACTTCCACAACAAGTTCGTACAAAGCTTATTTTCTACGCACTAATAAGTCATACATATTTAGAGAGCAATTTTTATTGCTTGCACCGATGACAACTTACTTGAAGGTGTCCAAGATTATAAAAGGTGTCCAAGATAATGTATTTATATGTGAACCCCTCTTTCCTTATCACTTCCTATTAATTGCAACGATGACCAAGGCTACGTTCATCAACTCTCAACAATTTTTATGCCTCATACTTTCCATGTGTGAAGTTATAACTATCCATAAGATCAATATAAACACTTTTATTCTTTCTACTTTCTCAAGATCATAGCAACATATCAAAGCCCTTGACTCAACACTAATCTTTATTATAGATAGCACATAGACTCGATTACATAAAGGGATCACAATGAAAAACTCAAAACTACTTGATATCAAAACTTCGAACTAATAGATCAAGATACTACTAAAAGGATCAAACTAAATAAAGCGGTAAAGATAGGAGTGTGATGGTGATACGATACCGGGGCACCTCCCCCAAGCTTGGCAGTTGCCAAGGGGAGTGCCCATACCCATGTGATTATTTCCTCGGAGGTGGTGAAGTACGAGTTGTTGATGATGTAGGCTTGTCGTCCGTCTTCCAAGGCATAGGCTCTCCATAATAAAAGGATGATCGAGTATCCGGGATCCTTAAATCTGCAGCCAAACTCATTCGCTTGAATCTATATTCATACTCACAGTTCTGGTTTTGCAGGTCATAGATCTGGGCTTGGAGGTGCTCGATTTTCTCTTGGAGCTTGAAGATGGTCTCCCCAATGACTTTAGCATCTAGCTTGTGGTTGTTAGTGAACTCCGTGATCATCATCTGGTTGGCGTTGAGTCCACGCTCCACCATCCCTTGGCACTTGAAAACTTCTCGTTCCACGGTTTCGAGCTTTGTCTCCACGCTCCCGGTACGCCTTGGTCCCTCCACATCGCGGATGTGCAGCACCCCCTCACGCATCTCAATGATTTGAGGATGATGCAGCACCTCCGCGAGATAGGGGTTGATAACCCTCTCGAAAAACTTGTCCTTGGGAGCGCTTGGAGACGCCATGATGCTCTAGATCTGAAACAGAAACGGCTCGAAACGAAAATAGAGGATATTTGCGTGATACGGTGGTCAAAACCTTCGGGAGTATATATAATGAATTTTTACCGACCAAAATACGTAACATACAAGAAAACGGAGTCCGGGAGGCACACGAGGTGCCCACAAGACAGGGGCGCGCCCTCCACTTCGTGGGAGCCTCGTGTCCCTTTCGGACTACTTCTTTCTTCCTAAAATTCTTAAATAATCCAAAAATGATAAAAATTGACATTAGAGTTGTTTTGGAGTCAGTTTACTTACGGTACCACATACCTATACCTTTTCGGAGTCTGGAACGTTCTGGAAAGTGTCCCTTATGTATTCCTCAGGGGTTATGGTTTCAATAATATTAGTTTCAACATTGATAGGATTACCTGAAATATAATGTTTAAGTCTTTGACCGTTTACCACCCTCGGATTTGTGCCTTTGAAGTTGTTGATTTTTATAGCACCAGAATGATAGACCTCCTCGATGACGTAGGGACCTTCCCATTTTGAGAGAAGTTTTCCTGCAAAAAATCTTAAATGAGAGTTGAACAATAACACATAATCTCCTATGTTAAACTCACGCTTTTGTATCCTCTTATCATTCTAGCGTTTGACTTTTTCTTTGAAAAGCTTGGCATTATCGTAGGCTTGGGTTCTCCATTCATCAAGTGAGCTAATATCAAACAACCTCTTCTCACCGGCAAGTTTGAAGTCATAATTGAGCTCCTTAATATCCCAATATGCTTTATGTTCAAGTTCAAGAGGTAGATGACACGCTTTTCCATAAACCATCTTATAGGGAGACATACCCATAGGATTTTTGTATGCAGTTCTATAAGACCATAATGCATCATTAAGTTTTTTGGACCAATTCTTTCTAGATCTATTAACAGTCTTTTGCAAAATTAATTTGAGCTCTCTATTGCTCAACTCTACTTGACCACTAGACTGCGGATGATAAGGAGATGCTATTCTATGATTGACATCATACTTAGCAAGCATCTTACGGAAAGCACCATGAATAAAATGTGAACCACCATCAGTCATAAGATATCTAGGGACTCCAAACCTCGGAAAAATAACTTCTTTAAGCATTTTAATAGAAGTGTTATGATCAGCACTACTAGTTGGAATAGCTTCTACCCACTTAGTAACGTAATCAACAGCAACTAAAATAATAACCATTAGAGGCAGGAAAAGGTCCCATATAATCAAAGCCCCAAACATCAAATGGTTCAATAACAAGAGAATAATTCATATGCATTTCTTGACGTCTAGTAATGTTACCTATTCTTTGACATTCATCACAAGATAAGACAAACTTACGATCATCTTTGAAGAGAGTAGGCCAATAAAAACCAGATTGTAGTACCTTGTGTGCAGTTCTATCTCCAGCGTGGTGTCCTCCATAAGATTCAGAGTGACACTTAGGTAGAATCTGTTCCTATTCATGCTCAGGCACACAACGTCTAATAACACCATCTACTCCTTCTTTATAAAGGTGTGGATCATCCCAGAAGAAATGTCTTAAATCAAAAAAGAACTTTTTCTTTTGCTGGTATGTGAAACTAGGCGGTATATATTTAGCAACAATGTAATTAGCATAGTCAGCATACAAAGGAGCAGTACGAGAAGCATTGACGACCGCTAATTGTTCATCAGGAAAGCTATCATTAATAGGCAGTGGGTCATCAAGAACAATCTCTAACCTAGACAAGTTATCTCCAACGGGGTTCTCAGCTCCCTTTCTATCAATAATATGCAAATCAAATTCTTGGAGCAAGAGAACCCATCTAATGAGTCTAGGCTTAGCATCTTTTCCATAAGATATTTAATAGCAGCATGATCAGTGTGAATCGTAACTTTGGAATCAGCAATATAAGGTCTAAACTTATCACATGCAAACACAACTGCTAAGAACTCTTTTTCAGTAGTAGCATACTTTCTCTGGGCAGTATCAAGAGTCTTACTAGCATACTGGATAACATTCAATTTCTTATCGACTCTTTGCCCTAAAACGACACCTACAGCATAGTCACTAGCATCGCACATAATTTCAAAAGGTAAATTCCAATCAGGTGGCTGAACAATAGGTGCAATGACCAAAGCTTTCTTAAGTGTTTCAAATGCTTCTACACAATCATCATCAAAGACAAAAGGAATTTCTTTTTGCAATAAATTAGTCAGAGGCCTAGAGATTTTGGAAAAGTCCTTAATGAACCTCCTATAAAAACCGGCATGACCAAGGAAACTTCTTATACCTTTTATGTCCTTTGGACATGGCATCTTTTCAATAGCATCAACTTTGGCTTTATCAACTTCAATACCTCCCTCGGAGATCTTGTGCCCCAAGACAATGCCTTCATTAACCATAAAGTGACACTATTCCCAATTCAGGACGAGACTAGTGTCTTCGCATCTCTGCAAAACTCGATCAAGGTTGCTCAAACAATCATCAAAAGAGGATCCATAGACGGAGAAGTCATCCATGAATACCTCACAAATCTTTTCACAAAAATTAGAAAATATAGCCATCATGCATCTTTGAAAGGTAGCAGGTGCATTACATAAACCAAAAGGCATACGTCTATAAGCAAAAGTAGCAAAAGGGCAGGTAAAAGTAGTTTTAGATTGATCCTTCGCTGATACAGGTATCTGAGAGAAACCAGAATAACCATCTAGAAAGCAAAAATGTGTGTGTTTGGATAGTCTTTCTAGCATTTGATCAATAAAAGGTAAAGGGTAATGATCTTTCTTAGTAGCTTTATTTAACTTACGGAAATAAATTACCATCCTATAACCTGTAATAATTCTTTGCGGGATCAATTCATCTTTATCATTAGGAACAACGGTAATACCTCCCTTTTTAGGGACACAATGGACAGGGCTTGCCCATCCACTATCAGCAACGGGATAAATAATATCTGCCTCAAGGAGCTTTAGTATCTCCTTTCTTACCACTTCCTTCATCTTGGGATTTAATCGTCTTTGAGGATCTCTAACTGGCTTGGCATCTTTCTCCACTGAAATTTTGTGTTGACATAATGTGGGACTGATGCCCTTAAGATCATCCTGAGTATATCCAATAGCAGCTCGGTGCTTCTTCAGAGTTTTCAATAATCTTTCTTCTTCTTTCTCTGAAAGGTTAGCATTAATAATAACAGGATATATTTCTTTTTCATCAAGATAAGCATACTTAAGATTATCAGGTAATGAATTGAGTTCAAACACGGGATCACCCTTGGGTGGAGGGGGGTCCCCAAGAATTTCAACGGGAAGGTTATGTTTCAGCATAGGTTCCTGTTTAAGAAACACTTCATCTATTTCTTCCCTTTCCTTCATAAACATATCATTTTCATGGTCTAGCAAATATTGTTCTAACAGATCAGTTGGAGGAACAGCAATGGAAGCAAGACCAATAATTTCATCCTTACTAGGTGGTTCCCTTTCACGAGGTTGTCTACTAAACTTAGTAAAATTAAGCTCACGAGACATACCATCTATGCCAACAGTGACAATATTCCTTTCACAATTAATCTTAGCACTAGCAGTATTCAAGAAAGGTCTACCAAAAATAATGGGACAAAAATCATCTTGTGGGGAACAAATTACAAGAAAATCAGCAGGATATTTAACCTTCCCACACAAAACTTCAACATCTCTAACAATCCCAATAGGTTTAATGGTATCCCTATTAGCAAGCTTAATAGTAACATCAATGTCTTCTAATTCAACGGGTGCAATGTCATGCATAATTTCTTTATAAAGATCATAAGGTATCGCACTAGCACTAGCACCCATATCACATAAGCCACGATAACAATGATCTCCTATTTTAACAGAAATAACAGGCATGCCTACAACAGGTCTACGTGTCTTAGTATCAGGTCTAGCAATATTAGCAGTCTCACCCAAGAAAGAAATAACATGCCCATCTAAGTCCTCATCCAAGAGATCTTTAACCATAGCAATACTAGGTTCAACATTAATTTGCTCAGGAGGTGTATAAGTCCTAGTATTACTCTTACGAACAACAGTCGAAGCTTTAGCATGATCTTTTATCCTAACAGGAAAAGGAGGTTTTTCAACATAAGCAATAGGAACAATAGGATCACTATATGTAATAGTATTTTCCTCGACTATAATAGGTGCAAATACTTTCACTTCAATAGGAGGATTATATTTAAACCACTTCTATTTAGGAAGATCAACGTGAGTAGCAAAAGATTCACAGAAAGTAGCTACTATCTCATAGTCAAGTCCATACTTAGCGCTAAATCCACGGAAAGCATCGGTATCCATAAAAGATTTAACGCAATCGAACTTAGGTGTCATAACTGACTCCTTACCATCGTCGGAACCCCAATCTTCAGAGTTGCATTTAATTCTTTCCAATAAGTCCCATTTGAAATCAATAGTCTTCAGCATATAAGAACCAGCACAGGAAATATCGAGCAGGTTGCGATTATCAAGTGAAAGCCGAGCATAAAAATTCTGAATAATCATTTCCCGAGAGAGCTCATGATTGGGGCATGAATATACATTGACTTAAGCCTCCCCCAAGCTTGAGCGATGCTTTCTCCTTCGCGAGGCCAGAAATTATATATGTAATTACGATCACGATGAACAAGATGCATAGGATAGAACTTCTGGTGAAATTCCAACTTCAATCGCTTATAATTCCAAGATCTCGTATCATCACATAGCCTATACCATGTCATTGCATCTCCCTTGAAAGATAAAGGGAAGACCTTCATTTTGACAACATCATCGGGAATACCTGCAAGCTTAAATAATCCACAGACTTCATCCACAAAGATAAGGTGTAAATCGGGATGCAATGTTCCGTCTCCTGCAAACGGATTAGCTAGCAGTTTTTCTATCATAACCGAAGCAATCTCAAAGTTAATATTTTCATAAAGTTCAGTAGGTTGAGAAGCATCTCTTTGCTCTTCTGGTTGCGGTGAAGATACCCCAAACAAGCCCCTCAAAGGATTAGTTTCCATAGTGAGAAGTAATAGAAAATTTCAGCACACTATATAAATGTTTCCTTACCAACTTCCACTCACCAAAAGCGCTACACTCCCCGGCAACTACGCCAGAAAAGAGTCTTGATGACCCACAAGTGTAGGGGATCTATTGTAGTCCTTTCGATAAGTAAGAGTGTTGAACCCAACGAGGAGCAGAAGGAAATGATAAGCGGTTTTTGGTAAGGTCTTCTCTGCAAGCACTAAAATAGTATGTAACAGATAGTTTTGTGATAAGATAAATGGTAACGAGTAACAAGTAAATAAAGTAATTAAAGTGCAGCAAGGTGGCCCAATCCTTTATATAGCAAAGGATAATCCTGGACAATTTCTAATAATGAGAAAGGAGCTCCCGAGGTCACATTGGGAATTATCGTCAAGCTAGTTTTCATCACGTTCATATGATTCGCGTTCGGTACTTTGATAATTTGATATGTGGGTGGACCAGTACTTGGGTACTGCCCTAACTTGGACAAGCATCCCACTTATGATTAACCCCTATTGCAAGCATCCGCAACTACAAAAAGGAGTATTAAGGTAAACCTAACCAGAACATTAAACATATGGATCCATATCAGCCCCTAACGAAGCAACGCATAAACTAGGGTTTAAGCTTCTATCACTCTAGCAACCCATCATCTACTTATTACTTCCCCATGCCTTCCTCTAGGCCCAAATAATGGTGAAGTGTCATGTAGTCGACGTTCACATAACACCACTAGAGGAAAAGTCAACATACATCTCATGAAAATATCGAACGAATACCAAATTCACATGACTACTAATAGCAAGACTTCTCCCATGTCCTCAGGAACAAACGTAACTACTCACAAAGAATACCCATGTTCATAATCAAAGGAGTAATAATATGCATAAAGGATCTGAACATATGATCTTCCACCAAGTAAACCAATTAGCATCAACTACAAGGAGTAATCAACACTACTAGCAACCCACAGGTACCAATTTGTGGTTTTGATACAAGATTGGATACAAGAGATGAACTAGGGTTTTGAGAGGAGATGGTGCTGGTGAAGATGTTGATGGAGATTGATCCCCTCCCGATGAGAGGATCGTTGGTGATGACGTTGGTGATGATTTCCCCCCGAGGGAAGTGTCCCCGGCAGAACAGCTCCGCCAGAGCCCTAGATTGATTCCGCCAAGGTTCCGCCTCGTGGCGGCGGAGTTTCGTCCCGTAAGGTTGCCCACAATTTTTTCCAGGGTAAAAGTGATGATATAGCAGAAGATGGACGCCGGAGGCCCACCAGGGGGCCCAGGAGATATGGGCGTGCCCCTGTCTCCTGGACAGGGTGTGGGCCCCCTGGCCTATTTATTTCGCTCATAAATTCTTATTAAATCCAAAAAGTTGTTTCGTGGAGTCTCAGGACTTTTGGAGCTGTGCAGAATAGGTTTCCAACGTTTGCTCCTTTTCGGCCTGAATTCCAGCCTGCCAAGCATTCCCCTCTTCATGGTAAACCTTGTAAAATAAGAGAAAATAGCCATAAGTATTGAGATATAATGTGTAACAACAGCCCATAATGCAATAAATATTGATATAAGAGCATGATGCAAAATGGATGTATCACGGTGACACCATCCTGGGCTCCACGATGACTTCCATCCTGCCGCTCTGCTGGTCTTGGTCTTGTTGCACCAGAACGGTAACCTTTGCCCGATGCCTTGGCATGTGCTTGCCCACTTTGCACCAAAGGGGAAACAAGGACACTCCGAAGGCCGGCGCCCGCCTGGCGCACGCCTGGTCTCGATCGTCATGGCTTGCGTCACGGGCTCCTCGCGAGGTGCCCTGCCTTGATCTCTCCGCCTCCTCGCGAGCCTGCCTGATGAGGCTGCTCCCGAGGAAGCTTCCTGTCGTCCGCGCTGTGAGGCTTGGCCCCTCGCAAGGGTCTTGAGTTTGAGCTGATGAAGTTGGGCTGTACTGGGCCTTCGCTTGAGCCACGCCGTAGGCCGCAGGCAGGCAAGTCTGGGGACCCCCATTCCCAGAACGCCGACGGATTTACCCTTTCTGTCTGTCCATCCGTCTGAGGATGATAAGCAGTATTGTATTTCAATTCTGTTCCGAGGGCCTGATGGAGACGGGACCAAAAAGCAGAGGTGAAAACCGAACCTCGGTCAGAAGTGTTGGTTCGGGGAACTCCATGCAGACTGACTATTCTGGATACATACAGTCGTGCAAGCTCATCTGCTCGGTATGAGGTTTTGATTGGGAGGAAGTGGGCCACCTTGGTTAATGTATCCACTATGACCCAGATTGCATTATTGCCTCATCGGGTCTTAGGTAGTCCTGTGATGAAATCCATGCAGACATCGTCCCATTTCCATTGTGACACTGGCAGCAGTTGGAGAAGTCCGGCTGGTTTCTGATGTTCTTCCTTTACTTTGTTCCATATGTCGCAACAGGCCACGAAATAAGCAATGTCTTTCTTCATTCCATCCCACCAGAATATTTGTCGAAGGTCTTCATATATTTTTGTACCTCCAGGGTGGATTGAATACGAAGATTTGTGGGCTTCTGACAGAATTTTCTGCTTCAGATCCGCTTGATTAGGCACACAAATCCTTCCCCTGAATTGGAGGGTACCGCACTGATCCTTCGAGAAATCGGAAAACCTGATACGTTTCTGCAGATCAGCATCGCCTGACTGGGCTTTGCGGATTTTTCCTCAAGAGTAGGGGTAACCTTCAGAATATTGGCAAGGCTAGCCTCAACTATGACCAGGTTGAGCTAAGCAATCTCTTCTTTAAGTTCGGAAGGCAAAGATTCCAATATGACATATAAACTAACGGGCTTTCGACTAAGTGCATCCGCAACCACGTTGGCCTTACCCGGATGGTAATTTATTCCAAGGTCATAATCCTTGAACAACTCAAACCATCTTCGTTGACGGAGATTTAAATCCGGCTGAGTAAATATATACTTGAGGCTTTTGTGATCGGTCAAAATTTGGCACCTTTTTTCCGATGAGGTAGTGTCTCCAAATTTTTAAGGCATGAACTACCGCGGCCATTTCCAAATCATGAGTGAGGTAATTTCCTTCGTGGAGTCGTAGCTGCTGTGAGGCATAAGCTACTACCTTGCCATCTTGCATAAGTACGCATCCCAGTCCTTGCCTGGAAGCGCCGCAGTATACGTCAAAGCTGCGGTAGATATCTGGAAGTGTTAATACTAGCGCAGTTTTCAGGCGTTTCTTCAACTCGGTGAAAATTTTCTCACAGTCAGTAGTCCATTCAAACTTCTTATCCGTTTTGAGCAGCTCCATCATGGGTTTAGCAATCTTGGAAAACCCTTCAATGAAACGGCGGTAGTATCTAGATAATCCAAGAGAACTCCGGATCTGAGATACGGTGGCGGGTGGCAACCAGTCGAGCACATCTTTTACCTTGCTTGGGTCCACGGCTATACCCTCAGCGGATAGCACATGCTCGAGGAATCCAACTTGCTTGAGCCAAAACTCGCATTTACTGAATTTGGCGTATAAGTGGTGCTCACGGAGTCGTTGCAACACTGCTCGGAGGTGTTCCTTATTCTCTTCTTCACTTCTTGAGTAAATAAGTATATCATCGATGAAGACGACCACGAACCTATCGAGGAAATCCATGAATACTTTATTCATCATGTGCATGAAGAAGGCGGGGGGCGTTGGTGAGGCCGAAATACATGACTGTATATTCATAGAGACCGTAGCGAGTGGTGAATGCGGTCTTGGGAATATCCTCCTTTTTAATTTTGAGCTGATAATATCCAGTCCGCAAATCAATCTTTGAGAACACCTTGGCTCCACTGAGCTGATCAAACAAATCATCAATTCTTGGCAGAGGGCATTTGTTTTTTACCGTAACATCATTAAACTGTCGGTAGTCCACACACATACGGAGGCTGCCATCTTTCTTGTCCACAAAAACAGCAGGTGATCCCCATGGTGAGGAACTGGGGCGGATATACCCTTTTTGGAGCATTTCATCAAGTTGTTTCTTTAGCTCCACTAATTCGGATGACGGCATTCGATAATATTTCTTGTGTATTGGTGTGGTTCCGGGCACAAGATCTATTGCAAACTCAAGCTCTCGATCAGGTGGCATGCCTGGCAGTTCTTCAGGGAATACATCAGGCAACTCGCTGACCACCGGAATTAATTCCATTTTAGCTATTGCTGTAAAGACCATTTCCTTGGAGGGTATGATCCTACGAGCAATAAACTTTGTAGTTTGTCCCTCTTGGCCGGTCAAGTTGACTTCTCGGGTCGCACAATTTATGCACACTTGGTACAGAGTCAGCCAATTCATACCTTAGATAACATCCAACTTATCAGACTCAATAAGTATCAACGAGGTTCGAAAAAGGGTTCCGTTGATACTGACTTCCAGATTACGGCAGACTAGATTGCTTCTGATAAGAGATCTCGGGGTTTTTACCAGCATATTCTTGCCCAAAAGCAAACAAGGAAATTTGTTTTGGGAAACAAAACTCCGTGAAATAAAAGTGTGGGAAGTCCCAGAGTCAAATAAATTACTGCAGGTATGTTATTAACAGGGAACATACCAATGACGACTTCGAGATTTTCTTGGGCTTCGTCGGTGGAAATGTGATGAATGTATCCCGTGATGTCGTGCTGACTTGGGCCTGCCTCCAAATAATGGATTTGTGGCTTGAAGGTAGCATCGGTCCGGTTGTTCTCGGACACTGTTTGGCATATTGTCCGATTTGTCCACAACTGTAACAAGAATTGTTTGGCAGGCGATTCTCCAGAACTGGGTTGAGCACGTCATTCTTGAATTGGGTGGTGGCCTTGTTAACATTTTGTTGCCAATTAGGCTTGTATGCTACCTGAGTTGGCTGCCAGGTACGAGCCTTCTGCACTGGTTGCATTTCATTTTTGGGCTCAAACTTGCGCTTGTGATCATTATGGGTAGACTTATTATCTGATACAATCTTGTGTTCCCTTTCAACAATGAAAGCCTTGTTCTCCAGGGTTTGGAAATCTGGGAAATCAAACACACTGAGAGCACAGCGAAGTTGCGGGTTTAATCCACCAAGAAACCTGTCCATCTTCCTTTCTTCAGTGGCCACGTCATATTGAGAGTAACGTGACAGGTGATTGAATTTCTGCGAATATTCTCCCACTAAATGACTTCCTTGGAGGAGCGCGAGAAATTCACGCTTCTTAGTCTTCATAATTCTCGTAGGGATGTGATATTTCCGGAATTGCTCCCTTAATCTCGACCAGGTAATTTCTTCATTAGCAATCCCCAAGGCTTTCTCATTTTCCCACCATATAGCAGCAGCGCCTTCCAGATAAATGGAACCTTATCCTCTTCATCAGTTCGAGCAACCTCAAGCTTCTTTTCCATAATTCTCAACCAATCATCTGCATCCAAGGGATCAATGGCCTGACTGAAACTGGGAGGCTTAGTCCTTTGAAAATCAGATAACTTGGAGTGAGGGACGGGCAGATTTCCATTCTGTCCAACCATTGCTTGAATACTTCTGAATATTTCCATCAGATCATTATTTTTTCGTTGCTCGAACATACGCATAATTTGCTCGGTGGAGGGCAGATTTGGCGGTGGAGGCGGTGGTGGAACGTACGGCTCGGGTGATTGTCCTGCCTGTCGTGCGGAACGCCGAACAGGAGAACCCTCGCGAATGTTGCTACTGCAGCCTCCCCGCATCATCCTAATAGGATTTTTCCCAAGTGAACGTAACTAAGATGAGAAGCATTCAACATAAACTGGGGAGAAGCCAGCAACAAAAAAATCCAAGTAAAACCGAAAAGGCGAAGAAAATACAGCGAATAAAATAAAGTCCAACATAATTATACATAGACTCATACATGAAAGATAACAACATGCCAGGTCCAACTACCCTCATACATGAAACGAAACATCATGACTCGTACGACTACACCCATACTCCATCCTGACGAAGGCGAATACTCGGAAGCTCTACTGCTCTGCTGGTGCTGCAGGGTCCTCTCCTGAAGCGAACTCGCATCCTGAACTGACGGGCTTAACGGAGACCTCCGGATTAAAAGTGACACGACGACGCTGCCTCGAGGGCTCTCCCTCTGGGGCAGGTGAAGGGTGGATCGTCGGGGCTACAGGAGTGGCGAGGATTGAAATCCACTCAGCAGGATCACTAAGTGGACTCACAGTCGCGGTGCCCGAGCTACTCGGAGGAGTAACAGGAGAAACAGGGGATCTAGAACTGGCAGGAATGTAGGGAGTAAATCCTACAGATGGTGGAGTAGTGGCTGAGCTAGCAGAGACTAAGGCAGAGGCTAAAGCAGTACGGGCATGACTCAGCTAACGAGCCAGCTCGTAGATCAGAAGATAGCTAGCAGTGATGTAGCGAGAAAGGTGGCTAGCTACACTATCAGACTCCGGATCAATGACAGGGAAACGGACACGACCATTATTGTGGAGAGAAGGATAGTAATGGAAACCTGGGTGGTTCTGCATCAAGACCTCGTTGTAGCTGAGCTCAACAAGTACCTCGAATGCAGCAAACTGGACAGCCTGAGAAGCGGTAGAAGCATAGTCGCTTCGAGAGGTATGAGTGTAAGAGCTGGAATCGGAACTGACGCGCAGAGTAACCACGGCGTGATACTCATACACTGAGTCAGCTAGGCACTCCCGGTACACACGATAGGCTGGATCGTCTCCGTGAGGGTACAGCCGACGCCACACGTTACGAAGGAGATGCGGCGACGTGTACGGCATCAGCTGCAACTGGCATGGATAGAGCACTGGAGCCATCTACACTCACAACCATTAGCAAGTTAGCATAAAAATAAAATCAGTGCATGCAATGCAACAACTAGCTACAATTATTACCGGCACTCTGCTACAACTCGTATCTAACATCCAGTTAACTCGGCTTAGTCCAGCATGGCCTACAGTCAGCGCGGCTCTGATACCAAGCGTTGTCGCACCCCGGCTCAGAGCGACTGGTTTACCTTGCATTGCCAGCCCAAAGACCTTGTCTTCTGGCAACACACAACAACTTGGTACAGAAAAACAACCGCTTTATTCATGCTTGCGGAGCATTGCTTATATTACAACAGTTAGCGAGGCCAAGCGGCACACACGTGCGGCTGAACAATATGTACATTATTTAGTGAACATAAAGGGGCCTCGATCATGACAACTACTCGGCACTGGAACAACGTCGTAGCGGAACTCCGTAGCACAGGGACACCGATGTGGACACGATCTAGACTCGGACAGCACTCCTTCCCAACGAGACTTTCCTGAAATCTGGCATGACACGCCAGGTCAGTACATTGAATATACTTGCAAGCTCACAACAAGCATAAACATAATGACAAACAATATCATGATATTTAACCATTTAATCAACAATGGAACCATATATCCAACATGTTGTGACTATGCTCAACTGGTACTCGTTCCACAGACTTGCTTACCGGACGTGATCATTTCCAGACAACAAACATGATGATCTCTAAAACACACTCGTGATCCTTACGGCGATCACAACCCGACCAACTCATGGCACGTGATCCTTACGGCGATCACAACCCGACCAACTCATGGCCCAACTCAACACGATGGCCTCACTGCCATCCTCAGTACAAACTTAGTGTGCAAATTTATTAAGTGATGACCCATGGTGTACCCTACTTTCGAGCGTGTCCGTAACCGTGGACTCGGCTATCGATAGATTAAAACACTCTGCAGAGGTTAGTACACTGTACCCACACTACGGAACCCATGGCCTCATACTCCCATTCGGGTAGACCAACGGCATTCCGACGAAACCATTTCATTGTCATGACACTCTCCCGGCCATTCCAACTCAATCCCCATCGGGCTAGTCCATGGTGGCCCGTGTCTACATCCAGACACCTCGACCACTGTCGTGGCCACGATCCACTCTGGGACCCGGTACCAAAACTTAAGTTAACAACGGGCTCACAAGGTTATGCTTGCCTACCGGGCCAGGGTATAGCACGCCCATAACCTTCCCTGAATGGAGGCACCGACCAGAGGCACGAATCCCATACCGGCAAATGTGGTTGCACTGTGAAAGACTCGTTTCAGCGGCACCATGACCCGGTCAACAACATATTCAAGTTGATTTACTTATCAGGTTCAACTTAATGTGAAAATTACTGGTGTCATAATGCCATACTATGCATCACTTAACACATGCATCACATAACCATGCAAATAACTGAATCAACCACGCTCCCACTGAGCCAGCATCAACTCATGCTACTTCTCTGGTTAAGATCACATCTCACTTAAACCAGAATCATTTCTAGCAAATCTCATCATTTTTCATCATGCAAAGATAATAATTGAACTAACTATTAAACTCCATGAACATATCCTTTATTCATTACTTGTAACTAAGTTCTTCTTAGCTTACCAACAAGATTCACTTCAAACTTTCTGTAATTCAAGCATATTAACATGACAAGCATCTAACAAAATATACTCATTATATAACTAATTTTAAATGCATAAATATTCATAAGTTCAAGTAGGAAAATCAAAAATATTGAAGTGGCACTATGAAAACGTTGTTGTGGCTTGCCTTAGTGCTGATGAGGTTCACAAAGCTCCTGGTGATCCTCAAGACAAGCTGGCTCTTCTGAAAATAAACAAAACCACAAAAACAAAACATCAAGAAACCTTCTAAAAATTACCAGAACATCTAGAGAGCAAGGAAAAATCCCATCTTTTGGGTGCTGTTAGATTTTTGGACACTGAACACAATGCAAAAAGAATCAATGCATTTGGACTTACAGATAAAAAGTATGGCCATTTGAAGTTTCCTGGATTTTAAATGAATTTGAAATAAATAATAAACAGACAGGGGGTGACGTCGAAGGCGTAAACACCCGGGGCGCCACCACTCATACCGCGTCGCACGCGTAATGAGTGGCTAACTAGCAGGCCCCGCTAGTCAGGCCAGAGGGAGGGGAGAGGGAAACAGAGGGAGGCGGCGCTTCGCCGGAGCACACACCGTCGATGAGGCTTCTTGGAGTCAAACGAGAGGGGGATCGACGGAGGAGAAGCTTGCTGTAACGCCCTCGATGCGGCTATATCTCCCACGTGTCGAAGCACGACTTAGAGGCGTAACCGCATTGAAAGCAATGTCGCAAGTGAGGTAATCTTCACACAACCCATGTAATACATAAGGGAAAGAGGTACATAGTTGGCTTATAGTCGCCACTTCACACAATACATAAATAATCATCCATCATTCAGATTACACTCAAGGTCCGACTACGAAACCAAAATAAAAGAAGATACCCCAAATGCTACACAGATCCCCGATCGTCCCAACTGGGCACCACTACTGATCATCAGGAAAAGACACATAGTAATGACCACGTTCCTCGTCGAACTCCCACTTGAGCTCGGTTGCGTCACCTGCACTGGCATCGTCGGCACCTGCAACTGTTTTGGTAGAATCTGTGAGTCACGGGGACTCAGCAATCTCACACCCGCGAGATCAAGACTATTTAAGCTTATAGGAAGGACAGAGTTGTAAGGTGGAGCTGCAGCAAACGACTAGCATATATGGTGGCTACATTCGCAAAAGAGAGCGAGAAGAGAAGCAAGGCACGGACGTGAAGTTAGTAGCGATCAAGAAGTGATCCTGAACTACTTACGTCAAACATAACTCCAACACCGTGTTCACTTCCGGACTCCGCCGAGAAGAGACCATCACGGTTACACACGCGTTGATGTGTATTTTAATTAAGATCAACCGGGTTTTCTACAACCGGACATTAACAAATTCCCATCTGCCTCATAACCGCGGGCACGGCTTTGAAAGACAATACCTGCAGGGTGTCCCAACTTAGCCCATTATAAGCTCTCACGGTCAACGAAGGATATTCCTTCTACGGGAAGACCCGATCAATCTCGGAATCCCGGACTACAAGACATTTCGACAGCAATAAAACAAGACCAGCAAAGCCGCCCGAATGTGCCGACAAATCCCGATAGGAGCTGCACATATCTCGTTCTCGTGGCACACCGGATGAGCAGTCCGTACAACTAAAACCAGACCTCAAGTTTCCTTGAGGGGCGCTGCAAAGCACTCTAGTTTGGGCCAGCACTCAAGGAGCACTGGTCCGGGGGTTAAAATAAAGATGACCCTCGGGCTCGCGAAAACCGGGGAAAAAGGCTTAGGTGGCAAATGGTAAAACCAAAGTTGGGCCTTCTTTGGACGAGTCTTATTCAAAGTGAACTGTCAAGGGGTCCCATAAATCACCCAACCGTAAGGAACGCGAAATCAAGGAACATAACACGGTATGACGGAAACTAGGGTGGCAAGAGTGGAACAAAACACAGGCATAAGGCCGAGCCTTCCACCCTTTACCAAGTATATAGATGCATTAATTATAGCAGATATATATATTGTGATATCCCCAACAAGTAAACATGTTCCAACAAGGAACAACATCTCCATGTTCAGACAAGGAACAAACTTCAACTTCACCTGCAACTAGCAACGCTATAAGAGGGGCTGAGCAAAGCGGTAACATAGCCAATCAACGGTTTGCTAGGAAAGGATGGTTAGGGGCTGACATGGCAATATGGGTGGCATGATATAGCAAGTGATAGGCATCGCAGCATAGGCATAGCAAAAGAGCGAGCAACTAGCATAGCAAAGATAGAAGTGATTTCGAGGGTATGGTCATCTTGCCTGCAAAGTTCTCAGAGTTGTCGAAAGCTTGATCCTCGTAAGCGTTCTCAACAGGTTCCTCGTTCACAAACTCGTCTCCCGGCTCTACCCAAAGCAAGAACACAAACAAAGGAACCACAATAAATCACGGTGCAATGCACAAGCAACATGATGCAAAACATGACATGATATGCGAGATGTGATATGCAATGCGTATGCGCGCTCCGGAAGGAAAATGATGAACCACGCATCAACTTGGCAAACCAAGTATGCCGCTGGAAAGATGAGATGATTTCGGTTGAAATCGATATAAAGATCACCGGAATCGGATGCACGGTTTGCAAATGACAAGCAAAACAAGAATGGCACAAATCTGCCATTAACAACATGATGCCACTTAGCAAGCAACAAGAAATTAAGCTACTACACCCAAACGTACCAACAAAGCACATGGCAGTGATCTACTCAAGATGCTTGACAAAAGATGAACACTGAGCTACGGCTAAATCACAACATAACAGGTTCAAACAAGCATGGCAAAAGTGCAAAACATATCAGCATCAGGAAGCAATGTTCAGAGCAAGAAAACAACATGCTACAGGAACTTATAATAGCAAAACAAGGCATGGCATGAATCTACTCAAAGCATAAAACAAAAGTCCCTTACTGACCATAAGCCAAAAGGGATCAGAAAATATAGTAACACCCATGTCAAAATAGCAAGTTTCATTATGATTCAAGAACGGGCATGTCAAAAACAGATAACAAGTAGGCATGTTTACAAGCTCAAAGCACTCACTACAGAGCATTATATGATAAACTAAGCATACATATATCAAGAAGACATGGCATAGAAGACATACATGGTAAGAACAACATCATAGCATACATGGATCAACCACAACAACCTTGGCAAAATTGAATAACATGTAAACAATCTGCCAGGAAACATTTTATAGCAAAAGTAGAGCTCGATTGACTCAAGCTATGGCACTCCATAATTGCAAACAAAGGCATGGATGGATAGAGCATAACCATATGTTCAAAACATCCTTACTGAAGTATCTCAAAATATGCATGGATCTCTCGGTAACATCAAGTAAACATGGCATAAAAATATCAGCTAAACAGGGCTGGAAACAGCAACATCATGACACCTAGTTTGCATGCTTGTGCTAGTCACCACATAGATCACAAAAATACATGGCATATACCCTTGGAAAGATGGCATGGCATATTACAAAACACATGTAGGGCTCAAATTCATAGGGTGCACACATCAATCATAGCAAAAATAACAAAAGTGCATGTTCTGATAAGAAACAGAAACTAACAGCACATAGCCCTCTTCTAACAGCATTTCGGGCATCAATATGAGCTCAAATGAAAATGACGCAATGAGATGAAATGATCTACTATTCGAGGCGAACATTTTGACATATTACACGCACGAAACGGAGCTACGGATGCAAAGTTATGGCAAGATGAAAATGCAACAAATATCACCGAAAATTAAGACTTAAGAGGGATTTGAGGGGGGGGGAGAAAGTCAACCCCGATCGGATCTGAGATCCGGCCGGCTCGTGGTCGAGGACGACGGCGCGGCTCGCCGGAGCCGGGGACGAGGCCGGGGCGGAGGAGGAGGGCCGGGAGGCGGGCCGACCGGGCGGCGGGCGGCGGGCGCGGTGGATGGCGGCGGGCGGCGGCGCGGGCGCGCAGGCGGGCGGCGTCGGGCGGGCGGCAGGCGCCGAGCGGTCGGCGGGTGCGGTGGGTCATGGGGCGCAGCGCGGCGGGCCGGGAGGGGCGGCGCTGGCTCAGCCGGGCGGGCGGGCGCGTGGTGGCGGTTGCCACGTGTCGCGCCTCTGGTTCGCCGGGCGGCGGCGGGCGGGCGGACACGTCCGTCGGCGCGGGATTTTTGTCCGTGGCGCGAGGTAGGGAAGGCTAGGGTTTGTACCGCGATTTGGATGGGGGTGTATAAATAGGCATAGAGGAGCTAGGAGAGTCCAAATGAGGTGTAGCTTTACCACACGATCGTGATCGAACGACGGAGAGCATGGAAGTGACTTAGATGGGTTATTGGGCTGTTTTGAAGGGTGTTGGGCTGCAACTTAAAAGAGGCCTTTGCGAGAGTGCGGTTAACCGTTGGAGTACCAAACGAGCTCCAAATGACCCGAAACTTGACCGGTGGTCTACGGTGGTATACCAAGGCCACTTGACAAACCTCGGTCCATTCCGAGAAAGTTTAGTACCCGCTCACGGAAAAACGTAAAAGGGGACGCCGGGGGACATAGGAGTGCCGGATTGCAAAACGGACAACGGGAAAAATGCTCGGAATCATGAGACGAACACGTATGCAAATGCGATGCACATGATGACATGATATGAAAAAGCATGACATGGGCAAAATGCAAAAACGAAAGACAAGAACCCAACCACGGAGGGAATATCATATCACAATGCCGAAAATGGCAAGAGTTGGAGTTACAAATATGGAAAGTTACATCCGGGGTGTTACACTTGCGCACCTGCCCGTACCCATAGCGTAGCTAGAGGTGACCGGACGACGTCAGAATCGACCTCTCCAGCGGAGGCAAAGGGCAAAGGTTGCCGGATACGAAGACGACGCCAGCTTGGGGCGACTCCAGGGGCTCCAGCGGGGTGGCTTGGCTTCACGGATGAGAGGCAGAGGCCCTGGCAGGGTCGCCTTGGCTTGGGAGGGGCCGGAGCTGCGGGGACGATTCGGAGGGGATTGCCAACGAGCTCGGCTTCGGGAAGGCAGCCCGCGGCCTGCCCGGCCGGGCTGCGGCTTCTACTGGCTCGTGGAGGATGTAGGAGTGGCTGCGGGTGCTCGAAGATGCTGGGGGTGGCTGCTTCTATAGGCGGGCGGCGAGGAGGGTTCGGGCTCCGCCGGAGAACACCTGTCCACGGCGCCTGGTGACGAACGGCGCCAGAGAGAGAGGGAGAAGACGACGGAGGTCACGCAGGAACTGTGCGCGGGCGCGGACGAGCACAGGAGAGAGGAGGAAAGCGACGAGCACAGTCCACCGCGCATTGGGCCGTTGGCCGGACGGTGCCCGTGCTCGCTGCGGCGAGCTCCGGCATCAGCGAGCGCCAGGGGGAGTTAAGGAGGTGGAGACGAGGATGGTGGCGAGGTGTGGCATGATTTGGCCGGCTGGGCAGCGAGCACGCGCTCAACAGAGCACTGGGCGGCACGCAGAGCGCGTGGTTTGCATGCCAGGACGCCTGGACGAAGGCGGTCACCGCGTGAACCGTGACATCAGGCCACCCTAAGCGCTAACCAAGATGTCTGGCGTGTAGTCCTTAGTAGATTGAAGTGTTACCACGGTTTGGTTTGGATCCAGGTGCAGTAGAAGTAAATTTGTACTGCTGACAAGTTTCTGGACAGTAACTTTGGAGAGTTACTGTGGTCAAACCACTGGGAGTTAAGGGCTGAGCTTTGGGGTTTTACTTACACTTACTAAGGTAAATAGGCACAGGAAAAACCAGCTACAATGGAGCTAGTAAAAAGGTAGTTGCTGTAGAAATTGCCATTTCTTTCCAGAAATGTCTTTATTTTCTGTAGCCAAAATATTCCAAAGAGTGGTGAAATATTTTTGCACAGAAAGCTGCCCAAGGGTCCAAAGAATAATTGCGATTTTTCTCAGGATTTTTGGGGCAAGAAAAATTAGGGTTGCTTTGGAGCTCAAAGGGCTAGCTAGGGTTTTGGAGGGCAAAATGAATATTTTTCATTTAAGAAAAATATTCCAAGTAATATTTTTGGGTTGAACCAGAGGTGAAATGATGGTTTTGAGGTGGAGAGTGAACACTTTGGTGAAAATCAAGGGGTACCAAAGTGGTTAAGTCCAAATGAAATGATTCAAAACTCCAAATTCAAAATCAACTCAACTGAAAATCAAGCAAAGAAAAGACGGCAAAAACCAGGCTGTCACAAACCTCCCCCACTTAGAATGAATCTCATCCTCGAGATTCGGTTGCTTGGGAAAACCATTCTGGATAACTCAGACAGCTCAGGGGGCAACTCTAACTGATATGCCACAGCACCTACTCGTGTCATAACGGGAAATGGACCAATAAATCTGGGTGCCAATTTTCCACGGGTTTTAAACCTCTTGATTCCTTTCATAGGCGTGACTCACAGATAGACATATTCTCCAGGTTCGAAGCTGATCTGTCGGTGCTTTGCGTCGTAATAACTTTTTTGTCGCGATTTGGCCAATTGCAATCTGTCTCGGATCTCCTTGACTTGCTTTTCGGCTTCCAGCATGAGATCCATTCCGAAAATACGGCTATCTCCGGTTTGAGACCAATTTAATGGAGTGCGGCACTTAGGGCCATACAAAGCTTCATATGACATCTTTAAACTGGTTTGGAAGCCATTGTTATACGAGAACTCGGCGTACGGCAAGCAATCTTCCCATTGTGGGCCTTGGGCCGAAGCACAGGCTCGGAGCATATCTTCGAGTTGATTTACCCTTTCTGTCTGTCCATCCGTGTTAGGATGATAAGCGGTACTGTATTTCAATCCTATTCCGAGGGCCTGATGGAGACGGGACCAAAAAGCGGAGGTGAAAAGCAAACCTCGGTCAGAAGTGATGGTTTGGGGAACTCCATGCAGACTGACTATTCTGGATACATACAGTCGTGCAAGCTCATCTGCTCGGTATGAGGTTTTGATTGGGAGGAAGTGGGCCACCTTGGTTAATGTATCCACTATGACCCAGATCGCATTATTGCCTCGTCGGGTCTTAGGTAGTCCTGTGATGAAATCCATACAGACATCGTCCCATTTCCATTGTGACCCGGCAGCGGTTGGAGAAGTCCGCTGGTTTACGATGTTCTCGCCTTTACTTTGTTGCATATGTTGCAACAGCCACGAAATAAGCAATGTCTTTCTTCATTCCATCCCACCAGAATATTTGTCGAAGGTCTTCATACATTTTTGTACCTCCAGGGTGGATTGAATACGAGGATTCGTGGGCTTCTGACAGAATTTTCTGCTTCAGATCCGCTTGATTAGGCACACAAATCCTTCCCCTGAATTGGAGGGTACCGCACTGATCCTTCGAGAAATCGGAAAACTTGATACGTTTCTGCAGATCGGCATCGCCTGACTGGGCTTTGCGGATTTTTCCTCAAGAGTAGGGGTAACCTTTAGAATATTGGCAACGCTAGCCTCAACTATGACCAGGTTGAGCTGAAAAATCTCTTCTTTAAGTTCGGATTGCAAAGATTCCAATATGACATTTAAACTGACGGGCTTTCGACTAAGTACATCGGCAACCACGTTGGCCTTACCCATATCGTAATTTATTCCAAGGTCATAATCCTTGACCAACTCAAGCCATATTCGTTGACGGAGATTTAAATCCGGCTGAGTAAATATATACTTGAGGCATTTGTGATCGGTAAAAATTTGGCACCTTTTTCCGATGAGGTAGTGTCTCCAAATTTTGAAAGCATGAACTACCGCGGCCATTTCCAAATCATGAGTGGGGTAATTTCCTTCGTGGGGTCGTACCTGCCGTGAGGCATAAGCTACTACCTTGCCATCTTGCATAAGTACGCATCCCAGTCCTTGCCTGGAAGCGTCGCAGTATACGTCAAAGCTGGGGGATTATCTGGAAGTGTTAATAATGGTGCAATTGTCAGGTGTTTCTTTAACTCGGTGAAACTTTTATCACAGTACGTAGTCCATTCAAACTTCTTATCCTTTTTTAGCAGCTCCGTCATGGGTTTAGCAATCTTGGGAAACCCTTCAATGAAACAGCAGTAGTATCCGGCTAATCCTTGAAAACTCCGGATTTGAGATATGATGGCGGTTGGCAACCAGTCGAGCACATCTTTTACCTTGCTTGGGTCCACGGCTATACCCTCAGGGGATAGCACATGCCCGAGGAATCCAACTTGCTTGAACCAAAACTCGCATTTACTGAATTTGGCATATAACTCATGCTCACGGAGTCATTGCAACACTGCTTGGAGGTGTTCCTTATGATCTTCTTCACTTCTTGAATAAATAAGTATATCATCGATGAAGATGACCACGAACTTATCGAGGAAATCCATGAATACTTTATTCATCATGTGCATGAAGAAGGCGGGGGTGTTGGTGAGGCCGAAAGACATGACTGTATATTCATAGAGACCGTAGCGAGTGGTGAATGCGGTCTTGGGAATATCCTCCTTTTAAATTTTGAGCTGATAATATCCAGTCCGCGAATCAATCTTTGAGAACACCTTGGCTCCACTGAGCTGATCAGACAAATCATCAATTCTTGGCAGAGGGTATTTGTTTTTATCGTGACATCATTCAACTGTCGGTAGTCAACACACATACGGAGGCTGCCATCTTTATTGTCCACAAAAATAGCAGGTGATCCCCATGGTGAGGAACTGGGGCGGATATACCCTTTTTGGAGCATTTCATCAAGCTGTTTCTTTAGCTCCACTAATTCGGATGACGGCATTCAATAATATTTCTTGTGTATTGGTGTGGTTCCAGACACAAGATCTATTGCAAACACAAGCTCTCGATCAGGTGGCATGCCTGGCAGTTCTTCAGGGAATACATCAGGAAACTCGCTGACCACCGGAATTAATTCCATTTCAGCTATTGATGTAAAGACCATTTCCTTGGAGGGTATGCTCCTACGAGCAATAAACTTTGTAGTTTGTCCCTCTTGGCCGGTCAAGTTGACTTCTCGGGTCGCACAATTTATGCACACTTGGTACTGTGTCAGCCAATTCATACCCAAGATAACATCCAACTTATCAGACTCGATAAGTACCAAAGAGGTTGGAAAACGGATTTCGTTGATAGTGACTTCCAGATTGCAGCAGACTAGATTGCTTCTGATAAGAGATCTCGGGGTTTGTACCAGCATATTCTTGCCCAAAAGCGAACAAGGAAAATTTTTTTGGGCAACAAAACTCCGAGAAATAGAAGAGTGGGAAGCCCCAGAGTCAAATAAAATTACTGCAGGTATGTTATTAACAGGGAACATACCAATGACGACTTCGGGATTTTCTTGGGCTTTGTCAGCGGAAATGTGATGAACGTATCCCGTGATGTCGTGCTGACTTGGGCCTGCCTCCAAATAATAGATTTGTGGCTTGAAGGTAGCATCGGTCCGGTTGTTCTTGGGACACTGTTTGGCATAATGTCCGGTTTGTCCACAACTGTAACAAGAATTGTTGCGCAGGCGATTCTCCAGAACTGGGTTGAGCACGTCACTCTTGACTTGGGTGGTGGCCTTGTTAACATTTTGTTGCCAATTAGGCTTGTATGCTACCTGAGTTGGCTGCCAGGTACGAGCCTTCTGCACTGGTTGCATTTCCTTTTTGGGCTCAAACTTGCACTTGTGATCATTATTGGCAGACTTATTATCTGATACAATCTTGTTTTCCCTTTCAGCAATGAAAGCCTTGTTCACCAGGGTTTGGAAATCTGGGAAATCGAACACACTGAGAGCAGAGCGAAGTTGCGGGTTTAATCCACCAAGAAACCTGTCAATCTTCCTTTCTTCAATGGCCACGTCATATTGAGAGTAACATGACAGGTGATTGAATTTCTGCACATATTCTCCCACTGACTGACTTCCTTGGAGGAGCGCGAGATATTCACGCTTCTTAGTCTTCATAATTCCCGTAGGGATGTGATATTTCCGGAATTGCTCCTTGAATCTTGACCAGGTAATTTCTTCATTAGCAGTCCCCATGGCTTTCTCATTTTCCCACCATATAGCAGCAGCGCCTTCCAGATAATGTGTTACAAATGGAACCTTATCCTCTTCATCAGTTCGAGCAACCTCAAGCTTCTTTTCCATAGTTCTCAGCCAATCATCTGCATCCAAGGGATCAATGGCCTGACTGAAACTGGGAGGCTTATTCCTTTGAAAATCAGATAACTTGGAGTGAGGGACGGGCTGATTTCCATTCTGTCCAACCATTGCTTGAATACTTCTGAATATTTCCATCAGATCATTATTTCGTCGTTCCTCGAACATACGCATAATTTGCTTTCGGTGGAGGCGGATTTGGCGATGGCGGTGGTGGTGGAACGACGGCTCGGGTGATTGTCCGCCTGTCGTGCGGGCGCGAGCAGGAGAACCCTCACGAACGTTGCTACTGCAGCCTCCCCGCGTCATCCTAATAGGATTTTTCCCAAGTCAAAGCAACCGAGATGAGAAGCATTCAACATAAAGTGGGGAGAAGCCAGCAACAAAAAATCCAAGTAAAACCGAAAAGGCGAAGAAAATACGGCGAATAAAATAAAGCCCAACATAATTATACATAGACTCATACATGAAAGATAACAACATGCCAGGTCCAACTACCTCATACATGAAACGAAACATCATGACTCGTACGACTACACCCATACTCCATCTTGACGACTGCATATACTCGGAAGCTCTACCGCTCTGCTGGTGCTGCGGGGTCCTCTCCTGAAGCGGACTCGGATCCTGAACTGGCGGGGTTAACGGAGACCTCCGAGTTAAAAGTGACATGACGATGCTGCCTCGAGGGCTCTCCCTCTGGGGCAGGTGGAGGGTGGATCACCGGCGCTACAGGAGTGGCGAGGAGTGAAACCCACTCAGCAGGAGCATTAAGTGGACTCACAGTCGCGGTGCCCGAGCTTCTCGGAGGAGTAACCGGAGAAACAGGGGATCTAGAACTGGCAGGAATGTAGGGAGTAAATCCTACAGATGGTGGAGTAGTGGTTGAGCTAGCAGAGACTAAGGCAGAGGCTAAAGCAGTACGGGCACGACACAGCTCACGAGCCAGCTGGTAGATCAGAAGATTGCTAGCAGTGATGTAGCGAGAAAGGTGGCTAGCTACACAATCAGACTCCGGATCAATGACAGGGAAACGGACACGACCATTACCGTGGAGAGAAGGATAGTTATGGAAACCTGGGAGGTTCTGCATCCGGACCCCGTTGTAGCGGAGCTCAACAAGTACCTCGAATGCAGCAAACTGGACAGCCTGAGAAGAGGTAGAAGCATAGCCGCTTCGAGAGGTACGAGTGTAAGAGCTGGAATCGGAACTGGCGCGCAGAGTAACCACGGCATGATACTCATACACTGAGTCAGCTAGGCGCTCCCAGTACACATGATAGGCTAGATCGTCTCCGTGAGGGTACATCCGATGCCACACGTTACGAAGGAGATGCGGCGACGTGTACGGCATCAGCTGCAACTGGCACGGATACAGCACCGGAGCCATCTACACTCACAACCATTAGCAAGTTAGCATAAAAATAAAATCAGTGCATGCAATGCAACAACCAGCTACAATTATTACCGTCACTCAGCTACAACTCATATCTAACGTCCAGTTAACTTGGCTTAGTCTAGCGTGGCCTAAAGTCAGCGCGGCTCTGATACCAAGCGTTGTGGCACCCCGGTTCAGAGCGACCGGTTTACCTTGCATCCCAGAGACCGTGTCTTCTGGCAACACAAAACAACTTGGTTCATAAAAACAACCGCTTTATTCATGCTAGCGGAAAATAGATTATATTACAACAGTTAGCGAGGCCAAGCGGCACACATGGTGCGGCTGAACAATATGCACATTATTTAGTGAACATAAAGGGGCCTCGATCATGACAACAACTCGGCAGCGGAACAACGTCGTAGCGGAACTCCATAGCACAGGGACACCGATGTGGACACGATCTAGACTCCGACAGCACTCCTTCCCAACGAGACTTTCCTGAAATCTGGCATGACACGCCAGGTCAGTACATTGAATGTACTTGCAAGCTCACAATAGGCATAAACATATTGACAAACAATATCATGATATTTAACCATTTAATCAACAATGCAACCATATATCCAGCATGTTGTGACTATGCTCAACTGGTACTCGTTCCACGGACTTGCTTACCGGACGTGATCATTTCCAAACCACAAACATGATGATCTCTAAAACACACTCGTGATCCTTATAGCGATCACAACCCGACCAACTCATGGCCCGTGATCCTTACAGCGATCACAACCCGACCAACTCATGGCCCGTGATCCTTACGGCGATCACAACCCTACCAATTCATGGCCCAACTCAACACGATGGCCTCACTGCCATCCTCAGTACAAACTTAGTGTGCAAATTTATTAAGTGTTGACCCATGGTGTACCCTACTTTCGAGCATGTTCGTAACTGTGGACTCGGCTATCGATAGATTAAAACACTCTGCAGAGGTTAGTACACTGTACCCACACTACGGAACCCATGGCCTCGCACTCCCATTCGGGTGGACCAATGGCATTCCGAGAAACCATTTCATTGTCATGACACTCTCCCGGCCATTCCGACTCAGTCCCCATCGGGCTAGTCCTGGGTGGCCCCGTGTCTACCTCCAGACACCTCGACCACCGTCGTGGCCACGATCCACTCTGGGACCCGGTACCAAAACTTAACTTAACAACAGGATCACAAGGTTATGCTTGCCTACTGGGCCAGGGTACAGCATGCCCATAACCTTCCCTAAATGGAGGCACCGACCAGAGGCACGACAATGAAATGCATTAAGGCCGTCCCATACCAGCAAATGTGGTTGCACTGGGAAAAACTCGTATCAGCAGCACCATGACCCGGTCAACAACATATTCAAGTTGAGTTACTTATCAGGTTCAACTTAATGTGAAAATTACAGGTGTCATAATGCCATACTATGCATCACTTAACACATGCATCACATAACCATGCAAATAACTGAATCAACCACGCTCCCACGGAGCCATCATGAACTCATGCTACTTCTCTGGTTAAGATCACACCTCACTTAAACCAGAATCATTTCTAGCAAATCTCATCATTTTTCATCATGCAAAGATAATAATTAAACTAATTATTAAACTCCATGACCATATCCTTTATTCATTACTTGTAACTAAGTTCTTCTTAGCTTACCAACAAGATTCACTTCAAACTTTCTGTAATTCAAGCATTTTAACATGACAAGCATCTAACAGAATATACTCATTATATAACTAATTTTAAATGCATAAATATTCATAAGTTCAAGTAGGAAAATCACAAATATTGAAGTGGCACTATGAAAATGTTGTTGTGGCTTGCCTTAGTGCTGATGAGGTTCACAAAGCTCCTGGTGATCCTCAAGACAAGCTGGCTCTTCTGAAAATAAACAAAACCACCAAAAGAAAACATCAAGAAACCTTCTGAAAATTACCAGAAAATCTAGACAGCAAGGAAAAACCCCATCTTTTGGGTGATGTTAGATTTTTGGACACAGAACACAATGCAAAAATAATCAATGCATTTGGACTTATAGATAAAAAGTTATGGCCATTTGAAGTTTCCTGGATTTTAAATGAATTTGAAATAAATAATAAACAGACAGGGGGGTGACGTCGAAGGCGTAAACACCCGGGGCGCCACCACTCATACCGCTTCGCGCGCGTAATGAGTGGCTGACTAGCGGGCCCCGCTAGTCAGGCCAGAGGGAGGGGAGAGGGAAACAAAGGGTGGCGGCGCTTCGCCAGAGCACACGCCGGTGATGAGGCCTCTTGGAGTCAAATGAGAGGGGGGATCGACGGAGGAGAGGCTTGCGCTCCTGCCTGTACCCGTAGCGTAGCTAGAGGTGACCGGACGGCGTCGGACTCGACCTCTCCACCGGAGGCAGAGGGCGGAGGTTGCTAAAGACGAAGACGATGGCGGCTTGGGGCGACTCCAGGGGCTTCAGCGGGGTGGGTTGGCTTCACGGATGAGAGGCGGAGGCCCTGGCAGGGTCGCCTTGGCTTGGGAGGGGCCAGAGCTGCGGGGACGATCCAGAGGGGATCACCGGCAAGCTCGGCTTCGGGACTGCAGCCCGCGGCCTGCCCGGCCGGGCTGCGGTTTTTACTGGCTCATGGAGGATGTGGGAGTGGCTGCGGGTGCTCCAAGATGCTGGGGGTGGCTGCTTTTATAGGCGGGCGGCGAGGAGGGTTCGGGCTCCACTGGAGGACACCTGTCCACGGCGCCCGGCGACGAACGACGCCAGAGAGAGAGGGAGCAAACGACGGAGGACACGCAGGAACTGTGCGCGGGCACGGACGAGCACAGAAGTGAGGGGGAAAGCGATGAGCACAAAGGCGCATGCGACCGTGTGCTGGTCGGACCGTGCCGTGCTACAAGGGCGCGAGCGCCAGGGGGGAGTTAAGGAGGTGGAGACGAGGATGGTGGCGAGGTGTGGCATGCTTTGGCCAGCTGGGCAGCGAGCACGCGCTCAACAGAGCGCTGGGCGGCACGCAGAGCGCGTGTTTTGCATGCCAGCACGCCCGGACGAACGCGGTCACCGCGTGAACCATGACATCAGGCCACCCTAAGCGCTAACCAAGATGTCTGGCGTGTAGTCCTTAGTAGATTGAAGTGTTACCACGGTTTGGTTAGGATCCAGGTGCAGTAGAAGTAAATTTGTACTGCTGACAAGTTTCTGGACAGTAACTTTGGAGAGTAACTGTGGTCAAACCACTTGGAGTTAAGGGCTAGCTTTGGGGTTTTACTTACACTTACTAAGGTAAATAGGCACAGGAAAAACCAGCTACAATGGAGCTAGTAAAAAGGTAGTTGTTGTAGAAACTACCATTTCTTTCCAGAAATGACTTTATTTTCTATAGCCAAAATATTCCAAAGAGTGGTGAAATATTTTTGCTCAGAAAGGTGCCCTAGGGACCAAAGAATAATTGGGATTTTTCTCAGGATTTTTGGGGCAAGAAAAATTAGGGTTGCTTTGGAGCTCAGAGGGCTAGCTAGGGTTTTGGAGGGAAAAATGAATATTTTTCATTTAAGAAAAATATTTCAAGCAATATTTTTGGGTTGAACCAGAGGTGAAATGATGGTTTTGAGGAGGAAAGGGAACACTTGGGTGAAAATCAAGGGGTACCCAAGTGGTTAAGTCCAAATGAAATGATTCAAAACTCCAAATTCAAAACCAACTCAACTGAAAATCAAGCAAAGAAAAGAGGGCAAAAACCAGGCTGTCACATACAGCATAACCACTAGCATCACACATAATTTCAAAGGGTAAATTCCAATCAGGTGGCTGAAGAATAGGTGCAGTGATCAAAGCTTTCTTAAGTATTTCAAATGCTTCTACACAATCATCATCAAAGGCAAAAGGAATATCGTTTTGCAATAAATTAGTCAGAGGCCTAGATATTTTAGAGAAGTCCTTAATGAACCTCCTATAAAAACCGGCATGACCAAGGAAATTTCTTATACCTTTTATGTCCTTCGGACATGGCATCTTTTCAATAGCATCAACTTTAGCTCTATCAACTTCAATACATCTCTCGGAAATCTTATGCCCCAAGACAATGCCTTCATTAACCATAAAGTGGCACTTTTCCCAATTCAAGACAAGGCTAGTGTATTCTCATCTCTGCAAAACTCGATCAAAGTTGCTCAAGCAATCATCAAAAGAGGATCCGTAAACAGAGAAATCATCCATGAATACCTCACAAATCTTTTCACACAAGTCAGAGAATATAGCCGTCATGCATCTTTGAAAGGTAGCGGGTGCATTACATAAACCAAACGGCATACGTCTATAAGCAAAAGTACCAAAAGGGCAAGTAAAATTAGTTTTCGATTGATCCTTAGCTGACACAGGTATTTGAGAGAAACCAGAATAACCATCTAGAAAGCAGAAATGTGTGTGTTTGGACAGTCTTTCTAGCATTTGATCAATAAAAGGTAAAGGGTAATGATATTTCTTAGTAGCTTTATTTAATTTACGGAAATCAATTACCATCCTATAACCTGTAATAATTCTTTGCGGGATCAATTCATCTTTATCATTAGGAACAACGGTAATACCTCCCTTTTTAGGAACACAATGGACAGGGCTTACCCAATCACTATCAGCAACAGGATAAATTATACCTGCCTCAAGGAGCTTTAGTATCTCCTTTCTTACCACTTCTTTCATCTTAGGATTCAATCGTTGTTGAGGATCTCTAGCTGGTTTGGCATCGTCCTCCAAATTAATTTTGTGTTGGCATAACGTGGGACTAATGCCCTTAAGATCATCCAGATTATATCCAATAGCAGCACGGTGCTTCTTCAGATCTTTCAATAATCTTTCTTCTTCTTGCTCTGAAAGGTTAGCACTAATAATAACAGGATATATTTTCTTTTCATCAAGATAAGAATACTTAAGATTATCAGGTAATGTTATGAGTTCAAACATGGGATCACCCTTGGGTGGAGGGGGATCCCCTAGAATTTCAATGGGTAGGTTGTGTTTCAGAATAGGTTCTTGTTGAAGGAACACTTCATATATTTCCCTTCTTTCCTTCATAAACATCTCATTTTCATGGTCTAGCAAATATTGTTCTAACGGATCAGTAGGAGGAATGGCAATAGAAGCAAGACCAATAATCTCATCCTTACTAGGTAAGGGAGTCCTGGACTAGGGGGTGTCCGGATAGCCGAACTATCATCATGGCCGGACTCCAAGGCTATGAAGATACAAGATTGAAGACTTCGTCCCGTGTCCGGATGGGACTTTCCTTGGCGTGGAAGGCAAGCTTGGCGATACGGATATGTAGATATCCTACCACTGTAACCGACTCTGTGTAACCCTAACCTATCCGGTGTCTATATAAACCGGAGGGTTTTAGTCCGTAGGACTAACAACAATCATACCGTAGGCTAGCTTCTAGGGTTTAGCCTCCTTGATCTCGTGGTAGATCTACTCTTGTACTACCCATATCATCAATATTAATCAAGCAGGAGTAGGGTATTACCTCCATCGAGACGGCCCGAACCTGGGTAAAAACATCGTCTCCCTTGTCTCCTGTTACCATCCGCCTAGACGCACAGTTCGGGACCCACTACCCGAGATCCGCCGGTTTTGACACCGACATTGGTGCTTTCATTGAGAGTTCCTCTGTGTCATCACCGATAGGCCCGATGGCTCCTTCGATCATCAACAATGACGCGGTCTAGGGTGATACTTTTCTCCCCGGACAGATCTTCACATTCGGCGGCTTTGCACTGCGGGCCAATTCACTTGGTCATCTGGAGCAGATCAAAATCCACGCCCCTGGCCATCAGGTCAGATTTGGAAGCTTGAATTATACGGCCGACATCCACGGAGACTTGATCTTCGACGGATTCGAGCCACGGCCAAGCGCGCCGCACTGTCTCGATGGGCATGATCTAACTCTGCCGCTGGACAGTGTCCTGGAGGCCGCACTAGTGTCCGCTCCAAACAATGATTCGGAGCCGATCTCGCCGATCGAGGACAGTTGGTTAGACACCACCTCGGAGGCCGAAATCTCTATGGCGATTGAGCCGAACTCCATCCCTGTCCTTTGCGAAGACCTTGACTCCAGGGTGCCGGACTCCTCTCCGGACTCCGAACCCACCGCGCCCCTGCCAATCGAATCCGATCGGGCACCGGTCATGGAGTTCACTGCCGCGGACATCTTTCAGCACTCGCCCTTTGGTGACATCCTGAATTCACTAAAGTCTCTCTCTTTATTCGGAGAGCCATGGCCGGATTACGGTCAGGACGGTTGGGATGCGGACGACGAAGAAATTGAACGCCCACCCACCACCCACTTCGTAGCCACTGTCGAAAGCTTACACGACGTGCTCGATTTCGACTCCGAAGACATCGACGGTATGGACGACGATGTAGGAGACAACAATGAACCAGCACCTACAGGATGCTGGACAACCACCTCATCCCATGCTGTCTCGATGGACAACCACCTCATACGCCTAAAGGAAATGAAGACGAGGAACAACGGGACACTACGAAGGATAAATCCCTCGAAAAACAGTCAAAACGGCAACATAAACGCCGAACCAAGTCCCGCCTCAACAAAGATCCAGCCATAAAGCAGGGCGAACCGGTGGACGACAAACATGATATCGAGCAATCGTCTGAACAAGACAACTTGGATAAACAACCCGTCCCCGGCGAAGACAACAGTTCGGACGATCTCACGCCGGACAAATTGTTGGAGCAGAATAACCTCCACAAAAGGATCGTCGCCACTGCACGTAGCCTGAAAAAGCAGAAGCGGAAGCTCAAAACAGCGGAAGATGCACTCAGAATCAGATGGAGTAGAGTATTCAACACCGCAGACAAATACGGCGACAGTTGCCGAACAAAGAGCTACCCAAAGAGAAAGCTACTGCCCGAATTTGATGAGGAGGCCATAGAGCCCCTACAATCAAAAAGTAAGAAGGCCACCCGGTCGGATGGACGACCCCACGGCAAAAAGAGAGCGGCAAATGGCGCTGCACACAAGCCGATACGTGATCCGCATAAGGATTCACATCAAAAGGATGGCCCAGTTAGGTCCATCTATGGGCCGAGAAAGCAAGCTCTTCAAAGTAAGGCAACACGCCAAATATCCGAACATCACGGCACACCCAAATACAGGGGCGCCGCACATCCCCTATGTTTCACCGATGAGGTGCTGGATCATGAATTTCCAGCGGGATTCAAACCCGTAAACATAGAGGCATATGACGGAACAACATACCTCGAGTGCGGATTGAGGATTACATCCTCCACATACACATGGCTAGAGGAGATGATCTCCACGCCATAAAATACTTACCCTCAAACTCAAAGGGCCAGCTCGGCATTGGCTTAAAAGCCTCCCGAAAATACCATTGGAAGCTGGGAAGAGCTCGAGGATGCGTTTGGGCAAATTTTCGGGGACCTATGTCCGCCCTCCGGATCTGCACGATCTAAGTCACATAACTCAACAGCCCGGAGAGTCAGCCCGGAAATTCTGGAATAGGTTCCTTTCTAAAAAGAACCAAATAGTCGACTGTCCAGACGCCGAAGCCCTAGCAGCCTTCAAACACAACGTCCGAGACGAATGGCTCGCCAGACACCTTGGCCAAGAAAAGTCAAGAACAATGGCCGCATTAACAAGCCTCATGACCCGCTTTTGCGCGTGAGAGGATAGCTGGCTAGCAAGATGCAGCACCAGCGACCCAAGTACATCCGAAGTCAGGGATGGAAATGGGAAACCACGGTGCAACAAGGACCAGCGCCGGATTAAAAGGAACGGTCCAAAGAGAACGGCAGTCAACGCCGGATTCAAAAGCTCACGGCAGAACAATAAAAAACTGCCCCTCAAGGACAATAGCGATGAGCTATCCAACTTAAACAAAATCTTGGACAAGATATGTCAAATCCACAAGACTCACGGGAGGCTCGCAAACCATACCCACAGAGATTGTTGGGTTTTCAAACAGTCCGGCAGACTCAACGCCGAACACAAGGGGCTCGACACACCAAGTGAAGATGATGACGAGCACCACAAACAGAGCCCCGGAAAACAAAAGAATTTCCCACAAGAGGTTAAAACAGTAAACTCACTTCACGTGATCAAAGGGAAAAACAGAGCGGCGCCCACTAGAATGCGCGCCGCACAAACTACCCTAGCGGAGTACCAACACTGGTTGTCAAAACCAATCACCTTCGACCATCAGGACTATTACGAAAGTATCCGGAACGTAGGATGGACTGCCTTGATATTGGATCCTATAATCGACGGATTCCAATTTACACAAGTCCTCATGGATGGTGGCAGTGACATAAACCTGATATATCAGGACACAATCCGCAGGATGGGGATAGACCGAACCAAAATTCGTCGTAGCAACCCCTCCTTTAAAGGAGTAATGCCAGGCCCATATGCCCATTGTACGGGCTCCATACTACTAGAAGTTGTGTTCGGTTCATCCGACAACTTCCGTCGTGAAAAGTTAATCTTCCATGTCGCCCCATTTAAAAGTAGCCATCAAGCACTATTGGGACGCGAAGCTTTCGCCCGCTTTAACGCAATACCGCATTATGCATCTCTAACACTTAAAATGCCCGGTCCACGCGGCGTCATCTCATTAAAAGGGAGTATTAAGTGTTACCGAGCACGGAATAACGTGAGACTGCCTTGACAGCCCCACACCTATCCGGCTCCGCTAGTCAAAGAACCTGAATAGGTCATTCAAACCCCGGACACGGCTAGACAAGTCCGGCGCCTACTAGCGGCATACCCCATACAAGGGGCTGCATGCATGTATAACATGAGACAATAAAGCTCAATTTTATTCACTTCTTCGGATCATACTCTGTTTATTTAATATAAAGTACATCTTTTGCATGATCCTTGTTCTTTTAAACTAAGTTCCTCTCTTTTACAGATGAACAACGTGCTACACCCGTCCAGGATACGGCACAACGGAGACACAGGCGCAGAGGTGCAGTATGGACCCGTTGCAAGGATTCTTTTCAGATTAAGACCCTTCGTAAACCTTTTTTACTGTCTCTTGTTGATATACATCCCCCGGTTTCTCACTATAACCGAGGAGGAGGCTGGCGTTTTGGCATTGGCCGCACCAGAATTTTTGCGCTGCACGGACACTGGGGCTTAGGGCATTATTCTGCCTGCTTTTATAAAGACCGAATACCTTAGGGAGTGTTCGCGCCTTGAGTTAGGCCTTATATGCATTAGCTCGAATCATGTCTTTGGTCAAATGTTGGGTTTGCCCGGCTCCTGTGTTTTGCTGCCTTACGTTCCGTTCTATCGCTAACGCGGCACCGGAGAACTATTGCGATTGTGCCCGGTTCGCCGGGCGAGCACCTCAGTAGAGAAAGCCGAAAACTGACTGTCATGATATAGCGAGAGACTGGTCAACCACTCGATGACTCACCGGAATGTTTAGAATTCCTCCGCATTAACGAAGGACTGGTTTTCGGTCAGGCACATACGCACCCCGAATTCGGGAGAGTGCGGTGCCCCCAGGGGCTATATAGTAGCCCCACCCTCGAACTCCTATGGCTAAGTGAAAGTGATAAAGCATTATAGTCCGGTTGCCTAGTTTGCTACGCTACCACCTCCTTAACAGGACCAAGACGTTGGATTAAGTGTGAAAAGCGCCTTCTTTGCAAACACCCCCGCACTATGTGCGTGGGGGCTGAAAGCCAAGGACTGCCATCTTCAAAGTTACATATACATATACATAAACGGCCGCCACAGAAGTAGTTTGCTACTTGAATGCACAAGTATAAAAAGCTCTTATATTATATTGAAACATTGTTTTCACAAATCATACATGTCATTTAAACATAATATCCTTCGAGCATCTGCGTCTCTATTAAACGAAGCGCCTCGCAGACTTCCTCAAAGTAGTGCTCGAAGGTACTCGGCTTCGTCCAATCTTGGGATGCAACATCGATGGCCTTCATCTCGCCAAGATGTCTTGACACGGCCGAGCCATCCGCGCTCCCTCAATACACGCCGACCGCTTCATTGTGTCGTCGCGGTACCGCACCAAGGAACTGTTGCACTAAACCAAAATAACTCTTGGTGGGGACCGCCTACCACAAATGAGTCATGACATGCTTCATGGCAAGTCCGGATAATCGATTCAGCTCGCCCATTCGCCAACCGATCGGTCAACGGAAGAGGACGCCCGGACTATGGAATTGCGACCAATATAGCTCTTCCTTCGTGCCCCTTCCGCCTCGAAGTGCTCAATCACGTCGCGGCGCCGCCGCTAAGTCCAGATAAGCATCCTCCGAACTCCACAACTTGTCCAATTGAGCATACTTTGATCCAGATATTTCCTCCGCAGCGTAAACGGTTTTCCAGCCGCAATTGCCCGGCCTGACTCAGCTCCTCCTTGGCAGCTCTCAAAGCCGAACGGGCATCCTTGGATTCGGCGGCTTTTTCAGGCCCTCTTGCTCCGCTTTGACGTTCTTTTTCAAGAACCTCGCAGCGATCGGTAGTATTCTTCAACTTTCCGCCATATCGGCCATTTCCTCTTCTTTGGCGTTGAGCAGCCCGCTCGCTTTTAGCTCTTGGCCGCCCTTAAAGCGCCGCATTACTATTTCTGGCTTGCTCTTTCGCTCGGGCGAGTTCCGCCCGCAGATCCTCCACAGCAGTGGCACCATCTGCATTAAGCATACAAATAGTAAGACATGGGCGTCAAGCTCCCTTACCAGGTGTCCGCGTAGAAGTCACATACCTTGTGACTCGTCAAACCGTTTATTGACCAGCGCGATGTCCGCATCCGCCTCGTCAAGTTGCCGCCTTAGTTCGGCATATTCATCAGTCCGGCTGGCCACCGGACGCCCCGCCACCTGTCTAGGAGTGGCGATATGTTATAACTAAGATTTTGATCCTCGGCACACTGTCAATTTTGACAACATACCGAGTCTCAGGGGCTACTATCTATATAGGGCGCATTCTATATGCATAACTGTCAGAAGGTACATCATTTTTGCGTACCTCGAACCCCGTCAGTAAGCTTCTGACGGCTTCATGCAATCCGCTCTCCGCGGATGCAATTCTTTCAATCACCGTACCCATGAGAGCACGGTGATCTTCTGAGATAGTCGCTCGCCCGAGCAGATCCTTCAGCTCCTCCGACCGCACACCACTTGGCGCCGGACCTTCCGGCCCCGCCGGACATGGGGGAACCCTCCGTGACGACACCTCAGGGTCATCCGCCTCGCATGAGGGTGCGACAGGTGGAGGCGTTTTGCTCTCCATCATCTTCGGAAGAAGATCCCCCGAAGACGAGCTCTGCTGAGAAGGGCTGAGGTCCAAACTACAAGGTACAATTTCGGTTATCTTCATAAATAAATGCAGGGATGTTCCTTATTTACAAGACCCTTCTTTTTACTTACGGCTCATGGAGGGCTGATTCCTTGGGGAAATAGTGCGGCTGGGTTACTTCCCACGGACTCTCCGACGAAGATTCCTTTCCCTCTTTGAGGCCTTGACCTCCCGATCTTCCAAGCGGTCCTCTTCTCTCCTCGAAGATGGGACTTTTAATCCTCCTTCCTTGATAGCCTCCTTCGAGAGGCAGTTGCTTCCCTGCTCCCCCTTCGCCTTCTTCAAAAGCGCGGCCTTCAACATCTTGGTCAGCATGGGATCCGCGTGGTCTCTGGGAGGGAGCCGACACCTTATTAACTTTGCCTTGGCTATCCACTCCTGCTCAAGAAACGGCTCCTTTAAAGGGCATATATATATGATAAATGAATGAACAGCTTGTCCGTTACAGGACTACTTACTTGAGTATCGGGCGATTGCAGCTTAGCCTCTGCGCCCTCGGCCAGGTCCGGACACTTCTCTAGTTATCTCAAGAACAGTTTATACATCTCCATGGGCGTCGTACCCATGAAATTTTGGAGATCTCGTGGTCCCTCCGGATTAAATTCCACAAGCGGAGGCGGCGTTTGCAGGCAGAAGGCGCCAATCAACATAACCTACGCCATCGCAACCAGATTGATCTCTTTCTTGGAGGTCTCGAATACGGCCCTGCAACAAAGGAACGCCTTGGACGGCCCCAGTCGAGCCCCTTGTTGACCCATGACGCCACCGCTGTGGTGGACTGGCGGAAGGCGGGAGCGCCACCCATTTGGTGCCCCCAGGAGCGGTGATATAAAACCACTCCCGTTGCCACAAACCAAGCTCCTCTGAAAAGAGCCCTCGGGCCACGGAGCATCAGACATTTGCTTATGACCGCCCCTCCAAGACTCTGCTTGTTGCCCTCGATCATCTTTGGCTCCACCTTGAAGGTCTTGAGCCACAATCCAAAGTGAGGGGTAATATGGAGGAAGGCCTCACATACGACAATGAATGACGAGATATGGAGGATGGACTCGGATTCAAGTCATGGAAATCCAGCCCATAATAAAACATGAGCCCTCGCACAAAGGGATCCGTCGGAAGCCTAAACCCGAAGGAAGTGAGACACGAACACCACGCTCTCGCCGGGCTCGGGAGTGGGAATGACCTGCCCCGAGCAGGCAGCCTATGCAAGATCTCGCCGTTAGATACCGCATCTCGCAGCTTTAGCACATCTTCTTCGTGGACGGAGGAAGACATCCATCGGCCGTGTTGGTCGGAGCGGACATCGTCGAAGGTCCAAGCGCCTAAATCTGAAGCTTTGGGTGTTAGAACTCGGCGCGAGGCTAACTCGATGGAGGGTGTAAAAGAAGAGGGCCTTGGTCTCATTATAAAGAGGTTGAATACCAAGAGCCCACCCGTGGTCGATTAGGACTCGCCTTTGATAGAGGCGTGCCGACGGGCACGGTTGGGTTACCCACGTCCGTATTGATGGGAATCCCGGAATAAGGGGGCACGATCTATGCTTTGATAAGACGTGCCAAGGAAACCCCGTCGCTAAACGCGCTGAGGTGGAACAGTAAAAAACAATTCATATAAAGACCTGGCCGCGGTATGATGTCATGCCGCGGAATACGTCAGCAGATCTGTGCAAAAGTTATTCTCTCTACGGTGGTATGTGGAACTTGTTTTGCAGAGCCGAACACTATCCTTGTGTTCAAAACCTTCTATGAAGTATTCGAAGGAGGAACCCGCCTTGCAATGCCGAAGACAATATGCGCGCCGGACTCGTCGTCATTGAAGCCTGGTTCAGGGGCTACTGAGGGAGTCCTGGACTAGGGGGTGTCCGGATAGCCGAACTATCATCACGGCCGGACTCCAAGACTATGAAGATACAAGATTGAAGACTTCGTCCCGTGTCTGGATGGGACTTTCCTTGGCGTGGAAGGCAAGCTTGGGGATACCTACCATTGTAACCTACTCTATGTAACCCTAACCTATCCGGTGTCTATATAAACCGGAGGGTTTCAGTCCGTAGGACGAACAACAATCATACCATAGGCTAGCTTCTAGGGTTTAGCCTCCTTGATCTCGTGGTAGATCTACTCTTGTACTACCCATATCATCAATATTAATCAAGCAGGAGTAGGGTATTACCTCCATCGAGAGGGCCCAAACCTGGGTAAAAACATCGTGTCCCTTGTCTCCTGTTACCATCCGCCTAGACGCACAGTTCGGGGCCCCCTACCCGAGATCCGCCGGTTTTGACACCGACACTAGGTAATTCTCTATCACGAGGTTGTCTATGAAACTTAGCAAAGTTAAACTCATGAGACATACCCTCTAAGCCAATTGTAACAGTATCCTTTTGACAATCAATCTTAGCATTAACTGTATTCAAGAAGGGTCTACCAAAAATAATGGGACAAAAGTCATCTTGTGGGGAACCAAGAACAAGAAAATCAGCAGGATATTTAACCTTCCCGCACAAGACTTCAACATCTCTAACAATCCCAACTAGTTTAATGGTGTCCCTATTAGCAAGCTTAATAGTAACATCAATGTCTTCTATTTCGGGGGTGCAATATCATGCATAATTTCTTTATATAAATCATAGGGTATTGCACTAGCACTAGCACCCATATCACATAAGCCATGATAACAATGATCTCCTATCTTGACAGAAATAACAGGCATGCCTACCACAGGTCTATGTATCTTAGTATCTGGTTTAACAATATTAGCACTCTCACCACAGAAATAAATAACATGCCCACCTAAATCATCATCCAAGAGATCTTTAACCATAGCAATACTAGGTTCAACTTTGATTTGCTCAGGAGGTGTATAAGTCCTAATATTACTATTACGAACAACAGTCAAAATTTTAGCCCCCCTCCCGATGTTGCTGGTGAAGATGTTGATGGAGATTGACCCCCTCCCGATGAGAGGATCGTTGGTGATGATGATGGTGATGATTTCCCCCTCCCGGAGGGAAGTGTCCCCGGCAGAACAGCTCTGCCGGAGCTCTAGATTGGTTCCGCCAAGGTTTCGCCTCCTGGCAGCGGAGTTTCGTCCCGTAAGCTTGCCTCTGATTTTTACTAGGGTAAAAGCCTTCATATAGCAGAAGATGGACACCGGAGGGCCACCAGGGGCCGGGGAGACAGGGGCGCCCGGTGAGGTGGGCCGCCCCCACCCTCCTGGACAGGGTGTGGGCCCCCTCTGGTGTTTCTTTCGCTCAATAATTCTCATTAATTCCAAAAATAAGTTCTTGGAGTTTCAGGATTTTTGGAGCTGTGCAGAATAGGTTTCCAATGTTTGCTCCTTTTCCAGCCAGAATTCCAGCTGTCGGCATTCCCCCTCTTCATGGTAAACCTTGTAAAATAAGAGAGAATAGCCATAAGTATTGATATATAATGTGAAATAACAGCCCATAATGCAATAAATATTGATATAAAAGCATGATGCAAAATGGACGTATCAGCGGCAAAAAGTGTTTTGAGTGGCTCTCTATTGGTTTCCCGATTTTAGAGAATTTATAGAGGCGGAATTAGGTCAAACGGAGCAACCAGGGGCCCAAAAGGCACCATGGCGCGCCTACCCCCTAGGCGTGCCCCGGTGGATCGTGGCCACCCCTTCATCTGTTGACTTCCTCCCAAAGCTTCTAATGTCTCTTATGTCCAGAAAAAAATCGTCAAAAAGTTTCGTGCCATTTGCACTTTGTTTGGTACTAATTTCCTGGAAATGAAAAACAGGCAAAAAAACAGCAACTGGCACTTGGCACTATGTTAATAGATTATTCCCAAAAAATGGTATATAATGTCATATAATTGCATATAAAACATCCAACATTGATACTATAATAGCATAGAACAATAAAAAATTATAGATATGCTGGAGACGTATCAAGCATCCACAAGCTTAATTTTCGCTCATCCTCGAGTATGTAGATGATAAAAATAGAATTTTTGATCTGGAATGCTACCTAACATTCTCTTCATGTAATCTCCCTTTTGTGGCATGAATATTAAGATATGTGATTCAAAGCAATAGTCTATAATTTGACATAAAAATAATAATAATAAGGCATACCAACAAACAATCAGGCCTTTCAAAGTATCGATGCCAAAGAATGTTACCCCTACAAAATCATATAGCCTTGTCGCCCTCCATCTTAACACAAAGTATTTAACATGCACAACCCCGATGACAAGCCGAGCAATTGGTTCATACTTTTTAATGCGATTCACTTTTGCAACTTGCACACAATATATGAGCGCAAGCCAGGGATTTAACACTATGGGTGGAATAGAATATGGTGATAGAGATAATATGGAGAAGACAAAAAAAAGAGAAAGTCTCACATTGACGAGGCTAATCAACAGGCTATGGAGATGCCCATCAATTGATGTGAATGCAAGGAGTAGGGGTTGCATGCAACAGATGCACTAAGAGCTATAAGTGTATGAAAGCTCAAAAAGAAAACTAAGTGGGTGTGTATCCAACTTGCTAGCTCATGAAGACCTCGGGCATTTGAGGAAGCTTATCATTGGAGTATACTAGCCAAGTTCTATAATGAAAAATCCCCACTAGTTATATGAAAATGAAAGCATAGGAGACTCTCTATATGAAAAACATGGTGCTACTTTGAATAACAAGTGTGCAAAGGATAGTAACATTGCACCCTCTCTATTTTTTTCTCTCATTTTTTTTGTTGGGCTCTTTTTGGCCTCTTTTTTTCTTTTTGTCCAGTTCCTCATCCCGACTTGTGAGCGAGTCATAGTCTCTGTCATCCTTTCCTCACTTGGGATAATGCTCTAATAATGAATGATGATGATAATCACACTTTTATTTACTTACAACTCAAAAATACAACTCGATACTAGAACAAAATATGACTGTATATGAATGCCTCTTGCTGTGTACCAGGATGTGCAATGATCTAGCTTAACATGTATAAAAAATGATGAACGATGGTTGAGCCACAAATACTATGTTAGCTATATGATCGTGCAAAGCAATATGACAATGATGATGTGTGTCATAAAAATGGAACGGTAGAAGTTGCATGGCAATATATATCGGAATGACTATGGAAATGTCATAATAGGTAGGTATGATGGCTGTTTTGAGGAAGATATAAGGAGGCTTATGTGTGATAGAGCGTATCATATCACGGGGTTTGGATGCACCGGCGAAGTTTGCACCACATCTCAAGGTGAGAAAGGGCAATGCACCGTACCAAAAAGGCTAGCAAATTGCGGAAAGATGAGAGTGCGTATAATCCATGGAATCACATTAGCCATAAAGAACTCACATACTTATTGCAAAAGTTCATTAGCCTCGAAGAAAAGTACTACTACGCATGCCCCTAGGGGGATAGATTGGTAGGAAAAGACCATCGCTTGTCCCCGACCGCCACTCATAAGGAAGACAATCAATAATAAAGCATGCTCAAACTTCATAGCATAACAATAGACTATACTTGCATGCTTCGGGAATCACAAACCTTGACACCAATATTTATACTAAACCACAGTTACTCACTAGCACAACCCACATATTACAACCATTATATCACAAAACTATTGCAAGGAATCAAACTTATCATATTCAGTGATTTGCATGAAAGTTTTTATAACATCCCTCTTGAATACCTATTATATTAGGACCAAATTCATAACTTGTGCATATTGCCATTACTATTATCACCTCTTAAAATAATATAAGTGAAGCATGACAGTGCAACTATTTCTTTAAAATATAACCACCGTCGTGCTCTAAACGATATAGGTGAAGCACTAGAGCAACTGCCTAGCACAAAAGATATAAGTGAAGCACATAGAGTATTCTAAAAATCACGAATAATGTGTGTGCCTATCAAAAAGGTGTGTTTCGCAAATATGATTGTGGAAAACTAAAAGGCAACAAAGCAAAGACTCATATAATACACAACGTTCCAAGCAAAACTTATACCATGTGATACATAAAAATATAGCTCCAAGTAATTATCGATAGTTGGTTGAAGAAAGAGGGGATGCCTTCCCGCGCATCCCCAAGCTTAGATGCTTCGGAGTCGTTAAATATTACCTTGGGGTGCCTTAAGAATCCCCTAGCTTAGGCCCTTGCCACTCCTTATGCCTTCATCCACCGTGATCTCACTCAATACTTGAAAACTTCAGCACACAAAACTCAACAAAAAACTCGTGAGACCTGTTAGTATAATCAAGCAAATCACCACTTTAGGTAGTGTTTTAAACCCATTCATATTTTATTATTGCATTATACTTATTGTATTCTAACTTCACCATGGCTTATACTCCCCGATACAATCCATAGATTCATCAAAACAAGCAAACAATGCAACGGTAACAGAATATGTTAAAAACAAAACAGTCTGTAATGACTCGAACAATGACCATACTTAAGTAACTCCAGAAATTCTGAAAAATTAGGAAAACGGGGGATTCAATCATGCATAAAATGTTCAGAATATTATCATGCTCCAGTGAATTTAAACAATTTTGCTACTGTGCGGAAAAGTTCCTGTCTTTTCACAGAATCAAATCAACTATCATCATAATCATCCCAAAGGCTTTACTTGGCACAAACATTAATTAAAACACAAAACCACAACCATAACAGTAGCATAATTGTGTGCATACCAAAAAATAGAAAAAGTACTAGAAAAATTAAGATAGTGATTGGGTTGCCTCCCAACAAGAGCCATTGCTTTACGCCCCTAGCTAGGAATAGTGCTACGAAAATTAAGCCAACATATGAATCTATTACAAGGGCTACCTATGGAATTAATTTGAAAGATGACAACACTTGAAACTATGCATTACTCCTAGCTAGGGCGAAACAATAGCGCTTTGTTGGGAGGCAACCCAATAGTTATCTTAATTTTTCTAGTTCTTTTTCTATTTTGTGGTATTCACACAATTATGGTACTGTTATGGTTGTGTATTTGTGTTTCAATTAGTGTTTGTGCCAAGTAAATCCTTTGGGATGATTAGGATGATAGTTGATTTGATTATGTGAAAAGACAGAAACTTTTACGCATAGTAGCAAAATTGTTTAAATTCACTGGAGCGTGATAATATTCCTAATATTTTACGCATGATTGATATACAAATATCCCCCATTTTATTAATTTTTCAGAATTTTTGGAGTTACGTAAGTATGGTCATTTTTGAGTCATTATGATCGTTGTATTTTTAACCCATTATGTTTCTTGTTTTGATGAATCTATGGATTGTATCAGGGGTATAAGCCATGGTGAAGTTAGAATACAATAAGTATAATGCAATAATAAAATATGAATGGGTTTAAAACAGTACCTAAAGTGGTGATTTGCTTGATTATACTAACGGATCTCACGAAGTTTTTTTGTTGAGTTTTATGTGAAGTTTTCAAGTATTGAGTGAGATCACGATGGATGAAGGAATAAGGAGTGGCAAGGGCCTAAGATTTGGGATTCCCGAGGCACCCCAAGGTAATATTCAAGGACTCCCAAGTATCTAAGCTTGGGATGCTCCGAGGGCATCGCTCTCTCTCTTCTACCAACTATCGGTAATATTACTTGAACTATATTTTATTCATCACATGATATGAGTTTTGCTTGGAGCGCCGTGGTATATATGAGTCTTTCCTTTGTTTGCTTTTTAGCTTGCCACAATCATCTTTGCTTAACACACCTTTTTGAGAGGGACACACATTTTGTGTGATTTGTGAGAATACTATATGTGCTTCACTTATATCTTTTGAGCTAGTCATTGCTCTAGTACTTCACTTACATCTTTTAGAGCACGCGGTGGTTATATTTTAAAGAAATAGTTGCACTATCATGCTTCACTTATATCTTTTGATAGTTTATAATAGTAATGGCAATTACTAAAAGTTATGAATTTGGTTCTAATATGATGGCTATTCAAGAGGGATATAATAAAAACTTTCATGTAGATCACTGAATATGAATAAGTTTGATTCCTTGCAATAGTTATGCGATATAAAGGTGGTAATATGTGGGTTGTGCTAGTGAGTAATTATGGTTTCATAAGAATATTGGTGTTAAGGTTTGTGATTCCCGAAGCATGCACATATAGTCTCTCGTTATGCTATGAAGTTGGAGCATGATTTATTATTGATTGTCTTCCTTATGAGTGGCGGTCGTGACAAGCGATGGCCTTTTTCCTACCAATCTATCCCCTAAGGGCATGCATGGTAGTACTTTGCTTCAAGGCTAATAAACTTTTGTAATAAGTATGTGAGTTCTTTATGACTAATGTGAATCCATGGATTGTACGCACATTTTCGCAATTTGCTAGCTTCTTCGGCACTGCATTGCCCTTTCTCACCTTGAGATGTGGTGCAAACTTCGCCGGTGCATCCAAACCCCGCCATATGATACGCCTATCACATATAAGCCTCATTATACTTTAAAACAGTCACCATACTCTACCTATTATGGCATTTCCATAGCCATTCCGAGATATATTGCCATGCAACTTCCACTGCCCGTGTTTTATGACACACATCATCATTGTCATGTTGCTTTGCATGATCATATAGTCGACACATGATTTTTGGCTGCCATTGTTCATCATTTTTTATACATACTACTAGATCATTGCACATCTGGTACACCGCCAGGGGCATTCATATAGAGTCATATTTTGTTCTAGTATTGAGCTGTAATTGTTGAGCTGTAAGTAAATAGAAGTGGGATGATCATCATATTCATTATTAGAGCATTGTCCCAAGTGAGGAAAGGATGATGGAGACTGTGATTCCCCCACAAGTCGAGATGAGACTCCGGACGAAAAGAAACAAACATGAAAAAGAGAGGCCAAAAAGAGCCCAAGAAATAAAAAGAAAAATGAGAGAAAAAGAGAGAAGGGGCAATGTTACTATCCTTTCCACACTTGTGCTTCAAAGTAGCACCATGTTTTTCATATAGAGAGTCTCCTATGCTTTCACTTTCGTATAACTAGTGGGAATTGTTTCATTATGAACTTGGCTTGTATATTCCAATGATGGGCTTCCTCAAATGCATGAGGTCTTCATGAGCAAGCAAGTGGATGTACACCCACTTAGTTTTCTTTTCGAGATTTCGTACACTTATAGCTCCTAGTGCATCTGTTGCATGGCAATCCCTACTCCTTACATTGACATAAATTTATGGGCATCTCCATATCCCGCTGATTAGCCTCGTCAATGCGAGACATTCTCCTTTTTTATCTTCGCCATATTTTCTCCATCACCATACTCTATTCCACCCATAGTGCTATATCCATGGCTTGCGATCATGTATTGCATGAGGGTTTAAAAAGTTGAAGCGCATTAAAAAGTATGAACCAATTGCTCGGCTAGTCATCGGGGTTGTGCATGACAAACATTTGTGTTAAGAAGATGGAGCATGACAAGGCTATATGATTTTGTAGGGATAACGTTCTTTGGCTTTGACATTTTGAAAGGCATGATTGTTTGTTTGTATGCCTTATTATTATTGTTTTTATGTAAAATTTGTTGGGGAACGTAGCAGAAATTCAAAAAATTTCTTACGTTACACCAAGATCTATCTATGGAGAAACTAGCAACGAGGGAAGGAGAGTGCATCTACATACCCTTGTAGATCGCTAAGCGGAAGCGCTCATGAGAACGGGGTTGAAGGAGTCGACTTGCCGTGATCCAAATCACCGATGATCAAGTGCGAACGGACGGCACCTCCGCGCTCAACACACGTACAGCCCGGTGACGCCTCCCACGCCTTGATCCAGCAAGGAGAGAGGGAGAGGTTGAGGAAGACTCCATCCAGCAGCAGCACAACGGCATGGTGGTGATGGAGGAGTGGCATCCCGCAGGCTTCGCCAAGCACCCACGGGAAAGGAGGAGGTGTCACGGGAGGGAGGAGGCGCCAGGGCTCAGTGTGGATGCCCTCCTCCCTCCACTATATATAGGGGCAAGGAGAGGGGAGGCGCAGCCTTGCCCCTTCCTCCAAGGAAGGGGTGCGGCCAAGAGGGGGAGGAGTCCATCCTCCCAAGGCACCCTGAGGTGCCTTCCCTTGAGGACTCTTCCTCCCAAGTTTCCTTGGCGCATGGGCCTCTTGGGGCTGGTGCCCTTGGCCCATATAGGCCAAGGCGCACCCCTACAGCCCATGTGGCCCCCGGGCAGGTGGACCCCGGTGGACCCCGGACCCCTTTCGGCACTCCCAGACAATACCGATAAAGTGCGAAACTTTTCCGGCGACCAAAATAGGACTTCCCATATATAAATCTTTACCTCCCGACCATTCCGAACTCCTCGTGACGTCCGGGATCTCATCCGGACTCAACAACATTCGTAACCACATACAAACTTCCTTTATAACCCTAGCGCCATCGAACCTTATGTGTAGACCCTACGGGTTCGGGAGACATGTAGACATGACCGAGACGTTCTCCGGTCAATAACCAACAGCGGATCTGGATACCCATGTTGGCTCCTACATGTTCCACGATGATCTCATCGGATGAACCACGATGTCAAGGACTCAATCGATCCCGTATACAATTCCCTTTGTCTAGCGGTATTGTACTTGCCCGAGATTCGATCGTCGGTATCCTATACCTTGTTCAATCTCGTTACCGGCAAGTCTCTTTACTCGTTCCGTAACACATCATCCCGTGATCAACCCCTTGGTCACATTGTGCACATTATGATGATGTCCTACCGAGTGGGCCCAGAGATACCTCTCCGTCTACCGGAGTGACAAATCCCAGTCTCGATCCGTGCCAACCCAATGGTCACTTTCGGAGATGCCTGTAGTGCACCTTTATAGTCACCCAGTTACGTTGTGACGTTTGATACACCCAAAGCACTCCTACGGTATCCGGGAATTGCACGATCTCATGGTCTAAGGAAAAGATACTTGACATTAGAAAAGCTTTAGCATACGAACTACATGATCTTGTGCTAGGCTTAGGATTGTCTTGTCCATCACATCATTCTCCTAATGATGTGATCCCGTTATCAATGACATCCAATGTCCATGGTCGGAAACCGTAACCATCTATTGATCAACGAGCTAGTTAACTAGAGGCTTACTAGGGACATGGTGTTGTCTATGTATCCACACATGTATTGCTGTTTCCGGTCAACACAATTATAGCATGAATAATAAACGATTATCATGAACAAGGAAATATAATAATAACTAATTTATTATTGCCTCTAGGGCATATTTCCAACAGTCTCCCACTTGCACTAGAGTCAATAATCTAGTTCACATCGCCATGTGATTAACACTGATAAGTCACATCGCCATGTGACCAACATCCAAAGAGTTTACTAGTGTCTTAAACTAGTTCACATCACCATGTGATTAAGTCTCAATGAGTTCGGGGTTTGATCATGTTTTGCTTGTGAGGGAGGTTTTAGTCAACGGGTCCGAACCTTTCAGATCCGTGTGAGCTTTGCAATTCTCTATGTCATATTGTAAATGCTGCTTCCATGCTCCACTTGGATCTATTCCAAATGGTTGCTCCACTATACGATCCGGTTTGCTACTCGAGTCACTCGGATAGATGTTAAAGCTTGCATCGACGTAACCCTTTACGCGAACTCTTTATCACCTCCATAATCGAGGAACATGTCCTTATTTACTCCAAGGACAATTTTGACCGCTGTCCAACGATCCATTCCTGGATCATTCTTGTACCCTTGTCGACTCATGGCAAGGCACACTTCGGTGCGGTACACAAGATAGCATACTATAGAGCTATGTCTCGAAGCATAGGGACGACCTTCGTCCTTTCTCTCTTTTCTGCCGTGGTCGAGCTTTTAACTCTTAACTCCATACCTTACAACTCGTGCAAGAACTCCTTCTTTGATCGATCCATCTTGAACACTTTCAAGATTATGTCAAGGTATGTGCTCATTTGAAAGTACTATTGAGCGTTTTGATCTATCCTCATAGATCTTGATGCTCAACGTTCAAGTAGCTTAATCCAGGTTTTCACTTGAAAACACTTTTCAAATAACCCTATATGCTTTATTGAAAATTCTACATCATTTCGATCATCTATATGTCAACATATACTCATCGAAATTCTATAGTGCTCCCACTCACTTCTTTGGAAATACAAGTTTCTCATAAACTTTGTATAAACCCAAAATCTTTGATCATCCTATCAAAGTGCATATTCCAACTCCGAGATGCTCACTCCGGTCCTTAGAAAGGATCGCTGGAGCCAAGATACCTTTAGCATCCTTAGGATCGACAAAACTTTCTCGATTGTATCACATACAACCTTTCCTCACTTAAAACCGGTAAGGAAACTCATTTTGACATCCATCCGCCAGATTTCATAAATGCAGCTTATGCTAACATGATTCCGACGGACTTAAGCATCGCTACGGATGAGAAAATCTCATCGTAGTCAACTCCTTGAACTTGTGAAAAACTCTTCGCCACAAGTCGAGCTTCATAGACGGTGATATTACCGTTCACGTCCGTCTTCTTCTTAAAGATCCATTCATCTCAATGGCTTGCCGATCATCGGGCAAGTCCACCAAAGTCCATGCTTTGTTATGATACATGGATCCTACCTCGGATTTCATGGTTTCTAACCATTTGTCGGAATTTGGGCCCACCATCGCTTCTCCATAGCTCGTAGGTTCATTGTTGTCTAGCAACATGACCTTCAAGACATGATTACTGTACCACTCAAGTAGTACGCATCCTTGTCACCCCACGAGGTACGTCGGTGACTTGATCCGAAACTTCATGATCACTATCATAAGCTTCTACTTCAATTGGTGTAGGTGCCACGGGAACAACTTCCTGTGCCCTGCTACACACTTGTTGAAGTGACGGTTCAATGACCTCATCAAGTCTCCACCATCCTCCCACTCAACTTTCCGAGACGAACTTTTCCTCGAGAAAGGACCCGATTCAAGAAACAATCCCTATTGCTTTCGGATCTGAATTAGGAGGTATACCCAACCGTTTTGGGTGTCCTATGAAGATGCATTTTGTCCGCTTTGGGTTCGAGCTTATCAACCTGAAACTTTTCCACATAAGCGTCGTAGCCCCAAACTTTTAAGAAACAACAGCTTAGGTTTCTCTAAACCATAGTTCATACGGTGTCATCTCATCGGAATTACGTGGTGCCCTATTAAATTGAGTGTGGTTGTCTCTAATGCCTAACCCATGAACGATAGTGGTGATTCGATAAGAGACATCATGGTACGCACCATATCCAATAGGTTGCAACTATGATGTTTGGACACACCATCACACTATGGTGTTCCAAAGGTATTAATTGTGAAACAATTTGCACAATGTCTTAATTGTGTGCCAAAACTCAGAACTCAGATATTCATCTCTATGATCATATCATAGACATTCTATCCTCTTGTCACAATGATCTTCAACTTCACTCTGAAATTACTTGAACCATTCAATAATTCAGACTTGTGTTTCATCAAGTAAATATACTCAACATCTACTCGAATCATCGTGAAGTAAGAACATAACGATATTCATCGCATGCCTCAAGACTCATTGGACTGCACACATCAAAATGTGTTACTTCCTACAAGTTGCTATCTTGTTCCATCTTACTGAAACCGAGGCTTTTCAGTCATCTTGCCCATGTGGTATGATTTGCATATCTCAAGTGATTCAAAATCAAGCGAGTCCAAACGATCCATCTGCATGGAGTTTCTTCATGCATATACACCAATAGACATGGTTCGCATGTCTCAAACTTTTCAAAACCGAGTGAGTCCAAAGATCCATCAACATGGAGCTTCTTCATGCGTTTTATGACTTACATGGCAGTGCCACAAGTAAGTGGTACTATCATTGCTATCTTATATCTTTTGGCATGAAAATGTGTATCACTACGATCGAGATTCAATAAACCATTCATTTAGGTGCAAGACCATCGAAGGTATTATTCAAATAAATAGAGTAACCATTATTCTCCTTAAATGAATAACCGTATTGCGATAGACATAATCCAATCATGTCTATGCTCAACGCAAACACCAAATGATAATTATTCTGGTTTAATACTAATCTTGATGGTAGAGGGAGCGTGCGATGCTTGATCATATCAACCTTGGAAACACTTCCAACACGTATCGCCAGCTCACCTTTAGCTAGTCTCCTTTTATTCCATAGCTTTTATTTCGAGTTACTAACACTTAGCAACCGAACCGGTATCTAATACCCTGGTGCTACTAGGAGTACTAGTGAAATACACAATAACTTAATGTATATCAAATATACTTCTATCGACCTTGCCAGCCTTCTCATCTACCAAGTATCTAGGGTAATTCTGCTCCTGTGGCTGTTCCCCTTATTACAGAAGCACTTAGTTTCGGGTTTGGGATTCAACCTCGGGTTTCTTCACTAGTGCAGCAGCTGATTTGCCGTTTCATGAAGTATCCCTTCTTGCCCTTGCCCTTCTTGAAACTAGTGGTTTCACCAACCATCAACAATTGATGCTCCTTCTTGATTTCTACTTTCGCGGTGTCAAACATCGTGAATACCTCAAGGATTATCATATCTATCCCTGACATGTTATAGTTCATCACGAAGCTCTAGCAGCTTGGTGGCAATGACTATGGAGAAACATCACTATCTCATCTGGAAGATCAACTCCCACTCGATTCAAGTGATTGTTGTACTCAGACAATCTGAGCACAAGCTCAACGATTGAGCTTTTCTCTCTTAGTTTGCAGGCTAAGAAAATCGTCGGAGGTCTTATACCTCTTGACGTGGGCACGAGCTTGAAATCCCAATTTCAGCCCTCGAAACATCTCATATGTTCCGCGACGTTTCAAAAACGTCTTTGGTGCCTCTACTCTAAACCGTTCAACTGAACTATCACGTAGTTATCAAAATGTGTATGTCCGATGTTCGAAACATCCATAAACGACGTTTGGGGTTCAGCACACTGAGCGGTGCATTAAGGACATAAGCTTTTTACTGTCTGCATAATTGCTACTATCAACTTTCAACTATATTTTCTCTAGGAACATATCTAAACAGTGGAACTAAAGCGCGAGCTTACGACATAATTTGCAAAAGGTCTTTTGACTATGTTCAAGATAATTAAGTTCATCTTATGAACTCCCACTCAGATAGACATCCTCGGTCATCTAAGTGATTACATGATCCGAGTCAACTAGGCCGTGTCCGATCATCACGTGAGACGGACTAGTCATCATCGGTGAACATCTTCATGTTGATCGATCTACCATACGACTCATGCTCGACCTTTCGGTCTCTGTGTTCCGAGGCCATGTCCGTACATGCTAGGCTCGTCAAGTTAACCCCAAGTGTTTTTGCTGTGTAAATCTGTCTTACACCGCTGTATGTGAACGTAAGAATCCATCACACCCGATCATCACGTGGTGCTTAGAAGCGATTTAACTGTAGCAACGGTGCACAGTCGAGGGGAGAACACTTCTTGAAATTTTGTAAGGGATCATCTTATTTACTACCGTCGTTCTAAGTAAACAAGATGCATAAACATAATAAACATCACATGCAATTATATAGTGACATGATATGGCCAATATCATTTTGCTCCTTTTGATCTCCATCTTCGGGGCTCCATGATCATCATTGTCACCGGCATGACACCATGATCTCCATCATCATGATCTCCATCATCGTGTCTCCATGAAGTTGTCTCGCCAACTTATTACTTCTACTACTATGGCTACCGTTAGCAATAAAGTAAAGTAATTACATGGCGTTGTTTAATGACACGCAGGTCATACAATAAATAAAGACAACTCCTATGGCTCCTGCCGTTGTCATACTCATCGACATGCAAGTCGTGAATCCTATTACAAGAACATGATCAATCTCATACATCACATATCATTCATCACATTCTTCTTGGCCATATCACATCACATAGCATACCCTGCAAAAACAAGTTAGACGTCCTCTAATTGTTGTTGCATGTTTTACGTGGCTGCTTTGGGTTTCTAGCAAGAACGTTTCCTACCTACGCAAAACCACAACGTGATATGCCAATTGCTATTTACCCTTCATAAGGACCCTTTTCATCGAATCCGTTCCGACTAAAGTGGAGAGGCGGCACCGCTAGCCACCTTATGCACCAAGTGCATGTCACCGGTGGAACCTGTCTCACGAAGAGTACGTAAGGTCGGTCCGGCCGCTTCATCCCACAATACCGTCGAAACAAGATTGGACTAGTAACGGCAAGCATATTGAACATCATCAACGCCCACAACTACTTTGTGTTCTACTCGTGCAAAGAATCTACGCAATAGACCTAGCTCATGATGCCACTGCTGGGGAACGAGCAGAAATTCAAAATTTTCTTACGCTACACCAAGATCTATCTATGGAGAAACTAGCAACGAGGGAAGGAGAGTGCATCTACATACCCTTGTAGATCGCTAAGCGGAAGCGCTCATGAGAACGGGGTTGAAGGAGTCGACTCGCCGTGATCCAAATCACCGATGATCAAGTGTCGAACGGACGGCACCTCCGCGCTCAACACACGTACAGCCCGGTGACGCCTCCCACGCCTTGATCCAGCAAGGAGAGAGGAGAGGTTGAGGAAGACTCCATCCAGCAGCAGCACAACGGCATGGTGGTGATGGAGGAGCGTGGCAATCCAGCAGGCTTCGCCAAGCACCCACGGGAAAGGAGGAGGTGTCACGGGAGGGAGGGAGGCGCGAGGGGCTCGGTGTGGATGCCCTCCTCCCTCCACTATATATAGGGGCAAGGGAGAGGGGAGGCGAGCCTGCCCCTTCCTCCAAGGAAGGGTGCGGCCAAGAGGGGGAGGAGTCCATCCTCCCAAGGCACCTCTGAGGTGCCTTCCCCTTGAGGACTCTTCCCCCCAAGTTTCCTTGGCGCATGGGCCTCTTGGGGCTGGTGCCCTTGGCCCATATAGGCCAAGGCGCACCCCTACAGCCCATGTGGCCCCCGGGCAGGTGGACCCCGGTGGACCCCGGACCCCTTTCGCACTCCTGCACAATACCGATAAAGTGCTAAACTTTTCCGGCGACCAAAATAGGACTTCCCATATATAAATCTTTACCTCCGGACCATTCCGAACTCCTCATGACGTCCAGGATCTCATCCGGACTCAACAACATTCGTAACCACATACAAACTTCCTTTATAACCCTAGCGCCATCGAACCTTATGTGTAGACCCTACGGGTTCGGGAGACATGTAGACATGACCGAGACGTTCTCCGTCAATAACCAACAGCGGGATCTGGATACCCATGTTGGCTCCCACATGTTCCACGATGATCTCATCGGATGAACCACGATGTCAAGGACTCAATCGATCCCGTATACAATTCCCTTTGTCTAGCGGTATTGTACTTGCCCGAGATTCGATCGTCGGTATCCTATACCTTGTTCAATCTCGTTATCGCAAGTCTCTTTACTCGTTCCGTAACACATCATCCCGTGATCAACCCCTTGGTCACATTGTGCACATTATGATGATGTCCTACCGAGTGGGCCCAGAGATACCTCTCCGCTCACCGGAGTGACAAATCCAGCCTCGATCCGTACAACCCAATGGTCACTTTCGGAGATGCCCGTAGTGCACCTTTATAGTCACCCGATTCGTTGTGACGCTTGATACACCCAAAGCACTCCTACGGTATCCGGAATTGCACGATCTCATGGTCTAAGGAAAAGATACTTGACATTAGAAAAGCTTTAGCATACCTAACTACATGATCTTGTGCTAGGCTTAGGATTGTCTTGTCCATCACATCATTCTCCTAATGATGTGATCCCGTTATCAATGACATCCAATGTCCATGGTCAGAAACCGTAACCATCTATTGATCAACGAGCTAGTTAACTAGAGGCTTACTAGGGACATGGTGTTGTCTATGTATCCACACATGTATTGCTGTTTCCGGTCAACACAATTATAGCATGAATAATAAACGATTATCATGAACAAGGAAATATAATAATAACTAATTTATTATTGCCTCTAGGGCATATTTCCAACAGTCTCCCACTTGCACTAGAGTCAATAATCTAGTTCACATCGCCATGTGATTAACACTGATAAGTCACATCGCCATGTGACCAACATCCAAAGAGTTTACTAGTGTCTTAAACTAGTTCACATCACCATGTGATTAAGTCTCAATGAGTTCTGGGGTTTGATCATGTTTTGCTTGTGAGGGAGGTTTTAGTCAACGGGTCTGAACCTTTCAGATCCGTGTGAGCTTTGCAATTCTCTATGTCATATTGTAAATGCTGCTTCCATGCTCCACTTGGATCTATTCCAAATGGTTGCTCCACTATACGTATCCGGTTTGCTACTCAGAGTCACTCGGATAGATGTTAAAGCTTGCATCGACGTAACCCTTTACGCCGAACTCTTTATCACCTCCATAATCGAGGAACATGTCCTTATTTACTCTAAGTGGGTGTGTATCCAACTTGCTAGCTCATGAAGACCTCGGGCATTTGAGGAAGCTTATCATTGGAGTATACTAGCCAAGTTCTATAATGAAAAATCCCCACTAGTTATATGAAAATGAAAGCATAGGAGACTCTCTATATGAAAAACATGGTGCTACTTTGAATAACAAGTGTGCAAAGGATAGTAACATTGCACCCTCTCTATTTTTTTCTCTCATTTTTTTTGTTGGGCTCTTTTGGCCCTTTTTTTCTTTTTGTCCAGTTCCTCATCCCGACTTGTGAGCGAGTCATAGTCTCTGTCATCCTTTCCTCACTTGGGATAATGCTCTAATAATGAATGATGATGATAATCACACTTTTATTTACTTACAACTCAAAAATACAACTCGATACTAGAACAAAATATGACTGTATATGAATGCCTCTTCTTTGTGTACCGGGATGTGCAATGATCTAGCTTAACATGTATAAAAAATGATGAACGATGGTTGAGCCACAAATACTATGTTAGCTATATGATCGTGCAAAGCAATATGACAATGATGATGTGTGTCATAAAAATGGAACGGTAGAAGTTGCATGGCAATATATATCGGAATGACTATGGAAATGTCATAATAGGTAGGTATGATGGCTGTTTTGAGGAAGATATAAGGAGGCTTATGTGTGATAGAGCGTATCATATCACGGGGTTTGGATGCACCGGCGAAGTTTGCACCACATCTCAAGGTGAGAAAGGGCAATGCACCGTACCAAAAAGGCTAGCAAATTGCGGAAAGATGAGAGTGTGTATAATCCATGGAATCACATTAGCCATAAAGAACTCACATACTTATTGCAAAAGTTCATTAGCCTCGAAGAAAAGTACTACTACGCATGCCCCTAGGGGGATAGATTGGTAGGAAAAGACCATCGCTTGTCCCCGACCGCCACTCATAAGGAAGACAATCAATAATAAAGCATGCTCAAACTTCATAGCATAACAATAGACTATACTTGCATGCTTCGGGAATCACAAACCTTGACACCAATATTTATACTAAACCACAGTTACTCACTAGCACAACCCACATATTACAACCATTATATCACAAAACTATTGCAAGGAATCAAACTTATCATATTCAGTGATTTGCATGAAAGTTTTTATAACATCCCTCTTGAATACCTATTATATTAGGACCAAATTCATAACTTGTGCATATTGCCATTACTATTATCACCTCTTAAAATAATATAAGTGAAGCATGACAGTGCAACTATTTCTTTAAAATATAACCACCGTCGTGCTCTAAACGATATAGGTGAAGCACTAGAGCAACTGCCTAGCACAAAAGATATAAGTGAAGCACATAGAGTATTCTAAAAATCACGAATAATGTGTGTGCCTATCAAAAAGGTGTGTTTCGCAAATATGATTGTGGAAAACTAAAAGGCAACAAAGCAAAGACTCATATAATACACAACGTTCCAAGCAAAACTTATACCATGTGATACATAAAAATATAGCTCCAAGTAATTATCGATAGTTGGTTGAAGAAAGAGGGGATGCCTTCCCGAGCATCCCCAAGCTTAGATGCTTCGGAGTCGTTAAATATTACCTTGGGGTGCCTTAAGAATCCCCTAGCTTAGGCCCTTGCCACTCCTTATGCCTTCATCCACCGTGATCTCACTCAATACTTGAAAACTTCAGCACACAAAACTCAACAAAAACTCGTGAGACACATTAGTATAATCAAGCAAATCACCACTTTAGGTAGTGTTTTAAACCCATTCATATTTTATTATTGCATTATACTTATTGTATTCTAACTTCACCATGGCTTATACTCCCCGATACAATCCATAGATTCATCAAAACAAGCAAACAATGCAACGGTAACAGAATATGTTAAAAACAAAACGATGCTGTAATGACTCGAACAATGACCATACTTAAGTAACTCCAGAAATTCTGAAAAATTAGGAAAACGGGGGATTCAATCATGCATAAAATGTTCAGAATATTATCATGCTCCAGTGAATTTAAACAATTTTGCTACTGTGCGGAAAAGTTCCTGTCTTTTCACAGAATCAAATCAACTATCATCATAATCATCCCAAAGGCTTTACTTGGCACAAACATTAATTAAAACACAAAACCACAACCATAACAGTAGCATAATTGTGTGCATACCAAAAAATAGAAAAAGTACTAGAAAAATTAAGATAGTGATTGGGTTGCCTCCCAACAAGAGCCATTGCTTTACGCCCCTAGCTAGGAATAATGCTACGAAAATTAAGCCAACATATGAATCTATTACAAGGGCTACCTATGGAATTAATTTGAAAGATGACAACACTTGAAACTATGCATTACTCCTAGCTAGGGGCGTAAAACAATAGCGCTTGTTGGGAGGCAACCCAACAGTTATCTTAATTTTTCTAGTTCTTTTTCTATTTTGTGGTATTCACACAATTATGGTACTGTTATGGTTGTGTATTTGTGTTTCAATTAGTGTTTGTGCCAAGTAAATCCTTTGGGATGATTAGGATGATAGTTGATTTGATTATGTGAAAAGACAGAAACTTTTACGCATAGTAGCAAAATTGTTTAAATTCACTGGAGCGTGATAATATTCCTAATATTTTACGCATGATTGATATACAAATATCCCCCATTTTATTAATTTTTCAGAATTTTTGGAGTTACGTAAGTATGGTCATTTTTGAGTCATTACAGACTGTTGTATTTTTAACCGATTATGTTTCTTGTTTTGATGAATCTATGGATTGTATCAGGGGGTATAAGCCATGGTGAAGTTAGAATACAATAAGTATAATGCAATAATAAAATATGAATGGGTTTAAAACAGTACCTAAAGTGGTGATTTGCTTGATTATACTAACGGATCTCACGAGTTTTTTTGTTGAGTTTTGCGTGCTGAAGTTTTCAAGTATTGAGTGAGATCACGATGGATGAAGGAATAAGGAGTGGCAAGGGCCTAAGATTTGGGATTCCCGAGGCACCCCAAGGTAATATTCAAGGACTCCCAAGTATCTAAGCTTGGGGATGCTCCGGAGGGCATCGTTCCCTCTCTCTTCTACCAACTATCGGTAATATTACTTGGAACTATATTTTTATTCATCACATGATATGAGTTTTGCTTGGAGCGTCGTGTATATATGAGTCTTTCCTTTGTTTGCTTTTTAGCTTGCCACAATCATCTTTGCTTAACACACCTTTTTGAGAGGGACACACATTTTGTGTGATTTGTGAGAATACTATATGTGCTTCACTTATATCTTTTGAGCTAGTCAGTTGCTCTAGTACTTCACTTACATCTTTTAGAGCACGGCGGTGGTTATATTTTAAAGAAATAGTTGCACTATCATGCTTCACTTATATCTTTTTGATAGTTTATAATAGTAATGGCAATTACTAAAAGTTATGAATTTGGTTCTAATATGATGGCTATTCAAGAGGGATATAATAAAAACTTTCATGTAGATCACTGAATATGAATAAGTTTGATTCCTTGCAATAGTTATGCGATATAAAGGTGGTAATATGTGGGTTGTGCTAGTGAGTAATTATGGTTTCATAAGAATATTGGTGTTAAGGTTTGTGATTCCCGAAGCATGCACATATAGTCTCTCGTTATGCTATGAAGTTGGAGCATGATTTATTATTGATTGTCTTCCTTATGAGTGGCGGTCAGGGACAAGCGATGGCCTTTTCCTACCAATCTATCCCCCTAAGGGCATGCATGGTAGTACTTTGCTTCGAAGGCTAATAAACTTTTGTAATAAGTATGTGAGTTCTTTATGACTAATGTGAATCCATGGATTGTACGCACATTTCCGCAATTTGCTAGCTTCTTCGGTACCGTGCATTGCCCTTTCTCACCTTGAGATGTGGTGCAAACTTCGTCGGTGCATCCAAACCCCGTCATATGATACGCTCTATCACATATAAGCCTCATTATACTTTAAAACAGTCACCATACCTACCTATTATGGCATTTCCATAGCCATTCCGAGATATATTGCCATGCAACTTCCACCGTTCCGTGTTTTATGACACACATCATCATTGTCATGTTGCTTTGCATGATCATATAGCTGACACAGTATTTTTGGCTAAGCCATTGTTCATCATTTTTTATACATACTACTAGATCATTGCACATCTGGTACACCGCCAGGGGCATTCATATAGAGTCATATTTTGTTCTAGTATTGAGCTGTAATTGTTGAGCTGTAAGTAAATAGAAGTGGGATGATCATCATATTCATTATTAGAGCATTGTCCCAAGTGAGGAAAGGATGATGGAGACTGTGATTCCCCCACAAGTCGAGATGAGACTCCGGACGAAAAGAAACAAACATGAAAAAGAGAGGCCAAAAAGAGCCCAAGAAATAAAAAGAAAAATGAGAGAAAAAGAGAGAAGGGGCAATGTTACTATCCTTTCCACACTTGTGCTTCAAAGTAGCACCATGTTTTTCATATAGAGAGTCTCCTATGCTTTCACTTTCGTATAACTAGTGGGAATTGTTTCATTATGAACTTGGCTTGTATATTCCAATGATGGGCTTCCTCAAATGCATGAGGTCTTCATGAGCAAGCAAGTGGATGTACACCCACTTAGTTTTCTTTTCGAGATTTCGTACACTTATAGCTCCTAGTGCATCTGTTGCATGGCAATCCCTACTCCTTACATTGACATAAATTTATGGGCATCTCCATATCCCGTTGATTAGCCTCGTCAATGCGAGACATTCTCCTTTTTTATCTTCGCCATATTTTCTCCATCACCATACTCTATTCCACCCATAGTGCTATATCCATGGCTTGCGATCATGTATTGCATGAGGGTTTAAAAAGTTGAAGCGCATTAAAAAGTATGAACCAATTGCTCGGCTAGTCATCGGGGTTGTGCATGACAAACATTTGTGTTAAGAAGATGGAGCATGACAAGGCTATATGATTTTGTAGGGATAACGTTCTTTGGCTTTGACATTTTGAAAGGCATGATTGTTTGTTTGTATGCCTTATTATTATTGTTTTTATGTAAAATTATAGACTATTGCTTTGAATCATTCAGGTCTTGTTATTCATGCAACAAAAGAGAGATTGCATGATAAACATGTTAGGTAGCATTCCATATTAAAAGTTTTATTTTTATCATTTACCTACTCGAGGACGAGCAGGAATTAAGCTTGGGGATGCTTAATACGTCTCCAACGTATCTATAATTTTCGATTGTTCCATGCTATTATAGTATAAATCTTCGATGTTTTATATGAAATTATATGCCATTATATATCATTCTTCGGGACTAACCTATTAACTTAGTGCCAAGTTTTAGTTGCTATTTATTGCATGTTTTTGGTTTTCCAGGAAATCAGTACCAAATGAATTCCAAATGCCATGAAACTTTTTGACGTTTTTTTTCTGGACATAAGAGACACTAGAAGCTTCAAGAGGAAGTGAGAAGGAGAAGGGCGTGGCAATGAGCCACCAGGGCGCGCCCAAGGGGTAGGCGTGCCCTAGTGCCTCGTGGGCCCACCTTTCTCCTTTGGACCTAATTCTGCATCTATAAATTCTTTAAAATTGGGAAACCAATAGAGAGCCACCCAAACACTTTTTCCGTTGCCGCAAGTTTCTATTCTCGCGAGATCCCATCTGGAGGCCTTTTCCAGCACTGTGCCGAAGGGGGAAATTATCACGGAGGGCTTATACGTCAACCTTGCTGCCCCTCCGATGATGTGTGAGTTGTTTACCACAGACGTACGGGTCCATAACTAGTACGTCTATTCAATGTAAAACAATGTTCTCCTCAATGTTCTTGATGATGGATGGAGGGGTCACTCCAGTTACATTGAGCTGGCCCCCCAGGGTCAGGACTTGGTTCTATTTATGCGCATGGGGGACGTTGGACCCAAAGACAGGCGAGGTTTTGGAGCGGGCAAGTCTTAAAGAAGCCACCGACAATTTACTTGTTACAATAGAAGAGGCACGAATGGGGGCGTTCACGCCCAACAGAGAGAACTACGAGCTTATGTGCGCCCTGAAGAACCCTGAACAGTCGGGAAGAACACGAAGCAAAGGCGTTGTTCCGTGGTTTGAGGGGTTTGCGGATTGGAACGCCGACTACAAAAGCCGTGCGAGAAGGAAGATGGCGGAGGAGAAGAAGAGGAAGCTCGAGGAGGAGCAGAGGAAGCAGGAAGCAGACCGCCTTCAAGGCCTAGAATCAGCGCGTGGAGTTGGCACTCGCTTTCCAGTGGCAACAGTAGCAGATCGACGAAATTAGCCAGGAAAGGGCGTCTCAGCAACGGCAGCAGCTAGCGGATCCAGCATTGGATAGCACCGTCCCATCCATGCCGAGAAGCAGCGTGTGTTCCGCCCCGGGCGATGAGGCACTGCTGGATAGATACCCTGTGGATGACATCATGGATAACACTAATTTTGAGCTACACTTTAAAATGAAGAACATATCCATGAGGTGGCGGATGGCGTTGCTTATACAAATCCCCCTGAAGCAACCTTTCATTGCAATCTGATTCCAACTGGCTATGCTCGTGTTGCGGTTGATGAAGTGGTGGCACAATATTCGGGGCTAGAGCTTGACATTCCTGGAGGTGACGACGAGCGCACACTCGGAGAGGCCATACATCGTATCATTCTATGGAGAAAGGATTGTATCGTCTTTCCAAGGCCACTGACACCGTGTCAGTCGGCTCCTCCTCCGAGTCTGCCACCGCGTCAGCAGTTGACTCCAGCTCCTCCAAGTCAGCCACCGTCTCTGCAGACTCCTGCTCCTCCAAGTCCGCCAATGCGTGGGCCCACTCCTGCTCCTCCAAGTCTGGCACCGCGTGAGACCACTCCTTCTTCTCCAAGTCCGGCACCGCGTCAGCCCAGTCCTCCTCCTCCAAGTCAGGCACTGCGTCAGCCGTCTCTGCCGCCTAAGCAACAGCGGGAGAGAACCGCCGCAGCTCCGGTGGCTAGCGGTACAAGTACAGGAGGCAAGAGATAACAATTTGGTCCAAGACTCAAGCTTCTTCCTCATCGGCCTTACAACGTGACTGAGGAGGAAAACGAAGCCGAAGTGCAAGCCCAACTAAGGGCCCATTTTGGACCGAAACCGCCACCACCGCCAAAGGAGATTGTACCTGAGTATGTCGTTGACCACTTTATTCGTATGGCTAAAGCACCAGCTCCCAAGCATGTTGACTCGGACTATAAGCGCCAAATCAAGAAGTCATGTCAAGCACAAAAAAAGGAGTCGAGCTCGAGCTCAAGCCAAGCAGCTGCCAAAAAAGCGGGAAAGTTGTTCCCCAGCTGGGAGAACAGGCGGTGCAATCGATCCCCGCGCTCATTGTACCACCAACACATGTGAGTATCGGCGCCGATCAGCTGGTAATAACCGATGCTCATAGAAGGATGATTGAAGAGGCCGGTGTCACTGTTTATCAACTCCTAGATCTCGAGCCCATAGATACGATTAAAGAGGATGAAGTAAAATGGAAATATGGCCGCGGCCAACCTATCGTCAAGCCTGAGGAGGTCAAGAAGCTCTCAATGAGAATGTATGAATTGCATGAATGGTACATGAAAGAAACCAAGACTACCGATCGAGAGTCCCTCATGGTGAATGTCAGGTCAGAGCATTACTTCCATGAAAAAGATTTGTGGGTTGAGTTTCAACAAATATTTCAATTATTCAATCAAGACGCACTCGAAAAATCTATCCTTAGTTGCTATTATCTGTAAGTGATTTGTTTCTGTAATTTAATTAAGTCTGTAGCTAGCTATAGTGCTCGTTGATCATTACCTGTAATTATCCTCACTATATCCTTTTCTGTGGTATTATGAAGAATGAAGATGTATGAAATGAAAAAAGTTGGATGCTATGGCCTTGGCTTCATTGACCCAAATACAATCAATGAAGAGACATGGACACGTGAATATGATCGACCATACACAGAGAAAAAATTGCTAGAGTTCTTAAAGCTCCTAAATACATGTCCAGATATACTACTTCCTTACAACTTCAAGTGAGTCACACTGTTCTATACTACAAATTTTGTTTTTGCTTACTAGCTAGATGTTAATAAGTGTATAGGGTTTAATTAGGGTAGTTGATGATTTATGCACATGCCCGCTTAATTTATACATGCAAATGTGTGCGCATGCAGTTTTCACTGGATATTGTTAATCATTCAAGTTGACGAGGGAAAAGTTAAAGTACTGCACTCACTACTTAAAGAAACTACTGACTACCAAATCGTGAAGGGGACGGACGACAGGTAATTTCAATCATTATCGAACTATATGTCGGCCTCTTTAAGTTCGTCATTTCCTGATATCAACTAATTAATAACTCTTTTATTCATTTTCTTTGCCGGCGGGCAGGGTTGGAAAAAGTTCATCAAACAGGTTGATGACCAATGGAAACAAAAGCTGACATGCCGTCGACCCAAACTAGTTAATTAAGTAGTACTAGCTAGCTAGCTAACATCTCTTTAATTCTTTTTTTAAAAAAATCACCGGGGGGGGGGGGGGGAGCTCCCACCTGAATATATTTCTCATTTTGTAACCCAACACTTGTCTGTTACAAAGGTGAATTACATAAGCACGTGTAATCGTGAAAAGAAGTAGGAACGCCATGAGAGGGCGGCCTGTTTATGATCCGGTTTTCTCATCCGGTGTGTCCAAAGCATCAAGTCATCCAGGATTCGCTTCAAGGTGGAGATACTGTGGTGGTTTTGTTGCTTGAATGTCATAGCATTTCTTGCATCCCAGATCTTCCATAAGATAATGAGAAGGACGGAGTGCCATATCGTTGCATCCACCTGGCAGGGTAGACGGCAATCCCATAGATCATCAATGGAAGTGGAGGGTGAGAGTCCAATCCTTTGCCAAATTCGCTGAGCGAGCGGGCAGTCGATGAAGATGTGTGAGCTAGTCTCGCCGTCGAAACCACATCGTGGGCAGAGGGAGTCTGTGACGATGTGCTTGCGGAGGAGGTTGCATTTAGAGTTGAGACGTCCACGGAACAGTAGCCATGCAAAGATCTTTACGCGGTTGGGGACGCATGAAGACCAAATGGCAATTGCATGCGCATCATCCTCATTTTCGCCCATGGTCAGCTGGTAGGCGGCCCGCGTGGAAAAGGCCCTGAAGCAGGCATCGGGGACTGATTTATGTGCATACTACATTTGCGAGAACATTCGCATGATGGCGTTCAAAAGGATCAGAGATGATAGACAACAATGGGTACGTTTACCAGAACACTATTCATAATTTTTACATCATTATCTAATATATACACACATAACTAATACATGCATACTGATCTCCTTCTTTAAAGATGAAGGACACGCGGGATAAGCTCCTACCATAGAATCGCGTAAGAGCGATTCAAGAGGAAATAGCAGGATTTTTGCTCGACCAGGTCATAGATCCCAAAGTAGAATTCCATTACCCGCTACCGCAATAATGCCTCCATGTAATGATATGCAAATTGTAGGAGAAATTGTATATACCAACTTGTGTATATATATATGTGTGTGTGTGTATGTGAATGGTCGTGCGAGAAATTTGATGATATATATATATGATCGGTTCTACGAGAAATTCTAGTTATATATATGCATAACATGTACAATATGTAGTAGCATATAATATGTTTCAAATGAAAAAGAATTAAATAGAAAACACAAAATTAAAATAAAAAATAAATCATAAAACCAAAACCCCTAAACCTTTTAGTCTCGGTTGGTGTTACCAACCGGGATTAAAGGTCTCCCAGCCCCCGGCGCGGGCTCATGCCACATGGTGGGCCTTTAGTGCCGGTTCGTGTTGAACCGGGACTAAAGGGGGGTGCTTTTAGTCCCCGCCCTTTAGTGCCGGTTACAGAACCGGCACTAAAGGGCCTTACGAACCGGGACTATAGCCCGTTTCTGCACTAGTGATTGGCAATGAAAGAACAACCCTAGAGTTTTGTGTGGAATGTATCAAGGTCACACCAAAGAGACCACCATCATACTGAAAGCAATGACATCACATGTTATGAATTTGGCATGCTTTCTTGGGAATGCTCAGTTCTCACAACAATACCAACATGCTTCAATGACTCCCATATTCAAGAGGCTTTGTAGTGGGGAATCGCCGCTGATCAACTACACTGTCAATGACCGTGACTACATATTGGAATACTATCTTGCCGATGGCATCTATCCTCAGCAGGCGGCGTTTGTGAAGACCATATCCAAACCACATAGCAACAAACAAAGCCACTTTGCAACAATGCAGGAAGCAACGAGGAATGATGTGGAGGGGGCATTCTGAGTGCTTCAAGCTCATTGGGGAATTGCTCGTGGAGCTGCAATGATGTGGGAATCATAAACTTTGTGGCGGCTGATGGCATGTTGTGTTATTTTGCACAATACGATTGTCGAGGATGTGGATGATGGTGTTGCTCAAACCAATAATTTTGAAGCGCGTGGAGAACAAGTCAAATCCCGAAAGATCAAGATGCAAATCAGCTCGTGAACTTTCTACAGAAGCATCAAAATCTTCGAGATCATCACGTGCAGGCAAAACTACTTGGTGATCTTGTGGAGCATATGTGGATCCACAATGAAAATCAAAGAGCGAATGTTTAAGTTGTGCACATAAAATAAATTCGATGTAAGAATTATGTATTTCCGTTACAAACATTTGTTATTTACGTGTAACATTGGCATGTATGATGGACGTGCATGGATTTGCATGTATTTAAGAGACCGAATTTAAGGTATGTGAATGCCGGATACAAAATATGAGGGACGGTCCGAATGCGTATGCGGTGTGCCCAGATGCGTTCATGAACGTATAGGAGGTTAAATTAACCATGTCCGACTGCAGATGCTGTAAAACCCCGAAAATGATGGGCAAACGATACTTTTCTACACGATCCTTGCACAACACTAACATGGACCATGCAAACTGAAAACAAGATGGCAGAGAAATGTCGTGCAAGGATCGTGCAATTTTTTGTCGTTCGTGTAGGATCACTCTTCCAAAACCCAATAAGCACTGCTAGGCAGACGATGAATTCAGAGACGACCCACACACAACAAGTAATCTACACCATTGGATTGCCTCTTTTTGTAATCAGTGTGGCTTCAAATCCTGTTGTGCACAGATCGTGTGCACAGCAATCAAAACCCAATCGACATGATGAGGACGCGTATACAGCGTGATGTGTTCCTGCTACACACGTGCCAGACACGCGCACCATTTATGCATGCATGCATGCAGCTTTGTCGTGTACGGGAGTACGGGTATATGCATACTGCCGCTGCTGTGTGCTGTCGGCAGGATTATTAACATGCAGCATTTGTTAGGTAGCCAGGGGTCTGCATGCCAAATCTAGTGTTGACGTGCATGCTCCGGTTTCATGCACGACGAGGCACTAGACGCCAGATTAATAAAGACCCTTTGGCAGGCCATCGTGCAGCGCAGGAGCAAACACGTCCGTACATGTGTCGTGTGACGCGTATGTGGTCGTGGCCCTTGGGTGCCCTAAACGGACGCCTGCCACTGCCACACGCGTAGGCCCACCATCCGTCCATCCCGTACGTCTCACCTGGTAATTCGTCGCCTTGTTACTACTGTAGGTTCGAAAACCGTAGCCAGGCCTCCTTTCCTTGCGCCGTTCCTCTCGTCCCTGGCGGCTCCAAACTCTAGCCGCCGCCAGGGGCGCCAATTTTCTAGCGCCGTTCTCCGACGGCTCACATCCGGCGGCAACCTCGGTTGTTGATGGTGAGGGATCGCGTGGATCGTTTTTACTTTCTCGTAGTCTAGGTTTTTAGACAGTTTATCGTTTTGGTTTCGGCGACGAAGATTGCGGTGTTAAATGAAGATTCTTCGGATTCTTTCCTGACGAGACCATTAGCCTTATGGTTGAAGATTGATTTGGAAACCAGTATGTTCAAAGAAGAATGGCGTGGCCGCGGTGGCATCCTCGTGGCGGACCTATGTCCTCCGGCTCCGCCGTTGTGGTGGCGTTTGCTTCAGCGTCGGCGCGGAGCTTGGGAGGTAGTCCAGGAGCGGATGCAGATTGTGGTCTGCATCGACGACATTTGAAAGACGGAACGTGTGCTAAGTTTGTAGTTCGTGGATGGCAGGTATAGTTTCCTCCTTTGATGTCTTAGTCGTGGTGGGGTGCTATATCTGGAGTTCGACGGCGTGTCCGGGGTGTTACCCTGGTCTGATTCGTTCAACGGCAATGGATTCACTTTTGGTGAGCCATCTTGGAGGTCCGCAAAGTTGCATATTAGCGATGAAGCCGCGTCGAGTTCGGATGGGGAGGTGGTTTGTTATTCTTTTCTTCGGTGACTGCTATGGTGGTGTCGGAGGCAGGTGACGGGCGTTGGTGTCAAGCCTAAAAATGTCCTGCTATCTTTTCAGTTTTGTCATGTCGATCTACATGACCTATACTTTAATCTTTATATGAATAAGACACGTATTACCATGAAAAAAATATAACTATAGGTTCGCTTGCATCTCGTCAACTTACCACACACCTGGCACTGTTGGGCTGGACGGAACGGTTGATGCAACACTGTAAGCATCACGGGAAAATAGCCCCACGCTGACAACAAAGCAGTGCTAGCATTGTTGAGCAAATAACAGCCCTCGTCAGCGAATGTGCAAGGGCACACTTCACCTCCTCCGCCTCCGGCCGCCGAGCCTTGCGACTTGCGAGTATCGTCCCACGGAGTCTGTCAAGCCGTTCGAGCACAACACCCCGTGAGTTCTACACATGGGTAAGGGCATCTCCAAGGTCGATTCTCAAAACGCTCGCATACGAGTCCGGATCACGTTCTTCGAGTGTGTTGTATTATTTAACGCGGTCTTGTATCAGTTCGACGAGCGTTCTAGATATACCTTTTCTCATAAATCAAAGAAAAATTATGGGGTCTTTGCGGGCATTCGGACCGTTGCCACGCCCTCTCCTGACCGCCCCGAACCATAAAAAACCCCACCCGCCTCTCCCGCGCTTGCTTCCCGATGCACGGGCCGCTTCCCGCGCCGCATCAATGCCTGCCCAGAGCTTGTAGCGGCCGGCATTGATGGCGCGATGTGACCGGACAGAAGGGCGGCGCTAACCAACGCGACTCTCGGGAGCCGTCGCTTCAATGCGGACGCAGCTTCCCAAGGAACCAATTCCGGTCGTTGCGCCACATTGAAGCGGTTGACCGTCCGTTCGCATGCCTGGCCGAGGTTATATAAGCCGTGCTCCGGCACCGTTCACATCGCAATCTCTCCGCTCTTCCTCCTCCTCCTCCCCTCACTGCCCTTCTTCCTCCAAAGCTCCGACGATGGGCACGTCATGGGCCTCGACGCAGGCAGGCGGCGGTTCCCGATCGGGCTTCGGAGGATCGTGGTGACGCCTCTGCGCTTTCCGGCGCGCAACCAAGGCGTCCAAATCGGACGTCGCGTGAAGGAGGAGAGAATCTCTACACCGCCCCAATGCGTGAAGGAGGAGCGGCGCTCGCCGCCGCCTCAATGCGTGAAGGAGCGCCGCTCGTCACAGCCCGTGCCCAATGCGATCGTTGTGAAGGCGTGCGGTCGCCTTCGCCACTAGCTCGGCGGCGGCAGCAACGGCGGCAGCTCTTCGTCCTCCCGGGGCGCCCTTACGGCGCAGGAGTAGGCTGACCGGGAGCAGTGATGGTGGGACAGGCGCAACGCGGCATGCCAGTCGGAGTTCACGGACTCCGATGTCCCGCCGCCACGCATTGCGACAGACCGGGAGCTGGCGTATGCCTGGGCCCTGGACCGATCCGTGATGACGGCCGACATGAGCAAGCGTCGTCTCTGTCGCCTCGATGGAGAGATGACCAAGTACAGCGAGGAGTGGTCTCTCAGCGAGATCGTCGGCGCCAACGCCGCCGCTTCCAAGGCCGCCACCCTCTCCCATGCCCACGTCGTTGGTGGTCGCGGTCGCACTTTGCATTACGCGGGAGGAAGCACAGAGGATCATCCGCGAGCATCACGCGGTTGCGGAGAAGCCCTGCCGCGTCGCCGCCCCCTTCTGCCGCTCGAAGCCCGACAACGACGACTCCGACGCCAGATCCAGCGACGATGACGGAGGAAGAGCTGCCGGCCAGCCCGACATGGCCTATGAGGTCATCGTCAAGTATAGGGTAGTTTAGGGTTTCTGTGTTAAGGTTTTTAGTTCACCAGACGAAATATTGTCTTTTTTACGTAAAAATTATCCGGCTTATATGAAATCAACGGTGTTTGTATGAATTTCGTCCGTTTAGTTTAAACAGTGGATGAAATGTAAGTGGGATGGTCTCTCAGCGAGATCGTCGGCGCCAACGCCGCCTCTTCCAAGGGTCGCCACCCTCTCACCCCGCCCATGTCGTTGGTGGTCGCGGCTGCACTGCGCATAGCGCAGGAGGAAACACAGAGGATCATCCGCGAGCTTCAGGCGGCTGCCGAGAAGCCTTGCCGCGACGCCGCCCCCTTCTACCGCTCGAAGCCCGACAACGACGACTCCGAAGCCGGATCCGGCGACGGTGACGGAGGAAGAGCCGTCGGCCATGCCGACATGGCCTATGAGGTCATCATCAAACATAGGATTTTTGTTTTAAGGTTTTTAGTTCACCGGACGAAATATCGTCCGATTTTATGTAAAAATTATCCTAGTTTAAATGAACTCTGTCCAATTTATATGAAATCAACCATGTTTTCATGAATTTCGCCCGTTTACTTAAACAGTGGATGAAATGTATGCGGGCAGTGTTGAATGACGGCATGCGGCATCAGATCCGCGACTCCCCTCCCTCCCCCCCTCCGCGTCTGTGGACTGATGCCAAAGAAAATTTAAGGGCCAACATTGGAGATGCCCTAACCTTGCCACAAACAACTTTGCGCTATTCTTGAAATTTCCTAGCTCAACATTATATTGTTTGATGTTCACAAGTAAAAATAACAGAAAATGTGTTATGTGTACGCAACCAAGTAAAACCCTAAGCTCAACCTGTCGAGTGAAGGTTGAGAAAATAGTATAATGGAAGTCCCCATCTACCTGAGCTCGGGATGAACAATAAATTCCAAAAGAAAGGAAAAAAATGAAAATACTGATTTTTTTGGCGTGTAAACTTTGACAAATGTTCCCGGTGCTTGCAAATCTTCATCCCTAATTAACATTCATGGAGGTCATGAAAAAAGCTCTGCAAAATGTTTTCAAATATAGCATATTTGGAGTATCGATTTTGTCTTGTTACCATGACTTCCACGAATGGTGTTTGAGGATGAAATTTTGCAAGCACTGAGAACATTTGTCAGAGTTTGCACCCAAAAAATTTAGATTTTTTTGAACTTTTTACTATTTTTTGGATTTTACTGCTCATTAGGGAGCATATGAGCTCGGTACTAGATACTCCGCATTCTATTTCAATATCCTTCTTACATCTACCTTACTCCTCGTCTTAGATGGAGGATATGTTACATTAGCTTTACTATCATGATGAATTGCATGCACCAACCAATATACAAACACTATTTGCAGGAGAGGCATCTGACATTGTATCCAACATTCTTCCTTACGTCTACGATACTTTGGAGTTATATAATATGTGATTGGGCAGAAATCTATAGGGCAAAAATATTGCAGGTCACTTTATATTAGGTACACCTTCATATCTAATAGAATTACATCTTAGAAAAGTGTTGAAATCGAAGTTCGATGCTCTCTTGAGTGGACTGGTTTATGCATATCATACACAATGGCGGAGCTAGGAATTTTCTCAGTTAGTATTCATTTATGCAATGAACAATATGACAACAAATATACAACAAGTTAGTAACAATATACCAACGGATCAACAACTCTTTAGTATTCCATGGAAGTCCCAGGAAGATCCCTGGCACCACCACCGATCATATGACGACAAGATCCTATATTGATTTAGAGTTTGCTAACTACATTAGTTGTGTGTTTTGCCCCCTCAAATCAATCATTTTTTCAAGACATTCCATTGACATCCAAGGGATGTGGTTCATTTTCAACCTCCAACCCTTTTCTTCCACATCCTCACACGCGCCGCGATTTACTAAATAACCAAATTCCCGCTCTCTGCCTCGCCTCCGACGCGGACCTGTCCGAGCCCTAACCTATCCCTGTCATGAGCTCGGCAGCGATCTATTTCGAGTGGCAGCGCAAAGTGAAAAGGGATCCCCACCCGCACTTGCCATCCCTTGTCCTCGCCTCCATCTGCCGCAGCGCTGTGCATCATCCCCATCTACGACAGCTCCATCCTGTCTCATGCTCGGGCGCAAGATGGTATGTGGAATCGACTAGTCCAAGAAATAATTTCAGAACAAAAATCTTATCTGGCCAACGTTCGCTGGGAGGCATTTCGAAGGTTTGTCATGACAGTCTTATTTGTCGGGGCTAACAGTTTCTTTAGAGCGACTGCCATTTTTTAGGAGGATGGTAGTTTTGGGCCTTCATGGCAGAAAATGTCACGCTATTCTGAAGAAACTATTATCCTACACACAACTAAAAATGACATCAAAACGTTCGCAAATGACACCCCTCCTGGCGAACATTCGCCAGCTAAGGAGGTCCATTTCAGAAACCTAATGTTTAGGAAATCTGAAAAATATTGCAGCGCCTGGATGTATGCGCAAATACGTCGTACTCAGCTTTACAGAATTCCGACATTCTATATTTGAAGATATTCCCGGACATTTAAACTAAGCACACATGAAAAACAAGCATCATATTTGCCCTACGGAAATGGCAAGTTTCCAGCACTTGTTTTTAACCATTCTGAGGAGTGGACAGTGGACACAAGTCCCGGCATCTACGCAACGACCATAGTGCTTGTCAATTATCCCCACCGATGGCGTCTAGCAAGCCGACAAACCCCGAGATAGACAATGACATGGAGTGCTGCTCCCCGGAATCGGGAGCCGAGGACGCCGTGGAGTCGTCGTCGCCGGCGCCGGCGCCATCTTCGCGCTTCAAGGGCGTCGTGCCGCAGCCGAACGGGCGCTGGGGCGCGCAGATCTACGAGAAGCACTCGCGGGTGTGGCTTGGCACGTTCGCGGACGAGGAATCCGCCGCGCGCGCCTACGACGTGGCCGCGCTCCGCTTCCGCGGCCGCGACGCCGTCACCAACTACCAGCACCCGCTGGCGGCGGAGGGGGCCAGCTCGTCGTCCACGAGCGAGCTCGCCTTCCTCGCCGACCACTCCAAGGCCGAGATCGTCGACATGCTCCGCAAGCACACCTACGCCGACGAGCTCCGGCAGGGCCTGCGCCGCGGGCACGGGCGCGCGCAGCCCACGCCGGCGTGGGCGCGAGAGTTCCTCTTCGAGAAGGCCGTGACCCCGAGCGACGTCGGCAAGCTCAACCGCCTGGTGGTTCCGAAGCAGCACGCCGAGAAGCACTTCCCTCCGACGACGGCGGCGGCCACCGGCAGCAACGGCAAGGGCTTGCTGCTCAACTTCGAGGACGGCGAAGGGAAGGTGTGGAGGTTCCGGTACTCGTACTGGAACAGCAGCCAGAGCTACGTGCTCACCAAGGGCTGGAGCCGCTTTGTCCGGGAAAAGGGCCTCTGCGCCGGCGACACCGTGACGTTCTCCCGGTCGGCGTACGTGATGAATGACACGGATGAGCAGCTCTTCATCGACTGCAAACAGAGTAACAAGAATGACGAGGCGGCCGACGCAGCCACTGCCGATGAGAATGAGGCCCGCCATGTCGCCGTCAAGCTCTTTGGCGTCGACATTGGCGGAGGTGGGATGGGGGGGTCATCAGGTGGATGAAGAGCAAGGTAACTTCTTCACCCATGGTGTGATTGCGACAGCCATGGTCTTTCTCCCATGGTGCGATTTCCATTTCGCGACAGAAACAGCGTTTGTAAGTGAGGGACAATTCCTTGACATATTTCATGTCGATCTTAATTGATTTCTCTCTTTTTGAGGTTTATCGGTCAGCGATATTGCAAAGGACCTGAATATCCAGTCAGATTTTTATGCATTGGCAAATCGAGCATTTTTTATTGCAAATTATGTTCACCCGGATGACAAATTTAATGGACGAGCATGGTATATCCATCTCTCAGTTCATTTGTTTTTGTCAGAAAATTATCGTGCTTGTAAACTAAAATAGTCATAATCGCACCAATATAAATTGCCCAAAAGAACACCAGATATGAATCTACGTTTTAAATTAGTGTGTACGTTCATGGTGATATTATTGAATATGCGGTTACCGTTAGAGCATCATGACCAGCAGCATTTTTTGGGCTAATCATGCATGATCGGTTGTCCAGGACATAGCTAGCTAAACACAGGCAGGTGTGCAGCAGCCAGCAGGCCAGTGGGGGTGCCTTTGTGCGGTTGCATGTTGATACGATGTTTCCCGATATAGAAAAACGTCCAGCCTAATTTTGTGCTAGTATGAACTTCGCGTCTTGCCTACTCCATGTTAACCACTTTTGTCTCCTTCCTACAGTACATAGTACTGTAGTACATACTGTACATATACATTAGTATCAGGGGACCCCTCAACCTTGGCTGCTGTAGCCATGATGGTCAGGCTTTATAAATGGCCTTGTATGGCAGCTAGCTGCCTGCCTACCGGCAGCAACAGCTGAGATCTCGACTTCTTCCCGATCGACCTGACATTTGGCCCCATTTTCTTCTAAACAAAACATCCTCCTGGGCCATTCCCAACTCAATTCTAGTATTTGATGGGAAAATATCTAGTGCACTCCATGGACATTTAGGCGTTCTAATGCTCCGTGTCTAAAAAGTCAAATCTAAATGAAAAAAGAAACTGATTTTTGTATTGTGAATCTTGGGGGATCCCTAAAAAATCATATCCAAACTCGAAATGCACATTGAGAAAATAAAAAATGAATTCTTGATGTGAATAACGTCATTTTTTTGTGACACTATTCATGCTAGATTTATCTTTCTTTTTCTCAATGTGTATTTCGAGTTTGAATCTGAATTTCTAGAGGTTGTAGACACATGTCTTGGGAACATTCATATTTAAAAAAATTATGTTGAAACATTCGAAATTGACCTTTTAGAATTTAGACATGGCAGCAAGGGCACCTTAGAGCATCTACACTCGGGCGCCTCAAAACCGTTTTAAACGACCAGGCGGGCGAACCGGCCACAAAAAATCGACCCACCAGGGCGCCTCAAACGTCCGGACTGTCCGGCGCCCCTCATATCCAGCCCAAATATGAGGCGGCCCGGGCGCGGCCGCCACGTCGGAGATGATAGGCCCAGCCCACCACCAACCCCACAGTTGTCCCACAAAAACCCCATCCGCCTCCTCGCTCAGAACCCTAGCTCACTTGCTCTCATCTCTCGTTACGGCCTCTCCTCTCCCCTCTCCGATTTCGATCCCATCAGGCGGAAGGTCCAGCTCCGACAGCCACTCCAGCTTCGCCGTCGACGTTGACGAGGAGCTGGTCCTCTGCATTGCCTTGGAGCAGTCCAAGACACCGGGGGCAGCTCCGAATCTGCTGTGTTCTTAGAGTTGGCCCCTTCGGCCCGCACGCAACTCCGCCAGGATAGCGTCGTCCGCTCCGTCCTAGCGTCGTCCCCTTTCCCTGCCAGCCACTGCTTCGCACGGGCAGGGATGGGTGCTAGTGCCCACACTGTCGGCCCGTAGGCACACTCCGGAATCGGAGGCGTGTGCCCCCTCGCGAGAGGCAGCGGGCAATGGAGAGGGACGTGGCAGAGCAGTCCCTGCGCTGCCGACACGGGATGCAGGCGAAGCCCGGCGAGAACGAGCGGCTCCTCGCTTGGCTCTACCGCTGGTCGCTCATGGCGGTGGAGACGGACATGCGATGCCTTAGGCAGAAGAACGTGAAGGCGCTCCGGCTTGTGATGTCTATTACACAACCTTCTTCTTGTAGACGTTGTTGAGCCTACAAATGCAGAGGTTTGTAGGACAGTAGCAAATTTTCCTCAAGTGGATGACCTAAGGTTTATCAATCCATAGGAGGCGTAGGATGAAGATGGTCTCTCTCAAGCAACCCTGCAACCAAATAACAAAGAGTCTCTTGTGTCCCCAATACACCTAATACAATGGTAAATTGTATAGGTGCACTAGTTCGGCAAAGAGATGGTGATACAAGTGCAATATGGATGGTAGATATAGGTATTTGTAATCTGAGATTATAAAAACAGCAAGGTAACTAATGACAAAAGTGAGCACAAATGGTATTGCAATGGTAGGAAACAAGGCCTAAGGTTCATACTTTCACTAGTGCAAGTTCTTTCAACAATAATAACATAACTGGATCATATAACTATCCCTCAACATGCAACAAAGAGTCACTCCAAAGCCACTAATAGCGGAGAACAAACGAAGAGATTATGGTAGGGTACGAAACCACCTCAAAGTTATCCTCTTTGATCTATCTAATCAAGAGTCCATAGTAAAATAACACGAAGCTATTCTTTCCGTTCGATCTATCACAGAGTTCGTACTAGAATAACACCTTAAGACACAAATCAACCAAAACCCTAATGTCACCTAGATACTCCATTGTCACCTCAAGTATTCGTGGGCATGATTATACGATATGCATCACACAATCTCAGATTCATCTATTCAACCAACACAAAGTACTTCAAAGAGTGCCACAAAGTTTCTACCGAAGAGTCAAGACGAAAACGTATGCCAACCCCTATGCATAGATTCCCAAGGTCACGGAACCCGCAAGTTGATCACCAAAACATACATCAAGTGAATCACGTGAATATCCTATTGTCACCACAGATAAGCAGAGCAAGACATACATCAAGTGTTCTCAAATCCTTAAAGACTCAATCCAATAAGATAACTTCAAAGGGAAAACTCAATCCATTACAAGAGAGTAGAGAGGGAGAAACATCATAAGATCCAACTATAATAGCAAAGCTCGTGATACATCAAGATCGTATCACCTCAAGAATACGAGATAGAGAGAGAGAGAGAGAGAGAGAGAGAGAGAGAGATCAAACACATAGCTACTTATACATACCCTCAGCCCCGAGGGTGAACTACTCCTCCTCGTCATGGAGAGCGCCGGGATGATGAAGATGGCCACGGTGAGGATCCCCCCCTCGGCAGGTGCCAGACAGGTCCCGATTGGTTTTTGGGGGCTACAGAGGCTTCCGGCGGCGGAACTCCCGTTCTATTGTTTTTGTCGATGTTTTTAGGGTATATGGAGATATATAGGCGAAAGAAGTCGGTCAGGGGAGCCACGAGGGGCCCACGAGGGTGGAGGGCACGCCCAGGGGGGTGGGCGCGCCCCCCGCCTCGTGGACTCCTCGAAGCTTCCCTGACTTCAGCTCCACATCTCCTGGATCACGCTCGTTCCAAAAATCACGCTCCCAAAGGTTTCATTCTGTTTGGACTCCGTTTGATATTCCTTTCTTTGAAACACTGAAATAGGCAAGAAAACAACAATATGGGTTGGGCCTCCAGTTAATAGGTTAGTCCCAAAAATAATATAAAAGTGTATAATAAAGCCCGTAAACATCCAAAACAGATAATATAATGGCATGAATGCTTCATAAATTATAGATACGTTGGAGACGTATCAACTTGCCATAGAGCAATCGGAGCGCGAGGAGAAGAAGACAATGACGGAGGTGCTCGACTCACCAAGTTGAAGCGGCAGCAGGATAGGGCAGTGTAGGGTAATGCATCAGAAAACAAAAAAAATGACCATTATGAAGATGCATACTAGGTTTTTGATCTGATCATTACCAACTCGTAGCGCAGCGGGACAAGAGTTGGTGAAGATCGTTGATGCAGATCCCCATAGCTAGGATTTTACAACCTTCCAACCACAAAGATGCACTCCCTCGCTAGCTCACCGAATGGATCTCCGGACAGCTCTTCGGGAGGCCTCGGGACAGTCCCTCGGAAGGTCCCACCGGATGGATTCTCGGACAGCCCTTCGGGAGACCCCCAGAATCTCGGACGATTACTCAGTTAGCCCTTCGAGATGCACACTTGAACTAAGATCGGAACTATGATCTCTCTACCAAGTTTCACACATACGGTGTCAGCTATCCGGCAGGGCTTCGCCGTCCAGAACTAGTTCCTACCGGAACCCAGACAGCCTTTTCGGCTCTACGAAACTATTTCGTGGAAGGAAGAGAGAAAGCCAGATCATGCATGGCATTTATTTATGAGAGAATTTCTGATTTTGGAGATCCCTCTCCACCTCTATTTATAGGAGGAGCAAGGGGTAGAGGCAAGGGGCGGAAAGACCAAAAGGGATTTGGATATTTCACCATGCCACATAAGGAGGGCTTGTTCTTATCCACCAAATGGTGGAAGGAAGCCCCATACCCCCAAGCCCATGGACGAAATTGGCTGCCCCCTTGGGGGCCCACCACCTTTCCATCCACCTTATCCTCTCTCCAAAAATAGGGAATTCCTTCTAGAAGAAAATCCCATTAAAATCAGCCCATAAAGTGATTTCCCTATCCACGAAAACATTTTTCCGCGACTGTTTGAACCAAAAATATTTCTGTAGGCTTAGAACATTTCCATTACCCACTAAAATAATTTTGGACGCATTTCGGAACATTTCTGGATCAGTGATTTTCATCAGCGAAAAGCTACCAAAGCATTTTCGGCCGCTCTGGAGCATTTTCGGGTTTTTTCTCCAGAAAAATGCCAAAAGTTTCCAGAACGATGTGGCACCCTCCAAAAAGTTCCAGATGCACGCCGAAAACCTTTTTGGATTAATGGTTTACTCCGAAACAACTTTTCGGTTTTACCGAAACTTTTTCGGTTTTCTCTTCGGAACTTTTCCGTCGTCTCTGAAACTTCTCTGGTGACTTTCTCTCAGACTCCCTATCTAGTATTCAGTAGATAGATGACCCTTAAGTGTGTGACATTTTAGGTTCAGTGAAGTATATACATGACCGGAACACTTTTCGATCAATGATCAATAGCGGAATGTGGACACCCATATTGATCCCTATGTCCACATGAATGAATATTCGAGTGAACCTCTAGTTGCCGTGCGCTATTCATGTTGCTTCATGATATGTTACTAACACAGGAGGTGAGACTTATCGGCATGCCCATGGATAAATAACTTTGTCCACTATGCCAGTTACCTCGTTACCAGTTTTGTTCCCTTTTCTCGTTCCTGTGTACCGGCATTCCTGTGTAACTGATATGGCGCTACAGCTAAAGCTTAGTAGTAGCGCCTGCAGGCACGCGCTACTGCTATGTCTACTTAGTAGTAGCGCTTTCCCAAACAACCGTTACTGGTAATTACTAGTAGCGCTTCTCTCCGCCCGCGCTACTGCTACTATTTCATATTCTATTTCTTTTAAATTTTAGGTCGTATTCATACACCTTTATATATTTTTTCATACAGTAGCAATTTAGAGATTGTTTTTACATTATAATGAGTTATTAAATCACTAGGTGAAAGAACCGTGGATTAGTTTCAAGTGCATGGATCCAAAGTAACCAATGGTCACTTTGGATCCATCAATTTGAAACTAATCCGCGGTTCTTTCACCCAATGACATAATAACTTATCATCATCATCATAATAGCATTAACAACTTATCATCATAATATATCATTGTCATATAACTCCTCGTCATCATTATTTTCGTCCATATGACATCATATAACAACTTGGTCACTAGTTATAATAACAACTCCTCATCATTATCATAGTACTCATAATCACTACTCCTACTCAGCATCACCATCAAGTCTAAGACATTGTAGCACATAATAAAAGCGTCTCATCATCGTCATAGTCATATATAATCAACACTAATTAATTGTTCTTAATACTTAGGACCTACTCCTCTCTCCTAGGTAAAACGCCATAAAACAGATAAACCGGTCCTTCTCCATAATGGAGAATGGACATAAACCTATCTCCAACTTGTGGCTTGCGCACATTCATTTTGTCTCCAATTATTTGCGTGTGCGCATTTATCACTTTGCTGCATTCTTTGATTTTGAGCCTTCCATCATTTGAATAAATCGAGTATGCAGTATGGTAAGCCTTCGAAGGAGTTGGTCATAAGCTAACCATATGCATATCACCTTCGGTAAATAGCATGTCAGGCACAACCTGCTTCGGGAGCCTCTGTTAAAAAACGTAATAGTAATATATATAGTTAGTAATGTAGTTAACTTAAGAATAATGTATGCAATAAAGTTACCATCATTAACAAAACCTTACCAAGTTTTTGGCAATGAAGTTACCACCAAGCAATTTATGGACTAGTGGCACGTATCTAGTATAATTTGGGCAGATAGAGTGACTGGTTTTGAAGGCCTCAACATCTTCTATGAATGAGACAAGATAACATTTCTACTCACAATTAAGCTTGGAGTCATAGCTGTAGTATGTGTTGTCTACTACCTTCCGAGTATTTCTTGAAGATAAGAAATAAGCTGACAATTATAAATAAATAAGTTTAGTACCAACGAACACCAAATATTTTTAAATTAACAACATAAATTATTGAACTTAACAAATTAGTTTGACAAACTCACATCTAGGCAAAACTGGAGGCATATCCACATCCACCCAGATGTCGATACTATCATCATCATCATAATCTTCGGGACGAATATAAAATCTTATTCGCATTCCCTCCTCAAATCCATATGCCTTGTAGAGAGCTTCCTAATTAGAGCAACCGAAATGGGAGCGATCGACCGCATTGTACAGCTTAACCAGAAACTCATGACCATGTTTAGTTCTTAAGTGAGCCCTCCTCGTCTCCACATTCTCAAAGTCATGTAAACCAAAACCAAGCTTCTCCAATACATATGGTCTAGCATGGCACGGGATGTACTAATCGAATTGAAACAATCCATAAATTACACGTTGAACAAAAGAAGCACAAGTGATGATAATAATTACGATGAAATGCTTGTCGTTGCGTACCGTACAAACATCAAAGGTCTCTTCTAGCTTCACGGTGAAAAACCTATAATTTTGTAGGTGAGGAAACCTGTCGCACAAACCCCGGTCATCGTAGCAGTACCCGCACTCCGGGATCCCATCGTCATCAGACATCTCCTGTGTTCAAAATCCAAAGATTATAACTCAACGGCAAAACAAAAAAAATCCGGCATGACCTTTGCTAAAAAAGGACATATCGAGCGCCTGAAATTTACCGGAACGGAAGTTAATCAACACTCCGGCAAAACATAGGCCACTTATCGATGGTCATTGCATTTCAATGGTTGAAAATATAAACAAAAACATTTCAAAATATCTTATATATAATCCTAACATAACTAAATTTGCCAATATAGACATCCTCTCTAAACTAGTTTTATTAAGCACTTACTAAATAAACTAGTTTTATTAACTACTTACTAAATAAACTAGTTTTATTAACTACTTACTATAAATAAACTAGTTATATTAAGCACTTACTAAATAAACTAGTTCTATTAAGCACTAAATATAAATAAACTAGTTATATTAATCACTTACTAAATAAACTATTTCTATTAAACACTTACTAAAATTCTACTACCCTAGTTCTACCCTAAGTTTTCTTACCTCTATTTTATCCAAAACACCTAAAATAGTCAAAATTATTCTATTAAAAACCTACATTCTACAATGTATACATTCTATAATCTACATTTAAATTACCTACAATTTGCAAGAACAAAGACAAGGGGGAGGGAGGGAGAGGAGGGGAGGGGCGGAGGAGGAGGAGGAGGGGGTGGGAGGAGGGACGAGGGGCGGCGGAGGAGGAGGAGGAGGAGGCGGCGGAGGAGGAGGAGGAGGCGCGGTGGGAGGAGGAGGAGGAGGAGGAAGAAGGGATGGAGGAGTACCTCGGTGGAGGAGCAGCATGGCGGCGGACGACGGGTATCGGCGCGGGCGAGAGTGACTGAGAGGGAGAGGGAGCGAGAGGGTCAGCCGCGTGGGGAGGATAAGGTAGGGTTAGTAGTAGCGCGGGTTCGAGAAAAGCGCTACAGCTAAGGAGTATAGCAGTAGCGCTGGGTGAGGATACGCGCTACTGCTAAGTGGGGCTAACCATGTGCGCCTAGTTCAAACATAGCAGCAACGCTTTTTGCTAGTACGCGCCACTGCTAAAATTATAGCAGTAGCACGGTTTATTTACACACACTACTACTAAGTAGCAGTAGCGCATGATTTTGTCCAGCGCTACTGCTAAGATGTTGTGTATAAGGTTTTCCTTAGTAGTGCCCCCCTGCAGGCTGCAAGGCCTCCCGCCACACCTATATTAGGACGCAACGATGGGCTCGGAGCAGGCGGCATGGATGGCGTCCGGCCACTGATCCGGCCAGCCAGCGACTGATCCATCACGCTCGCACATTGATTTCATTTTGGCATGTCCGACATGCTTTGGTTTGTTGAACTATGCTTTGTTTTTCTTTGTCTCAAACGGTTGAATTGGGATAATTTATATCGTATGATCGACGTGCATGAATTTCATGGATTTGATGTTCCGAATAGGGTGTGTGTGGATGTGCGGCAACATATGAGGGGTCGCCTAGCGTCCTCCACGGATGCGCTCGGACGCGCCCGCGGGCGTGTAGGGGGTGGGGGCAGATTTGCCAAGTCCGACTGTAGACGCTCTAACATCATGGTGGAGTCATGCCATCTGAGTTACTTTCAGATGGGAAAAAAATGATCCCTTTCTTCGAAAATATACAGAAATGTACAAGAGCATGTCACAACACATGTAGCTATGCTTTTGGGATGAATATTTGTCATAACAATCCTAATGATATTATGTTCACCTATGTCATCTTATTATCACATTCAATAGTTGAGCTGCAACTGCGCTAGAGTTGATACTTTTACGTAGCTAGGCATATAGGAGGGCGTGGACTAGTTGCAAATCTCGCTCTACCTAAAATGAAATGTAAGGCTCTGTCGTCCACCGTGTCCTTCCTCCGACTTAAAGTAAGCCCCCTCCCCTTTATTCTCTTCGTTTTGATTTTTCTCTCCCATCTCTTGTGTTTTCACCATTTTGCTTGAAAACTGCTTTAACTGTCTCCTCTCTTATTGACTTGCCAAATAAAAATTTATTTTATTTCATAGGCAATTATGTTAAGATCCTGAAATTCATTTAGGTATGTAAATCACCGCCATGATGCGATAAATATGTATTTGCACAGTCATTTAGGTATGTAAATCACCGCCATGTTGTGATAAATGCACAATCACACTAATATGAACAAGTAAATCACGGGTTAATGTACTCGAATATTAAATCTCGTTGCAATGCATAGAAAATTATATACTCCGTAATAACTAAAACGTGCTAGCCTCATACCGGTGTTCCGGTGGTCAAAATGATCATGCCTACTGTTGTATGTGTCCCTTTATACCGACTGTTGCACATATTGTCAAAATGATCTACCGATACCGACTGTTGTATGTGTCCCATGGATGTCGGCACACGCGAGGTACTGTGCCCCTGTGGACCTGATTATTGCGCAAGCAAGATGGGCAAGTGGAAGCAGATGGGTTTGTCCGTGGCCACGTGGGGGGAGGACCGGAGGAGTGTGACTGTGACACCTGGCTGGATGGAGAGAGGTGGACCCCAAGAGTTGATTGCCGTACATTTGTTGACGTTGGTGGTTACTTATAGGAGTATCTAGCTAGCTACACATTTTGATGTGATTTTAGTTAGATCGATGGACCTCCAATGATTTATCTTCAGAAACTTGCACGAGGCCGGGTTTGTACGGTCGCGGTTTTCCAATGGTGGCCATCATACTCTTTTGTTTTGGGTTAACTCCAACGGGCCAACGCAAACGGATGCGAATTTAGTTTGTTTTCTGTCCGTCTGGGTCGGTTATAAGCGTGGCATCCGCCCTTGTTTGCGCAAATCTTGCCAGTGCACCTAACAGGCTGACCTATTTGCTCCATGTAGCCAGAGTTTTTCCAACAAACATATTTTGCATCACCATACATAGCTATTTAGATTGCACAAATAAAGTTAAGATTCATGTCGGCCAACATACAAAATAATCTGCAACACCGGCCACAGTTTAGAATTCATGCCGACACACAAAAGAATTGTGTCTCGTCCATAGTTCACGCATTGGACAAACATAAGATAATCACGCTAGCTCGAGCATCTCCTTTTGCTTTCTCTCGAACCAAGCTCTTTCTTTAAGACTCTTGTTCAAGTCCACCGTCATGATCTCCACTTCCTTCAAGATTAGTGCGAGCTTCATCTCGTTGTTCTTGTCCGAGCATTGGTCTCATCGATCTAGAGCTTCTTTTTTTGTATGTGAAAGAAGGTCATTGCCTCCTCCTTCTCTTGGCACTTCCTCTCTTTCCTCTATTCCTTCTTCTCTAGATAAGGCCGCAACTTTGCCAAAGGTGCCAACGCCGAAGGAGATAGAGCCTGGGTCATAGGGCGGCCGGCTATCATCGGCGAGGCTGAACAAATCATAGGCTGGGGAGGCGGGAGAAGAGAAGGACCAGGCATCATCATGGAAGAAGGAGGAAGGTATGTCGACATTACTCTGGGTGGTAATGGAGATTAATGAACGGAGGAAGAAGGGCGAGGGGCATATGGAGAATACCGGTGAAAATAAAAGTGTTGTGAGGCCATGGGGAGTGTTCGGGCACTTTAGCTAGACCCCGACCACCATTGCTCGCACCCCAACCACCTTCATTGTAACACAAAAGCACTTGTACTCCTCCAATTCATATCAATACGTACAGAAGTAGGGATTTAGGCTCAGATGATGGCCTGAACCTGCATAACAATCCCTTTCCCCGTGCATGATCTTTGGGTTGTGATTTGACAAAGTGTTTTAGCCCATGGCTGAACTCACAAATACGGGGTATCCTTGATCCTTGGTGTCCTGAGTACACACTCTGACAACGCCCGCCGCCCTGCTAGATATCCTGGAGAGGAACACACGTGTCACACTGTCGCAGGTGAGCATTAAGTTAGCCGCCCCTCCTCACGAGCAATGGATCACCTTCATCGATGGCACGACTTGCACACGTGTCCCAGAGTCACCAATGCCAGTGCGTGCAACGCCCGGCTTGCCATACTACAAGACCATGGTTAGCTTCAAAGGGCTGACCGACGAGGCGCGGGAGCCGAAGGCCGTCAATGGTGTCCTTGAGGGAGTCCTGGATAAGGGGGTATCCGGACAGCCGGACTGTATATATCGTCCGGACTATAGACGCGTCAAGACTCAAGACTTCGGCTCGTGTCCGGATGGGACTCTCCTTTGCGTGGAAGACAAGCTTGGCGATCCGGATATTATATTTCCTTCCTTGTAACCGACTCCATGTAAACCCTAGCTCTCCGGTGTCTATATAAACCGGAGAGGATGGTCCTTAGAAGGCCGATCACAATTACACTCATACCATCATAGGCTAGCCCTTAGGGTTTAGCCTCTACGATCTCGTGGTAGATCTACTCTTGTATTCCACATATCTTCAATATTAATCAAGCAGAAGTAGGGTTTTACCTCCATCGAGAGGGCCGAACACAGGTAAACATTGTGTCTCTTGCTTCCTATTACCATCAGCCTAAGACGCATGAGATCGGGACCCCTACACGAGATCCGCGGTTTTGACACCGACATTGGTGCTTTCATTGAGAGTTCCTCGTGTCGCCGCTCGAGGCTTGATGGCGTCTTCAATCTATTGGGGAACGTTGCAGAAAACAAAAAAATTCCTACGGTTTCACCAAGATCCATCTATGAGTTCATCTAGCAACGAGTGGTCGGAGTGCATCTACATACCTTTGTAGATCGCGGCGGAAGTGTTCAAGAGAACGGGGTTGAGGGAGTCGTTCTCGTCGTGATCCAAATCACCGGAGATCCTAGCGCCGAGCAGACGGCACCTCGCGTTCAACACACACACGGTCAGTGTGGCGTCTCCTCCGTCTTGATCCAGCAAGGGGAAGGAGAGGTTGATGAAGATCCAGCAAGACGACGGCGTGGTGGTGGATGCGAGAGTCACCGCAGCAGGCTTCGTCGAGCTTCTGCGAGAGGGAGAGTGCGATGGGGAGAGGGAGGCCAAGATGCGGTGCGGCTGCCTCCTCCCCCTTTATATAGGCCCCCGGGGGCGGCGCCCTCTAGAACCCATCTAGATGGGGGGGCGTGCCAAGGGGAGGCTTGCCCCCAAGGCAAGTGGGCGCCCCACCCTAGGGTTTCCAATCCTAGGCGCGGGGGGCCCAAGTGGGCGCACCAGCCCACCAGGCTGGTTCCTCCCACTTCAGCCCACGGGCCCTCCGGATAGGTGGCCCCACCGGTGGACCCCGGGACCCTTCCGGTGGTCCGGTACAATACCGTAACCCCGAAATTCTCCGATGGCGAAATAGCACTTCCTATATATAATTCTTTACCTCCGGACCATTCCGGAACTCCTCGTGACGTCCGGGATCTCATCCGGACTCGAACAACATTCGGTTTGCTGCATACTCATATTCATACAACCCTAAGCGTCACCGATCCTTAAGTGTGTAGACCCTACGGGTTCGGGAGACACGAGACATGACCGAGGCGGCTCTCCGGTCAATAACCAACAGCGGATCTGGATACCCATGTTGGCTCCCACATGCTCCTCGATGATCTCATCGGATGAACCACGATGTCGAGGATTCAAGCAACCCGTATACAATTCCCTTTGTCAATCGGTATGTTACTTGCCCGAGATTCGATCGTCGGGATCCCAATACCTCGTTGAATCTCGTTACCGGCAAGTCACTTTACTCGTACCGTAATGCATGATCCCGTGACCAGACACTTGGTCACTTTGAGCTCATTATGATGATGCACTACCGAGTGGGCCCTGTGATACCTTGATACCTCTCCGTAATACGGAGTGACAAATCCCTGTCTCGATCCGTGTCAACCCAACAGACACTTTCGGAGATACCTGTAGTGCACCTTTATAGTCACCCAGTTAAGTTGTGACGTTTGGTACACCCAAAGCACTCCTCCGGTAACCGGGAGTTACACGATCTCATAGTCTAAGGAAGAGATACTTGACATTGTAAAAGCTCTAGCAAAACGAACTACACGATCTTGTGCTATGCTTAGGATTGGGTCTTGTCCATCACATCATTCTCCTAATGATGTGATCCCGTTATCAACGACATCGAATGTCCATAGTCAGGAAACCATGACTATCTATTGATCAACGAGCTAGTCAACTAGAGGCTCACTATGGACATGTTGTGGTCTAAGTATTCACACGTGTATTACGATTTCCGGATAATACAATTAAAGCATGAATAAAAGACAATTATCACGAACAAGGAAATATAATAATAATCCTTTTATGATTGCCTCTAGGGCATATTTCCAACAGTCTCCCACTTGCACTAGAGTCAATAATCTAGTTACATTGTGATGAATCGAACACCCATAGAGTTACGGTGTTGATCATGTTTTGCTTTCATGGAAGAGGTTTAGTCAGCGGATCTGCGACATTCAGATCCGTATGCACTTTGCAAATTTCTATGTCTCCATCTTGAACATTTTCACGAATGGAGTTGAGCGGCGCTTGATGTGCTCTGGTCTTCTTGTGAAACCTGGGCTCCTTGGCAAGTGCAATAGCTCCGGTGTTGTCACAGAAGAGTTTGATCGGCCCCGACACATTGGGTATGACTCCTAGGTCGGTGATGAACTCCTTCACCCAAATTGCTTCATGCGCTGCCTCCGAGGCTGTCATGTACTCCACTTCACACGTAGATCCGCCACGATGCTCGCTTGCATTTGCACCGACTTCTTGCTCCACCATTCAACATATACACGTATCCGGTTTGTGACTTAGAGTCATCAGATCTGTGTCGAAGCTAGCATCGGCGTAACCCTTACGACGAGCTCTTCGTCACCTCCATAAACGAGAAACATGTCCTTAGTCCTTTTAGGTACTTCAGGATATTCTTGACCGCTGTCCAGTGTTCCTTGCCGGGATTACTTTGGTACCTTCCTACCAAACTTACGGCAAGTTTTACATCAGGTCTGGTACACAGCATGGCATACATAATAGAACCTATGGCTGATGCATAGTGGATGACACTCATATCTTCTATATCTTCTGCCGTGGTCGGACATTGAGCCGAGCTCAATTTCACACCTTGTGTCTGAGCAAGAACCCTTTCTTGGACTGATCCATTTTGAACTTCTTCAATATCTTAGCAAGGTATGTGCTTTGTGAAAGACCTATGAGGCGTTTCGATCTATCTCTATAGATCTTGATGCCTAATATATAAGTAGCTTCTCCAAGGTCCTTCATTGAAAAAAAATATTCAAGTAGGCCTTGATGTTGTCCAAGAGTTCTATATCATTTACCATCAAAAGTATGTCATCTACATATAATATGAGAAATGCTATAGAGCTCCCACTCACTTTCTTGTAAGCGCAGGCTTCTCCATAAGTGCGCATAAACCAAACGCTTTGATCATCTCATCAAAGCGAATGTTCCAACTCCGAGATGCTTGCATCAGCCCATAAATGGATCATTGGAGCTTGCATACCTTGTTAGCATTCTTAGGGTCGACAAAACTTTCCGCTGCATCATATACAGTTCTTCCTTAAGATAGCCATTAAGGAATGCCGTTTTGGCGTCCATTCGCCATATCTCATAATCATAGTATGCGGCAATTGCTAACATGATTGAGACGGACTTTCACTTCGCTACGGAGAGAAAGTCTCATCGTAGTCAATCCCTTGAACTTTCCGATAACCTTTAGCGACAAGTCGAGCTTTATAGATGGTAACATTACCATCGCGTCCGTCTTCTTCTTAAAGATCCATTTGTTTTCTATCACTCGCCGATCATCGGGCAAGTCTGTCAAAGTCCATACTTTGTTTTCATACATGGATCCTATCTCGGATTGCATGGCTTCAAGCCATTCGTTGGAATCTGGGCCCGCCATTGCTTCTTCATAGTTCGAAGGTTCACCGTTGTCTAACAACATGATTTCCAGGACAGGGTTACCATACCACTCGGTGTGGAGCGTGTCCTTGTGGACCCACTGAGTTCAAGAGCAACTTGATCCAAGTACCTTGATCATCATCATTAATTTCCTCTCCGATCGGTGTAGGCACCACGGGAACATTTTCTGAGCTGCACTACTTTCGGTTCAAGAGGTAGTACTTCATCGAGTTCTACTTTCCTCCCACTTACTCCTTTCGAGAGAAACTCCTTTTCAAGAAAGGATCCGTTCTTGGCAACAAAGATCTTGCATTCGGATCTAAGGTAGAAGGTATACCCAATGGTTTCCTTAGGGTATCCTATGAAGGCGCATTTTCCGACTTGGGTTCGAGCTTTTCAGGTTGAAGTTTCTTGACATAAGCATCGCATCCCCAAACTTTTAGAAACGACAACTTAGGTTTCTTCCCAAACCATAATTCATACGGTGTCGTCTCAACGGATTTAGATGGTGCCCTATTTAAAGTGAATGTAGCTGTCTCTAGAGCGTATCCCCAAAATGATAGCGGTAAATCGGTAAGAGACATCATAGATCGCACCATATCCAATAGAGTGCGATTATGACGTTCGGACACACCGTTACGCTGAGGTGTTCCAGGCGGCGTGAGTTGTGAAACGATTCCACATTTCCTTAAGTGTGTACCAAATTCGTGACTCAAATATTCTCCTCCACGATCTGATCGTAAGAACTTTATTTTTCGGTCAAGTTGATTCTCTACCTCATTCTGAAATTCCTTGAACTTTTCAAAGGTCTCAGACTTGTGTTTCATCAAGTAGACATACCCATATCTACTCAAGTCATCAGTGAGAGTGAGGACATAACGATATCCTCCGCGAGCCTCAACGCTCATTGGACAGCACACATCGGTATGTATGATTTCCAATATGTTGGTTGCTCGCTCCATTGTTCCGGAGAACGGAGTCTTGGTCATTTTGCCCATGAGGCATGGTTCACATGTGTAAAATGATTCATAATCGAGAGATTCTAAAAGTCCATCAGGATGGAGCTTCTTCATGAGCTTGACACCAATGTGACCAAGGCGGCAGTGCCACAAGTATGTGGGACTATCGTTATCAACTTTACATCTTTTGGTATTCACACTATGAATATGTGTAATATTACGTTCAAGATTCATTAAGAATAAACCATTGACCATTGGAGCATGCCATAAAACATATCTCTGATATAAATAGAACAACCATTATTCTCGGATTTAAATGAGTAGCCATCTCGCATTAAACGAGATCCTGATACAATGTTCATGCTCAAACTTGGCACTAAATAACAATTATTGAGGTTTAAAACTAATCCCGTAGGTAAATGTAGAGGTAGCGTGCCGATGGCGATCACATCGACCTTGGAACCATTCCCGACACGCATCGTCACCTCGTCCTTCGCCAGTCTTCGTTTATTCCGCAGCTCTGCTGTGAGTTACAAATATGAGCAACGGCACCGTATCAAATACCGGGAGTTACTACGAGTCTTGGTAAGGTACACATCAATTACATGTATATCAAATATACCTTTAGTGTTGCGGCCTTCTTATGCGCTAAGTATTTGGGGCAGTTCCGCTTCGGTGACCCTTCCTTTGCAATAAAAACACTCTGTCTCGGGCTTGGGTCCATTCTTTGACTTCTTCCGGCAATCGGCTTACGGGCGCGGCAACATCTTTGCCGTCCTTCTTGAAGTTCTTCTTACCCTTGCCCTTCTTGAACTTAGTGGTTTTATTAACCATCAACACTTGATGTTCTTTCTTGATTTCTACCTCGGTGACTTGACATTGAAAATACTTCAGAATAGTTTTCACCATCCCCCGCATATTGTAGTTCATCACAAAGCTCTTGTAGCTCGGTGGGAGCGATGAAGGATTCTGTCAATGACCGCCTCGTCAGGAGGTTAATGTCCAGCTGGGACATGCGGTTGTGCAAACCAGACATTTTGAGTATGTGCTCATTGACAGAACTATTTTCCTCCATATTAAAACTATAGAATTTGTCGGAGACTTCATATCTCTTGACCCCGGGCATGAGCTTGGAAAACCATTTTCAGCTCCTCGAACATCTCATATGCTCCGTGTTGCTCAAAACGCTTTTGGAGCCCGGTTCTAAGCTGTAAAGCATGCCGCCTTGAACGAGGGAGTAATCATCAAGACGAGACTGCCAAGCATTCATAATGTCTTGGTTCTCAGGATGGGTGCTTCACCTAGCGGTGCTTCTAGTACATATTGTTTCTTGGCTTCTATGAGGATGATCCTCGGGTTCGAACCCAGTCCGAATAGTTGCTGCCATCGTCTTTCAGCTTGGTTTTCTCTAGGAGCAGCGTTGAAGTTCATCTTGACATGGCGTTGGCCATTTGATCTACAAGACATTTTGCAAAGATTTTAGACTAATGTTCATGATAATTAAGTTCATCTAATCAAATTATTTAATGAACTCCCACTCAGATTTGACATCCCTCTAGTCATCTAAGTGTTACATGATCCGAGTCGACTAGGCCGTGTCCGATCATCACGTGAGACGGACTAGTCATCGTCGGTGAACATCTCCATGTTGATCGTATCTTCCATACGATCATGTTCGACCTTTCGGTCTCTTGTGTTCCGAGGCCATGTCTGTACATGCTAGGCTCGTCAAGTTAACCCTAAGTGTTTTGCATGTGTAAAACTGTCTTACACCCATTGTATGTGAACGTGAGGATCTATCACACCCGATCATCACGTGGTGCTTCGAAACGACGAACTTTAGCAACGGTGCACAGTTAGGGGGAGCACTTTCTTGAAATTATTATAAGGGATCATCTTATTTACTACCGCAGTTCTAAGTAAACAAGATGCATAAAACATAATAAACACCACATGCAATTATATAAAGTAGTGACATGATATGGCCAATATCATATAGCTCCTTTGATCTTCATCTTCGGGGCTCCATGATCATCTTGTCACCGGCATGACACCATGATCTCCATCATCGTGTCTCCATGAAGTTGCTCGCCAACTATTACTTCTACTACTATGGCTAACACGTTTAGCAATAAAGTAAAGTAATTTACATGGCGTTGAATCAATGACACACAGGTCATACAATAATTAAGACAACTCCTATGGCTCCTGCCGGTTGTCATACTCATCGACATGCAAGTCGTGATTCCTATTACAAGAACATGATCTCATACATCACAATATATCATTCATCATTCATCACAACTTCGGTCATATCACATCACATGTCAATTGCTGCAAAACAAGTTAGATGTCCTCTAATTGTTGTTGCATCTTTACGTGGCTGCAATTGGGTTCTAGCAAGAACGTTTTCTTACCTACGAATAACCACAGCGTGATTTGTCAACTTCTATTTACCCTTCATAAGGACCCTTTTCGTGAATCTGCTCCAACTAAAGTGGGAGAGCAGACACCGCTAGCCACCTTATGCAACTAGTGCATGCCATCGGTGGAACCTGTCTCACGTAAGCGTACGTGTAAGGTCGGTCCGGGCCGCTTCATCCCACAATACCGCTGAAGCAAAATAAGACTAGTAGCGGCAAGAAAGTTGACTACATCTACACCCACAACAAATTGTGTTCTACTCGTGCAAAAGAGAACTACGCATAGACCTAGCTCATGATGCCACTGTTGGGGAACGTTGCAGAAAACAAAAATTTTCCTACGGTTTCACCAAGATCCATCTATGAGTTCATCTAGCAACGAGTGATCGGAGTGCATCTACATACCTTTGTAGATCGCGAGCGGAAGTGTTCAAGAGAACGGGGTTGAGGGAGTCGTTCTCGTCGTGATCCAAATCAGCGGAGATCCTAGCGCCGAACGGACGGCACCTCCGCATTCAACACACGTACGGTCAGCGTGACGTCTCCTCCGTTTTGATCTAGCAAGGGGGAAGGAGAGGTTGATGAAGATCCAGCAGCACGACAGCGTGGTGGTGGATGCGATCACCGCAGCAGGCTTCGCCGAGCCTGCGAGAGGGAGAGGTGCGGCGAGGGGAGAGAGGCGCCAAGATGCAGTGCGGCTGCCTCCTCCCCCTTTATATAGGCCCCCTAGGGGCGCCGGCCCGTCTAGAACCCATCTAGATGGGGGGCGGCGGCCAAGGGGGGAGGCTTGCCCCCCAAGGCAAGTGGGGCGTCCCCACCCTAGGGTTTCCAACCCTAGGCGCAGGGGGGCCCAAGTGGGGGGCGCACCAGCCCACCAGGGGCTGGTTACCTCCCACTTCAGCCCACGGGGCCCTCCGGGATAGGTGGCCCTACCCGGTGGACCCCCGGGACCCTTCCGGTGGTCCCGGTACAATGCCGGTAACCCCCGAAATTCTCCCGATGGCCGAAATAGCACTTCCTATATATAATTCTTTACCTCCGGACCATTCCGGAACTCCTCGTGACGTCCGGGATCTCATCCGGGACTCCGAACAACATTCGGTTTGCTGCATACTCATATTCATACAACCCTAGCATCACCGAACCTTAAGTGTGTAGACCCTACGGGTTCGGAGACACGTGACATGACCGAGGCGGCTCTCGGTCAATAACCAACAGCGGATCTGGATACCCATGTTGGCTCCCACATGCTCCTCGATGATCTCATCGGATGAACCACGATGTCGAGGATTCAAGCAATCCCGTATACAATTCCCTTTGTCAATCGGTATGTTACTTGCCCGAGATTCGATCGTCGGTATCCCAATACCTCGTTCAATCTCGTTCATGGCAAGTCACTTTACTCGCATACCGTAATGCATGATCCCGTGACCGGACACTTGGTCACTTTGAGCTCATTATGATGATGCACTACCGAGTGGGCCTGTGATACCTCTCCGTGTCGGAGTGACAAATCGATCTCGATCCGTGTCAACCCAATAGACACTTTTGGAGATACCTAGTGCACCTTTATAGTCACCCAGTTATGTTGTGACGTTTGGTACACCCAAAGCACTCCTCGGTATCCGGAGTTACGATCTCATGGTCTAAGGAAGAGATACTTGACATTGGAAAAACTCTAGCAAAGCGAACTACGATCTTGTGCTATGCTTAGGATTGGGTCTTGTCCATCACATCATTCTCCTAATGATGTTATCCCGTTATCAACGACATCCAATGTCCATAGTCAGGAAACCATGACTATCTATTGATCAACGAGCTAGTCAACTAGAGGCTCACTAGGGACATGTTGTGGTCTAAGTATTCACACGTGTATTACGATTTCCGGATAATACAATTAAAGCATGAATAAAAGACAATTATCACGAACAAGGAAATATAATAATAATCCTTTTATTATTGCCTCCAGGGCATATTTCCAACACAATCGTCAACAACACGGTCCAGGGTGAGACTTTTCTCCCAGACAGATCTTTGTGTTGGCGGCCGCCAGATCAGGCCAATTCGCTTGGCGATTGGAGCAGATCGGCAACCGCCCCAGCCACAGATCAGGTTCGAAACTTGAACTACATGGCAGATATCCGTGAAGACTTGATCTTCGACGGATTCGAGCCTGCGCCAGGAGCGACGGACAGCCACGACGAGCACGGCCTAGACCTGCTGTCGGATAGTGCCCAGGACATCATCCCAGAAGCAGCCCCGGATCTAAATCCAGGGCAGGTTGCGTTGCCTATGGACGGAGGGCTGGACCCCGCCCCGCAGGCCGCACACTTATCGGCGGTGGAGCCGAACACAGGTCTCACCTCTGTGGAGGCCTGTAACCCTGGGCCCCCGGACTCATATCCGGCTGTTGGTCCTGGTCTCCGATAATGGAGTTTACCGCTGCGGACATCTTTCATCACTCGCCCTTTGGCGGCATGCTGAGCTCATTGAAGTCTCTCTCTTTGTCAGGAGGCTCCGGGCCGAACTATGTCCGACCCGAGTGGGAAGCAGGCGACGAAGGAATTCAGCGCCCACCCACCACCCACTTCATTGCCACGATCGAAGAATTAACCGACGTGCTTGACTCCGAAGACATCGACGGTATGGACGACGATGCAGGAGAGGCTCCAGAATCCCTGGGGCGCGGGACTACTAACTTCACACGATATATACATGGTAGATACGCCCAATAAGGACGACAACGACAATCCGGAAGATAAAACACCCGGGCAAAAGCCAAAAAGGCGGCGCAGACGCCGCTCAAAAGTCCAGCAATTGCAAAAATAGCGACAAGAGCGCAAGAAGGGTCGATATACCCGCAAACTCCGAAAGCAACAATGACAACATGGACCCAGCGATGGAGCAGGATGAGCCAGGTCATGCCAAATCAAGTTCGGAGCGAATACCCGATCACAATGATCTGGAGGGACGGGCTCATGAAGCCGCCCCAGAACAGGAAGACAGTCCGGACGATGATGCATTCATCATCCCGGACAAACAAGTGGAACGAGACAACCTCCACAGAAAGCTTATGGCCACCGCAAGAAGTCTAAAAAAGCAGAAGCAACGGCTCAAGGCCGCACAGGAAAAGCTAAGTCACAGATGGAATAAGGTGCTAGACACTAAAGAAAGATATGGTGATGACCGCCATACGAAAAGCTATCCGAAGCGCAAGCTACTGCTAGAATTCGACGACACGGTCGTTCCACCAAAAGAAAATTCAACCAAGAAACCAGACGTACCGCTTCACAACCATAACAGAGCGGCTGCGGACACTGCGTACGATCCATGCGAGCGTCCGGATAAGAAGGCCGGTGCAACCAGGTCCATATATGGATCTAGAAGACCCACCCCAGCGAACGACTATGGTCACCCAAACGCTCATACAAGCCAGATACCAGTTCGGAATCAACTCCGGACACAACGACAGCCGACTACATGCCACAACGCACCCAGATACAGAGGGGCTGCCCACCCCCTGTGCTTCACCGAAGAATTACTGGACCATGAATTCCCACAAGGCTTTAAACCTGTGAACATAGAGGCATACGACGGCACGACAGACCCAGGGGTCTGGATCGCGGATTTTATCCTGCATATTCACATGGCTCGTGGGGATGACCTCCACGCCATCAAATACCTTCCCCTCAAGTTGAAGGGACCAGCTCGACACTGGTTGAAAAGCCTCCCTGAAAACTCAATTGGGAGTTGGGAGGAACTCGAAGACGCTTTCAGGGCCAATTTGCAAGGGACTTATGTCCGGCCTTCGGATGCAGACGATCTAAGTCACATAATCCAACAGCCCGGAGAGTCCGCTCGCAAGCTCTGGAACAGATTCCTCACTAAGAAGAATCAAATTGTCGACTGTCCGGACGCCGAAGCCTAGCGGCTTTCAAACACAGCATCCATGACGAATGGCTCGCCCGACACCTCGAAAAAGGAAAGCCAAGGACAATGGAAGCCTTAAAAAGCCTTATGACCCGCTTCTGCGCGGGTGAGGATAGCTGGCTGGCCCGTAAAGGCACCAGCGACCCTAGCACATCCGAAATAAGGGATGGCAACGGGAACCCACGGCGTAATAAAAACAAACGCCAAAACAAGGAAGACAGCCCGGACAACACGACGGTCAACGCCGGATTCAGGGGCTCTCGACCTGATCAGCAAAAGAAGCCATTCAAAGGCAGTAAAGATGGACCGTCCGGTCTGAACAGAGTTCTGGACAGACTATGCCAAATTCATGGCACCCCGGAGAAACCTGCGAACCACACCCATAGAGAGTGATGGGTCTTCAAGCAGGCCGGCAAATTAAATGCCGAACACAAGGGGAGGGACACACCAAGCGAAGACGAGGATGAACCTCACCAGCCGAACACTGGGGGACAGAAAAAATTCCCGCCAGAGGTTAAAACAGTAAACATGATCCACTCGGCTCACACATCCACGAGAAGGCATGAACGCGCGCCCATAGAAGCACACGATGCAGAGCCCGTTGTACCCACGTCTCACTACTGGATGTCTCGTCCGATCACTTTCGATCACATGGACGACCAAACTACAATTCGGCGAGGAGGATCACAGGCCTTGGTGCTTGACCCAATAATCAACGGATACCGTCTCACCCGTGTCCTCATGGACGGCGGTAGTGGTCTCAATTTAATATACGAGGACACTGTCCGTAGAATGGGGATAGACCCATCCAGAATTAGACAAAGCAACACCACCTTTGAAGGGGTGATACCAAGCGTTGAAGTCTGTGCCAGGGGCTCCGTCGTGCTGGAAGTAACATTCGGTTCCCCAGGCAACTCCAGAAGCGAAGAGCTGCTCTTCATCGTCGCACCCTTCCAAAGCAGCTATCACGCATTGCTAGGAAGAACGGTCTTCGCTCGCTTCAACGCATTGCCGCACTATGGCCACCTTACACTCAAGATGCCCGGTCCCCATGGCGTCATCACCATTAGCGGAATCATAGAGCGCCCTTCACGCGTAGAGGAACACGCGATGGCCCTGGCGGCCGGACTATAAGCGGCCTCCAGTATTAGAAAACATGACTGGTCATTACGACCACATACACGGTTAGACGAGTCCGGTAGCCCGGATAAAATTCAAACAGGGCACCGTATATGTAATCACATAACAGAAACCAGGGGCTGTCTATATTTAATACAGCCCCACGCTTGGCTCGACCTTATTGGCAGGCCAACATCTTACACTTTTATTATTAATCGCATACTTACGTTGCACCCTGCTACGAGTTTTTCTTTTTTTACAGACAACGTTCGCGAGATACCCTTCCAGGATACGGCACAACGGAGACAAAGGCGCAGACGTGCATCAGGGCCCCGTGCAACAAGTTTCTTTTTAGATTAAGCCCCTGTGTAAACCTTTTCTACTGCCTCTTGTTGTTTAACCATCCCATGGTTTCTATACCCACAGAGGATACTGCCGTTTTTGGCATTTGGCCACGGCAGACTAAATTGCACGTACCTAGAAATAAAGGGCTTACAATAGGCTCTTGTCAGCCTATCTTGTTTTACAAAAGACTGAATACCCTCGGGAGTGTTCGGCGTCACGAGTTTGGACGTATATGCATCAGCTCTGAATCATGTCTTTGGTCAAATGTTGGGTTTGCCTGGCTCCTGGGTTTGCCGCCTTACGTCCCGCTATCATCCGGCTAAGGCAGGCCAAAGGAGAACTCTGCGATTGTGCCCTCGTTATTCGGATGGCGCCTCGAGAGAAAGCCGAAAACTGACTGTCATGATACAGCGAGAGACTGTTCAACCACTCGAAGACTCACCGGAATCCCTAAAGATTCCTCCGCAATAACGAAGGGTCGTTTCCCGGCCATGTACACACGCACCCGTATTCGAATGCGCGCGCATGTACCAGGGGCTACATTGTAGCCCCACCATTAGACTCCCATGGCTAAGCGAAAGTGTTACAGCTATATAGTCTGGTTGCCTAGTTCGGTGTGCGATCACCTCCTTAACGGACCAAGACGTTGGATCAAGTGTGATTATGCATATTTTTTCGCCAACACCCCCGCGTTGTCTGCGTGGGGGCTGAAGCCAACGACTGCTATCTTTCAGACTACTTATACATATAAGAACGGCCGCAAAAGGGGGACAATCATACTTCCGGGCAAAAGTATAAACATAGCCTCATAACTAAACTAAACATTGTTTTCTACAATGATTCGACTTAGCACTGCGCCTCTATCAGGCGGGCACCTTCTGTGACTTGCGCCAAGTAGTGCTCGGCCGGAAGTTGGCCTCCTGCCGGATCCTGGCTTGCTATTACAGTGGCCTCCATATCCGTCCAATAGGCTTTAACGCGGGCTAGAGCCATCCGCGCACCCTCTATGCACGCCGACCTCCTCATGGAGTCAATCCGGGACACGGCTCCAAGGAATTGCTACACCAAACCAAAGTAGTTGTCCGGCTTTGGCCCCTTCGGCCAAAGATGGTCTATTACAGACCGCATTGCAAGTCCGGACAGCCTGTGGAGCTCCGCCATAGCAGCCACCTTCTCATTCAGTGGCAGCGGGCGAGTGGGAGCATTGAACTGCGACCAGAAAAGCTTCTCCACTTCTTCATCACCTTCACCCTCGAAGAACTTGACAGCGTCAGCTGTACTATTCACCAAACCGCATATGCGTCTGTAGGACTCGTGCGACCCGCCAGGGGAGCATACTTTGGATCCAAGAACTTCCTCCGCAGTAAGTACGAGCCCCCAGCCACAATTTTGTCGGCCTGTTGGAGCTCCTCCCGCATACTCCGGATCTCGGTCCGCATCTCCTTGGCAGCATTACGTGCCTTGTCCAGCTCGGCCGAACTAGCCTTATTCTCCTTTTCAAGGAGTGCGTACCGGTCGACGGCATTTTTTAACTCCCCAGCCATTTCGGCCATCTTTTCCATGCTTCGGCGATGAGCAGCCTGTTCGGCTCTCAATTCTTCGGCCGCCTTTAGGGCAGCCGCATGGCTAGCCCGAGCTTGTTCCTTGGCTTGAGCAAGTTCCGCCCTCAGGGCCTCCACGGCAGCAGCACCATCTGCAGTGCAAACATATTGCATTAATATTATGCCCCTTTGGCATTTTCCTATACGTTATAATAAAAACCAAGCACATACCCTGTGACTCCTCAAGCCGTTTATTCACCAGCGTGATATCGGCATCGATGGATCCGATTTGCCTCCTTAGTTCGGCAACTTCAACAGACTGGTCGGCTGCCGGATCCTTGTATACCTGCGCACATGTACGGCGCAACCATTAGTATATGATCCCCCGTTTGCCGCCTATGGCGGGCAACCAGAGTCTCAGGGGCTACTATCTATAGGGAGCACACCTAGCGCGTGCTTCATAACCAAAAAGTTGTGCATTTTTCACTACATACCTCAAAGCCTTTGAGCAGGCTTGTAAATGCCTCATTCAATCCGCTAGTAGCGGATGAAATCTTCATGAGCACCGTGCTCATTAAAGAGCAGTGCTCCTCCGAGAGCGCGGCTCGCTCCAGACGGCCCGTCAATACATCCGGCCGGACACTAAACTGCGCCGGACCCTTCTCATCGCCCCCCGTAGGAGCCAAACGCTCCAGGCTCAGGGCGGCTGATGTGTTAGCCTCCGGCTTCGGCAGATCCGGACTCCTCCGTGATGACACCTCCGTGTCGCCCGCTTCATGAGGCGGAGAGTTGGGTGGAGTCTCACTCTCCATCATCTCCGGACGAAGGTCCCTCGAAGACGAAATCTGTTGAGAAGAGCTGCTCACCGGACTACAAAAGACGATGTCCTGGTTATGGATCTCGGAGTAACATTACACCTTCGAATTAATAAATGACTTACGGCTCGGTGGAGGGCTGGCCCGTTGGTGGGCATGGCGCGGTGAGGGTGCCCGTCGCGGCAGAGCCCTCTGGTTATGTTTTCTTCCCTTGCTTGGGCGTCTCCGCCTCCAAGTCTTCAGAGGCGGCCCTCTTCTTCCCGCGTGGGGAGGAGGCTTTGGCCTCCCCTTTTCTGCTATCCTCCATAGGATGGGTAGCGATTTCCCCAGTCTGGATTCGTAGCGCGTGAAGTTCGGCTTCACTGCCCTTTCCTTCGCCTTTCCACGAAGGATTTTCTTTGGCCTTGCCCGACATCTTTGCAACTTGATGGGACCGGCGAGCCTTGTGAAGTGGCGCCGGACACCTGATTCTCTCCGCCTTATTGAGCCATTCCTGGCCACGGAAGGATTTTCAGAATAATGGTTATGATAAATATAAATAAAGTGTTCGGCTTCAAGGTAACTTACTTGGGCATCTAGGCGATTGCAGCTTAGGCCCGCATCCTCTGTGGTGTCCGGACACTTTGCTTCTGGTCCGAAGAATAATTTACACATTCCTTCGAGCGTCAGGCCGAAGAAGTGCTTAATAGTCCGCGGACCCTCCGGATTAAACTCCCACATACGGAGAGGCCGACGTTTGCACGACAACATCCGTCGGACTAGCATTACTTGAATTATGCTGACAAGATTTATGTCCCTCCTAATAAGCTCCCGGATGCGATTCTGGAGTTCTGGTACATCGCTAGCAGGCCCATAATTCCGTCCCACATCGGTCCAAGACGCCAACTGTGATGGGGGGCCTGAGCGGAACTCGGGGGCAGCTACCCACTTTGTGCCTCTGGGAGCAGTGACATAGAACCATCTCCGTTGCCATACGTCGGATACTTCCGGAAAAGAACCCTCTGTCCATGGGGCATCAGCGTTCCTGCTTATTATGGCGCCTCCGCACTCCGCATGTCGCCCCTCGATCATCTTCGGCTTCACATTAAAGGTCTTTATCCATAAGCCAAAGTGTGGGTTGACGTGGAAAAAGGCCTCGCACACAATAATGAAAGACGAGATATGGAGGATGGCGTCTGGAGCCAGATCATGGAAATCCAAGCCATAATAGAACATGAGCCCCCTCACAATGCCGAACTGTATATATCGTCCGGATATAGAAGCGTCAAGACTCAAGACTTCGGCTCGTGTCCGGATGGGACTCTCCATTGCGTGGAAGACAAGCTTGGCGATCCGGATATTATATTTCCTTCCTTGTAACCGAATCCATGTAAACCCTAGCTCTCCGGCGTCTATATAAACCGGAGAGGATGGTCCTTAGAAGGCCGATCACAATTACAATCATACCATCATAGGCTAGCTCTTAGGATTTAGCCTCTACGATCTCGTGGTAGATCTACTCTTGTATTCCACATATCTTCAATATTAATCAAGCAGGAAGTAGGGTTTTACCTCCATCGAGAGGTCCTAAACCTGGGTAAACATTGTGTCCCTTGCTTCCTGTTACCATCAGCCTAAGACGCACAGATCGGGACCCCCTACCCGAGATCCGCCGGTTTTGACACCGACAGTCCTAACCAAGCTAGGCAGTGAGCTCATCGAGATCGTGTTGCGGGAGAACAAGCATGATCTGGTCATTGGCATGTTGTTCCACAATCTGTGTAAGGTTCCCAAGGTTCTGGAGCTGGATGCCACCAAGCACAAGATGTAGATGTGGAGCACGCCATCTTGCAACGATGACAAATGCGAGTCACCCCCCCCCCCTCCAACAACACTGATGTCTAGGCATATCCTGAAGCACACTATCATCATCAATCTAACAACTTTGGTTGACCATGGTGAGCTGATGACCAAAGATTTGTCGGACGCATACCTCCCTGCTGAAGGTGAATGCCTCGTTCGTGAGCACGAGTTCGTGTGTTGGCATGGGAGGGTTGACGGCATGGACCTGGAGATGTCGTAGCTCTAGGTAGTGAAGAAGTGTTTTTTTGTGCTCTGTTATTTATGTGTAGTTTAAGTTCAGTTAAAAGGCGAGTTCTGGACTATTTTAAATTCAGTTTTAGTCTGATGTAATGTTTTGAGAACTGGGATGTGGTCCTTCTAAATGGTCTTTGTAGTGAATTGTTATGTCAGCGTATGTTTTGCAGTTTGAACTTAAGTGTTCACATATTGTAGTTTGGAGAACTGACTTGAGTGTGTGCTCTGATTGGGATAACTGATTTGAGTTTGTGCAACTTGAGTGTCTGCTTTCAAGTGTTAACTAAAGAAATGGTCAGTAAGAAGTAGTGTGTGCTTTTAAATGTTAACTGAAGAAGTGTTCGAAGTTAACTGAAGAAATGGTTAGTAAGGCACAACTCTGTCAAGATAAGTGTAAGATGATCTAACAACATTAGAATCCTCTAAATACCCTACTGCATCTATCATACAACAACCATGGGAGGTGTCAAGTTTTTTGACATACATCAACAACAACAAAATTGTACAACATGATCATCAACATAAATTGATCATGCACTTGCTATGATCACTATATTGTCATGACCATACAAGAGATCAATTATTCACAAAATACATCACTATCTGAATGACCAACATGCTTGACTATGCTACTTCCTGGATCAAGTATCTGAATAATATCTAACACGATTGAGTTTCTGGGTTTTTAGAACCCTTTGGTGATCACTAAAATATCTCCTTGGTTGCTCGTCATGTTGCATGCATGAGGGTCTCGGAGTGATTCTATAGAATTTCTCTGCCTCGGCTTCTCTTTTCTTCCTTATCCAGTTTCTCTATTCTGCCCTACGTTATCTTCTTTGTTCTGCTTTGTTCTTCATTTTCATAGTTTCTCTCTTCTGCTCTGCCTCATCTTCTATCTTCTTCATTTTCATAGCTTGTTGCATACTCAATTGTCCAGTTTGCATGTCCTCCTCCCATGCATGTTGCCTATTTTGCTCCTCCATTTGCACACATTGGTTGAATCCTCAGTGCCTCTCTTTCTCATTATGTTCAAATTCGAAAACTTCAAATTCACCCCCATCTTATTTTGCTCCTTTGTCTGTTCTGTTCTTATCTTTTCAGTGATATTTTCTCATCTGCTCTTATCTTCTCCAGATATTGTTCAACTATGAATTTGTAGCATAATGCTTTCACTGACCACTTCTTGGCACATGTGTGCTCATCCTTGGAAGTCTTCATTGTAATTGCTTCTGTCAGGTTATCATATGAGGCATAAAGATACCAAGGGCATGCATCACAAAAGTTTGCTACCACCCTTGATATGTCATTTTTGCAAAAGGTAATGCCCAATCTCTCCTTGCAACTGTAAATCCTAATAGCCATTTTTAACAAGTCAACTGAGGAGAAAAGCAACCCAACATGAAAACTAGGTGAACTCAAATCTAATTCAGAGAAATGTTGGAAGTTGAACTTCATATCCTCATTTACTGAATCGAAGAAGTCACAAAATTCTTCATCTAAATTTTGATCTTCTACCAACTGCTTCCCTTTCCTGTTCATTCCACCCTGGCTTTCTTCATGACCATTCAAATCTTCTTACACTAAGTTTTCTTCTCCATCTTAGGTCATACTCACTGTAAACCAAATCTTCTGGAACATAATCTGAATCCTCTGACTCGGACTCATTGGTTAGTTCTTTTTCCTCTTCTTCATGTCTTCTTGCTCTATTGCTTGGCCTGACATTATTGCTTGGTGTATGTGCACATGCATACAAACTGGCTGACACATACAATACTCATGCACTGTTCTAAATTACTATGCTTCTCATTGGACTGAAAACAAGAGGCAGATTTGCAACTGCATTGTAAACCACATCATCCCTCTCCCAATCACCACCACACATATTGTTCTCATGATCAAGAAAGAACATAAGATATATGTGCCCTCTCTAGCAAGTTCCCTGATGCGGGTGGTGTGATTGTTATCTGCAGCAAGCTTAAGCCCTTGTTCATTGATTTGCCTACCAAGTACCAACAATATGCATGTATTTTCTTCCAACCATCTCATACCTCAAATCCTATACCAAGAAACAAATATGTAATTCTTCTTCTTGCCTACCCAGATCCTCTACCAACTCATCCAACATTAGCATGCAAGTTTCCCTAGCATCACAGAAATCATAAAATGCCTTCTTTCCATTCACCAATTACCTATTTCCTCTAGTACCAAAGGAAAATTCGCCATACAGCAATCCTACGGTGTCCAAGTCACTCCTTCATCTGTCAATAGATGATTTTTACACATGCGAGTAAATCCTACGCGAACAAGCTCAAATCAGTCATAATTTATGATAAAAAAAATTAGTACTAAAGCAGTGTAAATGCTCGCAATTAAGTTGCAAGTGTACCAAATTGACGGAGTTTGAGAGGCAATGGTGCTTATCATATTATGAGAGGGGGGCCATTTTTGATCGTCGTATGCCCATCGCATGACCTAACACCAGGCGGCAAGAATGTCGTCGCCAGCCGCGGTAATCACCCGTGCGAGAGCCTCTCTGGCTGACGCCACAATGACGATCACGTCGCGCCGCCATGCGACATGGTCTTCCTCAAGCATTCTTTTCCAAATACTTTCGCTCTTGTTTTGGACTCTAACTTGCATGATTTGTATGAAACTAACCCGGACCAATGTTGTTTTCAGCATAACTACCATAGCATTGTTTTTGTGCAGAAAGAAAAGTTCTCATTATTGGACAAAACCTGCGGAGCTTTTTTTTAACATATACAAAATACTTGTGCAAAGATCTGCCAAAGGGGGGCCACCAGCTGCCCACAAGGCAGGGGTGTGCCTACCCCCTTGGGCGCACCGTGCCCCCTTGTGGGGCCCACGTGGATCTGTTTGCCCTACCTCCAGTCCTATGACTTCCATTTCATGGAGAGAAAAAATAAGAGAAGAAGTTTCATCGTGTTACGATACGAAGCTATCGTCACCTCATGTTCTTTCATCGGAGGGCTGATCTGGATTCTGTTCGGGGCAGCTGAGAGGGGGTTTCGTTGCTATCGTCATCATCAACCCTTCTTCATCGTCAGTTCCATGATGCTCACCACTGGGAGTGAGTAATTCCTTCGCAGGCTTGCTAGACGGTGATAGAGAGGGATGAGATTTGTCATATAATCGAGTTAATTTGTTAGGGCTTGGTCCCTAGCATCCACCATGTTCTGAGATTGATTTTTCTATGAATTTGTTATGCTTAATGCTTGTCACAAGGGCCTGGGTGCCATGATTTCAGATATGAACCCTTTATGTTTTCATGAATATATTTGATTTTTCGATCCTATCTGCTAGTTATATACACTTGTTATTGTTCTAAACTGTAGACCACGTGATGACAATAATTGTGATACTGTCTGGGGCCGATTGTAACTCAAGGAGTTCATGTTGTCATCATATGTTAATGTTGTGATCCTATTCTCTATTAAAAGGAGGCCTTAATATCCCTTAGATTTCCTTATGGATCCAGCTGCTACGGGTGGGTAGGACAAAAGATGGCATTCAAATTCTTATTATAAGCATGTATGACTATATACGGAATACATGCCTACATTGAGTTGATGAATTGGAGCTATTGTGTATAGCTCTAGGTTGTGACTGTTATATGTTGAATGTCATCGATTCAAATATCCATCGCTGATCCAATGGTTGCGCTTTGCTCATATTGTCTTTGCTAAGTTACTACTACAGTTGTTGCTACTGTTGCAACTACTGTAAAACTGCTACCATTACTGTTATCACTACTGCTACTATCAAAACTATCACACTACCGTGCTACTAAATATTTTTCTTCGGAGAATTAATTTCTCTGGTGTGGTTGAATTGACAACTCAACTGCTAAAGCTCATAAATATCTTTTGGCTCCTCCTGTGTCGAATTAATAAATTTGGGTGCAATACTACCTCAAAGACTGTTGTGGACCCCTATACGTGTGGCTTATCAGAGCACTAGCGCTTCGGCTCATAAGAGCAAACAATGGTTTTCCTCTGTCGAAAGGGGCCACATCGTAAAGTTCACACTGCTGTCGGAAGCTGTGGGAGCAGGTTGAATATGTATAAACTGAGGGGGCTTTTCGCAAAACAGTCATCGCAGGCAAGGCGGGGGGATACGTGTCCATAACAGAGCTAGCGAGCATAGCATGACATTATACATGTCGATAATGTAACATATTTTTATGCATAAATAATTAAATATCATATTATAGTGTTTCTGAATTACGAGAGCGCCAACAAGTTAGAGGACTAAACGTCTAATTTTCTCCATGCATGTTTGTACCCGAGCAGTCCATGCATGCACTGGTTCTATTCAACGCGAGAACAGTGCACAGTGCAGGCACGTGCATCCAAGAGGTCGAGATCGAAGCGGGAGAAAAGGTGCCACTGTGTGTGTGCACTGTGCTGATCATGTCATGTCGTGCAGCTAGCGGCGTAGCAACGTGCCCAGGAAGGGAAATATGCTCACGGAGTCACGGTCTGATGATTAATTAACATGTACTACATAACAGAGCTGGAAAAAATCTAAAATAAACCTTAAACTTGTAGACTAAAGCTAAATCAAACCCCAAACTTCAAATCCTGAAAATCAGCAATACCGAACTCTTTAATCCCGGTCTATTTTCAACCTTAAGTGAGTTCCCAAATATGTGACATGTTAAATCCCGGGATTGTTGGCTGTGGACTCGACTGGGCCAGCCCATCAGGCATGAAACGACTTTTCTTTTTCTTTTGTTAACACGTGTCGTAAAAAGTATATCTTCTCTTCCTTAAAGCGCGATGTGACAAAAACTACTCGTGCAGAGTCGAACTCGGAACCATGTGTGGCGTGTTCTCCTCATCATCACGTACATTATTGAGCGCAAAGCAAATTAGCCGAGGCGATGATGGCTAAATTACTTGTTCTCATCGCCGTTGCGTGGGTGCTGCTTTTGGCCGGCCATGAAACCAACGCTGCCCAGGTACGTGCCTAACCAGCGGTCCTAATTAGCTTTAACTTTGGGAGGACGCAGCTTGCTAATAATCTGCACGTACGTTGACTTATCACGCCAGGTGAAAATCCCAAGCTCCAACGTCGGAGCGATCATGTTCTCTCCGAGATTGCACGGTCAAGTTTCACCACCGGATCATGCTGAGTCTGACTCCGTGACAGAATACGTATGTATAATAGCATGTTGGTTCCTCGTAGATTGATCGATGGAGATATCACTGAAGCGTTGAACTTTGAAACCATTTTTTAGGGGCAAACAAATATTCGAAACATAAACAATTTTGAGAAAGCCATCAATTTTGAAAAAGCGAACACATTTTGAAACCTGAAGAATGCAAGCACCTTTTGAAAATTGTAAAACTAGGAACAGATTTTGAAACCTGAACAAATGTGTAAAGAAATTTTTTGTGACATCTAAAAAATACCATGGATAAATGTATGCGGCATTTCAAAAATAATTTTACAATGTAAAAAATTATACGTATGAATCAAAAAATGTGCTTGTGACATATAAAAAGTTTATACAATGTAAAAAATATGTTTATTGTTGTTAAGAAAATGTAAAACATGTATTTGGAAAATTATTACCATATATTAAAAATATATTGAAAACATGTATTTCAAAATATGTACGTGATATATTTGAAAAATGTCGAAAGTGTATCAAAAATTATTTCATGTCTGCGATAAAAATACACATTGGATACTGAGAATAATTAGACTTGTGTAAAAAGAAAACCAGTTACCGGTAAAGAAACAAAATAAAAGCAAAAAAACAAACAATACGAAGAAAATCAAAAAATAAAAATAAAATTGTAACAAAGAAAGAAAAACCAGAGAAAAAAAGTATAATGAAGACAAAAACACAAGAAAACCGAAGAAAAACCAAAGAAAACCAGAGCAGCGCAAGCAACTATGTTAATGGGCCGGCCCAATTCAGCGAATACTGGTTAAATCCTCTCAAGGTTCAAAATAGACCGGGATCGAAGAGTTTGGCGTGCTAATTTTAGGGATTGATAGTTCAGGGTTTGATTTAGCTTTTATCTACAAGTTCAAGATTTATTTTGGGACTTTTTCCAACGGAGCCCGTTCAACAAGGATTCATCGATGGCCTGCTACGGCGCGTGCCGTCCGCGTGCGTTGAAGGACAACACGAGCATGTATGAGGGGAAAAAGGGAACATAACATGGGCCTGGAGGTTCTGGAACGTCGCAACCTGAGGCCCATTGTGTTTTTGTTCGTCTTGGGGACCCTCCACTTGCATATAAATGGTTCTACTAAAAAAAGTGCATGTCTATGTAAACTAAGCGCTGATGCAGCACATTAGTATTTGTATATATTAAATAAATTTGCGAAATATTATCCTAATTTCTCTTACAGTTAAAGATGTAATGTTTGGTGAAAATGTCCATGTATCCGAATATAAACGTTCATGGTCGAAATAGATTGTTCCTACATTTAAATACAATTTATGTGAACAAAAAATATTTATGCCTTTTGAAAAATCCCAAAGCTTTGAAAATAAATAAAAAACTTATGCAACTTAGATACATGTTTAGGTATTTGAAAAACCTTAAACCAATACGTAATCCATCTGATCCATATTAACTGCTGCTGTTTTAGTATGAAACTTGTACGAAACCAGTGAAAATTAATACGGATTGGAGGGAGCAATATTTTTATGCATTTTGGATCTATGTTTATGTACTTTAAAGAAATACCCATGCTCAATTTTTTTTTGATTTACCAGTTAACTTGCCGATTAATCCCTACACAGAGGGTTACGAGTAGCCGATAAACTTATAAATTAGTCGATTAATTGATTAAATGGCCAATTAAATTACAGATTAGCCTATTAATCCCCTACTTGCCAGCCAACCGAGCTTCTACCAGTTAATGATTTTCTTAATAATTGAAAATACTAACAAAACGAAAAAAGAAGGAAAAGTAACTGAGAAAAAATAGAAAGGAAAGAGGAAATAAAAATGAGGCATACAAATAAATTAAAATAAAAAACATACAACAGGACAAATAAACTTGATTTAAAAAAAAAGAGTTAAAGAAACTAAGAAAATAAGCTTAAAGTATTAACGGGTTAGGCCCATTCCATTCATGTGTGCAGATCCCGGGGTAGTGCACACACTCGAGAGTGAGGTTGATGTTCCAAACATCGGGTGTTGCATGGGAGATCCTATGTAGTATACCTGATCATGGCAGCCCTACCCGACAAGCCCGACCCTAAAGCCCAGCATCAAGGCTAGGCTCGGGCTCGACTTTACAGCCTGTAGCCTAGAAAATGCCTGGAAATATCAAAAGTATATATTTTACTCAAAAATAGGTATAATATATTATGTTATACCCCAGAAAATGACTATTACAATCAGTAAATGACATTGTTCATATATGTCGGCAGGGGCTGGTGCAAACTTAGGATTTTCATCTTGGGTTTGCCAAGCCTGGGCCGGGATATGATCATGTTTACTCTGAAACCCACGTCCTAGTGAGTAAACGCATGCGTTAGGAGCGAGTGGGCCGACACGATTAGGATTGTTTATCTACAATTTGCTCGTATAGCATGCTACTGCCAGAGGAACATCAGGTTGGGCCGACAATTTTGTGCCATTTTAAAACCTTATCCTACATAAATTAAGAAAATCATTGTGAATCTATGTTTTAAAGAAGTTTCAAAAATTAAAAAGTGTTCAAGAATTTTTAAAATGTTCATCAACTTTAGAATGTTCTGAATTTAACAATACTTATTTTTAAAAAACGTTCTTAAATAATTATTTTTCAAAATGCTTCCGAATTTTAGAAAATGTTCAATCTGTAAAATATATTCATGAATTAGGATTTATTTTAGTGCGCTGTTTGGGAAATAACCCTTTAGCGGGCGCTTAAGGCGCCATTTAGAAAAAACCCTTATATATATCGCATATTAATCTGCTTATTTTTTAAAGAAAAGTTCAATGAGCTTTAAAAAATGTGCATGTAATGAGAAGCCCTTTTTCATGCTATTTGTAAAAAATTGTTCATCACATCTAAAAAAATGCTCGCACAATCTAAAAATGATCATGTAGTGTTAAAGAAAAAATCACCTCATTCAAAAAACGTTTGTCACATTAAAAAATTGTTCATTTGTGTACTAGAAAATGTTCACGCATTGAATCATTCTCCATGTAGTGTAATTATTTTTTAGCATGTTATACATATATGCAAACCATTCTAAGAATATTTTGACGTTTAAAAATTACTCAATATGTTTTATTTTTTATCGCATTAGAAAACAGTTAATCATACAATAAGAAAATGTCATTGTGAATTTAGAAAATGATCATCTTGCGCTAAAAAATGTTAATCATGTATTAAAAATGTTCTACATATGTTAAAAATGTTTAAAAGTGTATTTATAGAAAGAGTGACTTGCTCTAGAAAAACTAGGTGTATTTCAAAAACTCAGTGTATAATAATATACATCATGTATTGTAAACATGCTCAACATGTATTCATACGAACATGCAATGTGTATTAAAAATTGTTCAACATGTATATGAGAAGTGTTCAACCTGTATACGTAAAAAGTTCAACAGGTTTGTGAAAACAGTCAACATGTATTTGAAATAAAAAAAGACGGAATAACCAAAATCAATAAATAAATAACCAAAATAAATCTCAATGAAAATGGTAAATATAGATCGGAAGAAAAACAAAACGAAAACAGAAGAAAATTAATAGGGAAAATACATGGAAAATAAAAATAAAAAAGAAACTCATCGAAGTTTCTAAACTGGATTTTACCGGTCCTTCGAACCTTTCGAAAACCGTACGATTGGGTCGACCCAGTAAGAAAACCGTTCAAACACCGACTCGCGTCAAGCGCCAGCCTGTGTGTGGTACATTACGGACTGTTTTTCCCTTTTCATTTTTGTTTATATTGTATGTGTGTGTGTGTGTGTGTGTGTGTGTGTGTGTGTGTGTGTGTGTGTGTGTGTGTGTGTGTGTGTGTGTGTGTGTGTGTGTGTGGAAATTTTATTCTTAATTTTTGAAAGAAAGTTAAATGAGCTTTAGAAAATGTTCATGTGATGTAAAACTTTGTTCATGCAATTTTTAAAAAAACATCACATTGTAAAAAATGCTCACACAATTTAAAAATGATATTACAGTGTTAAAAAGATTCATGTACGTTTTAGAAAATATTATCCCATTTGAAAAAAACGTTTGTGACATTCAAACAAATGGTCATTTGTGTATTAGAAAAATATTCACACGTTTAGAAAATGTTCATGGAGTGTAAATGTTTTGTTCGCGCATGTTATAAATATATTCAAACCCATTTAAAGTTATTTTTTACATTTAAAAAAAGGGTTTTTATCATTTATGCCACCGGTTGTGTTTCACTACTCAGTTTTGCCACTAGGAATTTCAACTGCTCAAAAATGCCATCGCTTCGTTAGACACATGCTCAAAAATGTCACTGGACACCATTATTGTGGTCTCAAATCTCTTTTGCCATGTTATAATGACATAAATACCTATGAACCAACATGCCAGCTCTCCCTCTATCTCACTACAATAAAGTATGGGGCGCACTTGTTCCCAACAACGTTCTTATTTTCCTGTAAAATTATTCGCTTGGTTACTCCTGACAAGTAGGGCCACACTTATCATTGTGAGATAGAGTGAGCTGACATGTGGGTCTAGGCTTATTTTTGTCATATAACATGGTCAACAGGTTTGACGTGAAAATAACAATGTCTAATGGCATTTTGGAGCAAACATCTAACGTAATGATGGCATTTTTTAGATATCTAATGGCATTTTTGAGCAAGCATCTCACAAATCGATGGCATTTTTGAGTAGCTGTAACTTCTAATGGCAAAACTGAGTAGTGGGACACAACTAGTGGCATAAATGATAAAAACCCTTAAAAATATCAATGTGTTTTTTATCACATATTAGAAACCGTTCATCTGCACTAAGAAAGTTTCATCGTGAATTTAGAAAATGATTGTCTTGCGTTAAAAATTGTTCATCATGTATTAAGAAATGTTCAATGTATGTTAAATAAATGTGCACGCATACTTAGAAAAACAATGACTTGTATTAGAAAAAATACTTGTATTTATAAAAAATCAATGTAGGTTAAGCAAATGTTCAGACTTTTTTTCATAATGTTCACCATGTACTGAAAAAATGTTCACCATACATATATAAATGTTAAATATGCATTTAAAAAATGTTCAAGATGTATTTATAGAAATGTGCAGTGTTTATTCAAAATTGGTCAACATGTAATAACTATAGAGCCTCTTTCTAGCCGCCGCCTCCTCCTCCAAGAAAAGCTAGGGTCCGTGCCTCTCGTCGGCTCCGCCGCAGGTCCGCCTCGTCTCCGGTGGCCCTAGGGCCATGGGGGCTTGGTGGATCCTGGCAAGGGCCGCGGGAGGCTCCGTTGTTAGTCGTTCCTTCAAAATTTGTTAGGGTTTGTGTCCTACTCGGGAAGGCGAGGCGGTGGCGGCTCCTGAAGATGGAATAAAGGTCTCCCGCCTAGTCCCGTTCGGTGGTGCGTCTAGCATCGTTGGTGGGCGTGTGGAGGTGTGTCTCCGGCGGGTCTATCCTCGGTGGATTTGCTCGGATCTGGTTGTGGTCCGTCTATGTTCGTGTGTCTTCAGGTTGGATCCTTTCGATCTACGTTATTCTTCATCGGCGGCGGTTGCTGTTCTGGTGCGCTAGTCCTACGGGGCCTTAGCACGACGACTTCCCGACTGTCTACTACAACAAATTGTGCCCGACTCCGGCAAGGGAGGGGTGATGACGGCGGCGCACCTTCAGCTCATTTCAGTGATTGTAGTCGTCACTAGGTGGTCTACGGATCTGGATGTAATTTTTATTATTTCTAGTGTTTGTTGTACTGCTGTGATGGAAGATGAATAGATTGAAAGTTTTCTCATAAAAAAAAAAAGAAATAGTTGATCCCGATTTGTCGAGGCCAACTAGTGAAAATCGTCACATTAGCAAAAAAAAAAAAAAACTACGTCTTCAACGAGGTACTTAGGCTAGTAATCAAGGCGAACCATTGCAGCGAATGGTGGTCCATTCACGTGCGTGCTAATTACTATACATCACAGTTTGATGCCTAAGACGACATGGATGGTGGAATATGATGTCCAAGACCGGCACAAATCCAACGCCATTACAAATACTAGTTAGTTGCACGTGCTTTGCACGTCAATACTTATCATGCACCAAAAAGTATTGAATAACTCACCTAGCGTCTTATGCCAAGACAGATGTGCCAGTAAGGCCGAGCCAGGAGCGACTCGGAGCCGGGGACGATGCAACAACATCGTCGTCGGTAGAGGGGAGTCATAGATTGATGCGTTCGGGTGCAAGGTGGGTGTGGGGAGCTCGTCGACGATGGAACCTGGCGACGATTAGAGGGAGGCCGAAGTGGCAGAAGAGGTGGAGTGGAGCAGGGCAGAGGGTGGGGCGGTGAGTTATTGGGCTGGAGTTGGACGATGGTTCCATAAAGAAGAAGAACAACACTGGATTGAGGAGGAAGATGAAGTTGTGGTGAATCTGACTATCGACAGAACTTACTGAAACAAATTATTTTTAGGTATGTGACGTGCAGGTGGGCCCTTAATTCAACATTTAAAGGAGTTCTTGTTATTTTTCTTGTAGTTTTATCTGCAGTTTTTTCACATGTCCTTTGCTCCAGTTAGTGTACTGTGTCGATAAAACCCTGAAATAAACCATTAAAGATTTCCAACATGTATCGTTGATCCTTATATTAGGCCCATATGGCAGACGACGTGAAGGGTGTATTAACAATATATAGAGAATTTTTCTTAATATTTAAATAGTCACAACTCATTATCTTGAACATAAATTAACATTAAAACGGTCGTAAAGTATTTTCGGAGATTCTCAAATACACGCTTGACATTTTATCTAAGACACGTCTTTTCCTTAATAAAATTATTGTATCATCAACATATATCTATCCAATTATTGTTTTTGACAACACAAAATAATAATGTATTCATATTATGTCCTTATGATGTACGTAGTTTGGAAGATATGAAATGTAAATATTTTTTGGTCGAAATAATACATATTTAACTATGTGCACATATTGCTTTAAATATAGATTGATAAAAATGTAAAAGAAGAAAAAAATATTTACTTTAGGAGAATACATTGTCCAAAAAACACAAAATTATATTGGCACGTGGACCAGCAGGACATTCTTTTTGCGGCGAACAAAGATTGGTGTTTACTTTTTATCATCCAGTGTAATAACTTTCCGTTTGTATCATGGAGACTTGAAGCATTTTGAGGTTGATTGTTTTCTGGAGGTTTCTACCGTGCAGGACTTCCTTTCGTTTTGCCGGAGTAGATGTCAAAGTAATAAAAAAAGAATCCTGTGGAGTTTACTGGAAGGTGCAGAGATGGGCCCCATATGTTACGTGATAAGATCAGCCTGGCAGCTGCTATGTGCGCTCGGAGGAGACCGGCTGCACCCGAGCGAATCCCTGGAGTAACAGCTGTTCGATTTTCAGATCCAACGGTATATATTGCGCCACAATGATTGAGGGCCTGAGCAAACCAACGTCAGCCATTCGATTGAGACTATCTAACGGTCCATATTGTGAATTACTCGTATACTATATAGATAGTATAAATATAGATGAAACGACTTTGGGGCTCGAGGCGGGCTCCAACTAGAAAGGTGTAGGCTTTTGACCTAGCACGACGCGATAGCTAACTGCAGGAAGGGGTTGCAGGCTTGCAGCCTAGTTGTTGTTTTAGCTCTAATAACAAACACAATCCCGTGGGTCACACAGGCACGATCTCCTACCAACTTACTCTAAGTAGAACTAGCTTAAACTAAACACACTTGCTCCGTCCGCACAACACTAATCGCTAGCGCATCTACTGCAAATATTTCTATGAAAACCTGCCCATCTGCTGCAACTTTCTCTGGCACGCGCTCTCCACTAGACCACTACGCACCGCCCAAATGTAGCAAAATAAAAAACTACCGTATGCATGTACGTACGGTATGACCCAAGGAGCAGCATCACACAAGCAGGCTCATACCACGGACTAGCGTAATCTTTTTATCTGCATGCAGAGCCTCCCCACACATACCACTCGCCCAGCCACGCTCCGGCTCCCGCTCCAGCTCCCGGGGTTAATCTAATGGGAGCTTGTCGTCATCAGCGGTAGGGAATCTCGATATGCGATGATTGGCACAGGGGGTGAGGGATGATTGCAGTAGATTAGACCCTCAATAATCCGCATCGCCTAGTGTTGCACTAGACCGGGAGTGGCTGCGCGCGCAACAAGCTTTGCCGCGATCCAAATCTCGGTTTAGTTCCTTTTTTTATGTACTGTTTATACTCTTCTTAATTTTCCTCTGGGCCATCGATCGCCGATCAGACCGTGTCTCGATTTACTCTTGCTAGCTTGCACAACCTCATACTCTTCCCTTTTCCATCTCAACATGATCGACGCGCGCTACCCGCTGTCGTATCTTTGGAAAAAAAAAAATTTATAAGACCAGGTTTTACGGATTAGCAGGTGAGACCCATCCTGATAGATGACATGTGACATTCACAAATCACGAAGAGTTTACCCCACCTCCACCGAAATCGGGAGGGAGGGGGGAGGAAGGAAATTAGATACTTTATGATTTGTGAATGCCACGTGTCATCCATCAAGACGGGTCTCACCTGCTTTATACGTGACCTGATTTCATATTTTTTTCCCGTATCCTTTATTATTTTCTTTTGCGATCAAATGGACCCGCGCGCGGGCGTCCAGGTGAGATCAAAATTGGCAAGGATCCCACCTTGCGGGAGGAATTTAGGGAAGATAATAAAGAGAATTTGCTCTCTAATTTGGGAGAGGAGATGTTGTCAATTTTCTTTTCTTGCAATTTGGAAAGAAATATTTTTTTTGAATAGAGGGATAGTGATTCTTGAACCAATATTAAGCGGAAACACTAATGCCCATACGTGTGGGCCTTAACCAACTCGCCCACACGCCTCGATCGTCGTCCAGTGCCTTTTGCACGAATCTTGGCACGAAAAGATTGATTTTATGTGCCACGTAGGACGGGGCTGGTGTGTGGGCGTTGGAGAGTTTGCCCACACGCTACCACCACGCTGTTTGCCAGCTGCGCTATGTGGGCGAACTAGTTTCTGCCCACACAGCCAGCCACCTAGTTCATGCGCGTGTGGGCGAACTACTTTTCACCAACACGACACTCCTACGTTGTGGATGAGAACTGCAATTAGACGAACGTGATAACTAGGTAAACACACGGGCGCCATATTCTAGGAGCCCAAGTTATGCTATTGAAAATTCGTTCCTCTAGCAGTTCCGGTTGCTAGACGGCAACTGCAGTCGCGCGTACGTGGCAACCAGATAAACACACATGGCAACTATGGTTGGACCATACATGGCAACTAGGTAAACACACATGGCAACTACTGTTTGACCATATGTGCAAGTAGTTAATCACACACGACAACTATGGTTGGACCACACGTGGCAACTAGGTAAACACACATGGCAACTACTGTTTGATCATATGTGGCAAGTAGTTAATCACACACGGCAACTATGGTTTGATTACACGCGGCAACTACCATAAATTAGACATGGCAACTATAGTTAACCAAAACAGATAGAGTTGCCATGCTTTTACAACTACACCTGCCATCCCGGATAACTACATCTGCCAACCAGGATGGCAACTAAATCGTCATCCCGCGGTGTACCTAACGTAGTTGCGTTGCGGCAGGACGTGTGGGCATTTTTGCTTCGTGCCACACGTGCGGGATGGAGATGAGTAGTATTTGTTGGCGTGTGGCACGAAGTAGCCGCGCCCACACGTGTGGACAATTGTAATATCCGCCCACACACAACCCGTGTGGGCTGCCTCTTGCTCATACCACACATAGTGTGTGGGCGCATGTCGAATATACCACACGTGTGGCAGTTATCGGCGTCCTTAATAAGAGAAGAGAGAAGAATCAGGGGCGGATAGTCTCTGTAGAATTAGGGGAAAAGTAGAAATCAACGCAAATTTATTTTGGAAACTGCCTAATCAGGAGCATTTTTTTGTGTTAAGTGTATCAATTTCATCCCATTTGATACGTTTGTAAGGGATAGAGGGACCTATTTCAAGTCCAGAGGGGTGTGTCTCTGTTATGTATCTAGAATTTCAGCAACAAGTTTCTTTCCCACCGCTTTGTGCCAGCCCTCTAGTGTATCTCTCATGGTGAGCGGGCTTGGTTTGGAGAGGAGGGGGGAGGAGGGAAAGGAGAGGGGAAAGGCCTCTAGGGGAGTGTTGGCTTCGGCGGCTGCGCTGGGAGTGCCAGTGACCACCACCATTGGGGGGGGGGGTGCTTCAGCCTCTGTTCTGGCCACTTCTCCAGAATACAAGGGGAAGATGACGCTGAGGCACCCCCGGGGTGATGGCTCGGCTCTGATTATTGACATGGAGGCCGCGCGGAAGGCGATCAACGGATCATTGGTGGCGGGGCGGCTTATTTCGCCCTTCCAAGTGAACCCGCGGGTCATCGTCGATGAGCTTCAGGATTCTTCAGCATGGAGGCTGCGAGGAACGGTCACCGGTCAAGATGTGGCCAGCGAGGACGGGAGGTTCGTCCTGAATTTTTCCGCCGAGGAGGACCGGTGGTTCATTTTCAAGGCCCAGCCATGGCACCATAAGCGTGATGGAGTCATCTTCGCCGAGTTCGACGGCAAGGGAAACCCATCGGAGGTTGACCTTGGAGTAATGCCAATATTGGTGCAGGTTCGTGATCTAGATTTTGAACTCAAAACTGAGAGCATGGGCTGGACATTAGGAGAACAACTTGGGGATGTGAGTGTGACGTCCCCGATTCAATCGTACACTAATCATACACGCAAACGTGTACGATCAAGATCAGGGACTCACGGGAAGATATCACAACACAACTTTAAAAATAAAATAAGTCATACAAGCATCATAATACAAGCCAGGGGCCTCGAGGGCTCGAATACAAGTGCTCGATCATAGGCGAAGTCAGTGGAAGCAACAATATCTGAGTAGACATAAGTAAAACAAGTTTGCCTTAAGAAGGCTAGCACAAACGGGATACAGATCGAAGAGGCGCAGCCTCCTGCACGGGATCCTCCTAAACTACTCTGGTCGCCGTCCATGGGTTGCACGTAGTAGTAGGCGCCTCAATGTAGTAGTCGTCATCGGCGGTGGCGTCGCTCCTGCGCTCCATCGTCTGGTCGCAGCAACCGGGTAAAGAAAGGGGAAAAGGGGAACAAAGGCAACCGTGAGTACTCATCCAAAGTACTATAAGCAAGGAGCTACACTACATATGCATGGATATATGTGTAAAGGCCATATCGATGGGTGAAGCAGTAGAATGCCGTAATAAGAGGGGATAGCTAATCTGTCTAAGACTACGCTCGGCAGCCTCCGTCTTGCAACATGTAGAAGAGAGTAGACTGAAGTCCTCCAAGTAGCATCGCATAGCATAATCCTACCGGCGATCCCTCCTCAACGCATACTAGAGAGCGACCACCGGGTTGTATCCGCACTTGGAAGGGTGTGTTTTATTAAGTATCCAGTTCTAGTTGTCATAAGGTCAAGGTACAACTCCAAGTCGTCCTGTTACAGAAGATCACGGCTATTGAATAGATTAACTTCCTGCAGGGTGCACCACATAAACCAACACGCTTGATCCCATTTGGCGGACACACTTTTACGGGTCATGCCCGCCGCGGAAGATCAACACGTCGTAGCCCCACCTAGGCATAAGAGAGGTCAGACGCCGGTCTAAACCTAAGCGCCACAGTGCAGGCCCATCGCCTTAGCACACACCGCACGCGTGTGACTGTGCCGGAAGCAGACCTAGCCTAGCGAGCGTTCAGTCCAATCCGGCGACGCCGCTCGGTCGCCGACGTCACGAAATGCTTGGTGATACCACGACGTCGAGTGCCCATAACTGTTCCCGCGTAGTTGGTTAGTGCATATAGGCCAGTAGCCAGACTCAGATCAAATACCAAGATCTCGTTAAGCGTGTTAAGTATCTGCGAACACCGATCAGGGCCAGGCGCACCTTTCTCCTAGGTGGTCTCAACCTGCCTGCCGCCCGCCACAAAGTAACGATCGGGGCCGGGAACCGAGCCCACCTCTACCGGGATGGAGCCACCGTCCTTTTCACCCCATCTCCGAGCAGATATCACGAGGTAATGTAATAGTGTAAAGTATATAGTATATGCCCGTGATCACCTCCCAAGTGATCACATCCCAGTAGTATAGCATGGTAGACGGACAAGAGTGTAGGGCCACTGATGGAACACTAGCATCCTATACTAAGCAGTAGGATAGCAGGTAAAGGTAACAACAGTAGTAGCAAGGACATGCTATGCAGCAATATAGGATTAACTGAAAGCAGTAACATGCTATACTACTCTAATGCAAGCAGTATAGAGAAGAATAGGCGATATCTGGTGATCAAGGGGGGGGGGGGCTTGCCTGGTTGCTCTGGCAAGAGAGAGGGGTCGTCAACTCCGTAGTAGTACTGGGTAGCAGCGGCGTCGGTCTCGGTGTCTAGCGGAAGAAGAGGGGGAAGAAACAATGAATACAATGCAAACAGATGCGTAACGATGCAAGACAAAGCAATACGTGATGCTAGGCGTGCTCTAACGTGGTATGAGGTGATACCGGTGAAGGGAGGAAACAATCGGGAAAGTATCCCCGGTGTTTCGCGTTTTCGGGCAGAGGAGCCGGAGGGGGAAAGTTACGAGTTCGATAGGTTAGGGGGGGTGTGGCGACGAACGGGTTGCGTATCCGAAATCGTCTCGTCGTTCTGAGCAACTTTCATGTAGAAAGTATTTTCGTCTTAGCTACGGTTTATTTTATATGATTTTCTAAAGATTTAAATATTTTTTGGAATTTAATTAATTATTTAAATCCAACATTATCCAGAATAGTAAATGATGACGTCGGCATGAAATCATGCTGACGTCAGCAGTCAACTGTGCAGTTGACTGGGTCAACTAAGTGTGGGGCCCATATGTCATTGGTTGTTTGATTAGCAGGCTAATTAAACAGGGTCAATTAGTTTAATTAGTGGTTAGGTTAATCTAATCTGGTTTAATTAGTTTAATTAATTCTTTAATTAATTAATTAATTATCATTTTAATTAATTTTAATTATTATTTATTAATTCACTTTTCATTTTTTCATTTCATTTTTTTCATTTTCGTTCAAGGGGTGGGCCCCGTTTGTCTGTGACATAGGCAAGGAGGGGGGGGGTCCTAGCGGGCATGGGCGTGCGGGCTAACGGGCTTGGGGGTGCAGGCGAGCCCGTGAGTATCTGGCGCCAGGTGACCAGTGGGCCCAGAACGAATGAGGCAGGCAAGGCGACGACAGCTGCCCAAAGCAGCAGGCAAGAAGAGGCGAGGCCGCAGAGGGGCCACGGAGGCGGCGGTGAGCGCCACGGGCGTCGTGGGACCCAGCGCGCCATCGGCGCAGTGGAGGCGAGCCGAGGCGGGAGCCGTCGCGAGAGAGGAGGGACGATGAGGAGGTCCGGTGATGGGGCGGGTCAGCGTCGAGGACGGGCGCCGACGCGGGTGTCGCGAGGCCCAGCCATCGTGGTGCGGGCGGCGAACGCCAGCGCGCCGGGGCGTGAGGCGAGGGGATGGGGAGCCGGCGAAGGTGGCGCCCGGTGGGGTAGAGCCAAGAATGAGGAGGCCCGCCACGGCTGATGGCGCTGGTGGAACACGGCAAGGGCGGGCGGAGCGTGACGGGACACGTGACGCGCGGTCGAGCGGGTGGCGGGACGCGGTGATGCATGGGAGGGAGAAGGCGGAGGGGGGAAGCTCACAGGGGCGGTAGGGGAGTGGCAGCGGGCTCGAGGAGGACGGGGAGGTCCGTTGTGGAGGAGGACGGAGACGACGTCAACGTTGGAGGAGGCAGGCCGGCGAGGGAGGCGCGGGCTCCGGGCGCAGCTGGCCTCGGCGCGGACGGCGAGGTCGTCAAGGGCGATGGGCGACAGGATCGGGGTTTGCCCGATCGAGATCCACCGAGGAAGGGGCGATGTGGTGGGGAAGTGGGGAGTGGGTAGGTTAGGGTTTGCGGGGCGTGGCCTATAGGCCAAAGCGTCTTGAGGAGTGGGCGGCCCGTCTAAATCGGAGGAGGCAGGCTGGGCCACTTGCCCCCAGAGGGGCTTTCTCTTTTTTTTTTGTTAGTTTAGTTTTCTCTTTGTATTTCTTTTCTTTTATTTATTTACCTTTCATTTAAAATCATTTAGGCCTTTTATAAAATGTGTTTACTATACCATATTTATCTATGTAATATTTAGTACAACCGAACATTTTATTTTAATGTTTGAAAATCTTTATTATTTATCAAACTTTGAATTTGAATTTTGGACCGGTTTTGATCTAACAATAGACTAGCAGCAGTAACCGTGGTGACGTGGCACCATTAGCGTGGGATCACTGTAGCTTAATTATCTGGGCGTCACAATTCTCCTCCACTACAAGAAATCTCGTCCGAGATTTAGGAGCGAGTAAGGGGAAGGGAATTGGTTACGAAATTCTAACGGGTCTTCTCGGTGTTGGTTGCTCTTCTCGAAGAAGTTAATCCCTTTCGTTGATGTCTTCATTTCTCTGCTTCGGTCATCATGATGAAGTAGGCATCCTTGCTTCGGGAACTCCACCGTACTTATGAAAGGACATGGGTGTATTTCGGAAGAACGGGTCGCTACACTGTTGCTTATCTGGTAGATAACGTCAGGGAAGGTGGCGGAAAGTAACTCTCATTTTGAAACTTAAGACATTATCGAGAGCAAAGTAAGAAGGTGAAAAATAGGAGTTCCAAGTGCATAGGCAATCGTTCGTCGCCTGAAACGACTTGTGAAAGGGATTCAGAGCAACGGAATAAGTATTGCGTTTGATACCAGAATAGATCACAAGGTAGGTGGCTCGTGAATTACATAAGAAGTCAAGCGCGATGAATATCTTTGGCAACATGGTGTACAACAGAGTCAGGTTTCGATCCTGTGGAACTGTTGGTTATGGGCCCACCATGTGGGTTAAAAGTAGGAAGGGTGGTGACGTCTTGCACGATCATGTAAGCAAGGCATGCCGGAGGATAGCCTGTCAGTTATGTCGGCAACAACATTGATACCAAGGGCGAGGGATGAAGAGAACCATTTTCCTGCTCGTTGAACGAGGCGGGCCAATAGGCAAAGTTCTCGTCCATCGGTGGTTACCGGGATGTCATCAACAATAGTAACAGGGTCTTACAGACAGAGTGGTACAACAAGGTGCTTACCTAAGCAGGGAATTATCTCTGCTCAGTTAAGTCAGATTACAGGAAAGGTTAAACAAAAGAATGGAAAGGAAAACATGATTGTCAGATTAAACAGAACAATGGAAAGGAAAATTGTGATTACACACAATTATTAGGAGTATATCCTTCCCATATACAAGCAGAACATGGCATACAGGGTAGGAGAGCAAGTACCCAACCATTCAGATAAAGAGGCATTGATTAATCAAGATGTTACCCATACAACGGTGTTTGGATATCTGACCAAGTAACATTTAGCATCGCGCCTCCAATGTTCTTGTTGATGAGCGGGGTATCATAGTCATGCTTCGAGGTAGCAATGATATGGTGTTTCAATCAAGGGTTGGTCTTTGGATACACAAATGATCCATCAGGAGCAACTTATAAAATAAGTCTTACAATTTCCTCCAGGAAGAATGGTTATCTTTGCAAAACAAATTATAATGACAGGTCCTCCACCGGGGGTGCTAGACATGACATCAGACACGGGTCATCAAAGGACCAACATCATAACTCCGGAAAGTTGTCCCAACCATCATATCGACCGAGATTCAGATCCGATTGGTGTCATGATACCTCGACTCGGGATGTCCGAGAAGAAAAGGTGCAACACAAATCGACGAAATGACATTGCAAGATTCTCGGGAAATGAACTATGGGAGCAGGTTCACGAAGCAATAGTTCATCATTAAACCAAGTAGAGGATGACGGGTGGCTGATGGGCTCAGCGACAATTCATCGAGATTTCAAAAGATGGATTTCCACAATTAAATTTTGAATGAAAATGCACCGGAAATATGGACCAAGTAGGACGATCAAAGTTAGAATGGTGATGGCGAGAAGCATCAACGTAACAAGAATTTCTTAAGAGGTGGTGATATTCTCCGACAATCTTGACATAAAAGATGGTAATACTTCAAGGTAGAACATAACATAAGTCGGATAACAAGGAACTCAAGGTATAACACAAAACAAGAACAAGTTTGTGTTGGAGGGAAGACAATAAAGTGGCCGATGATAACACAATTCATCGAGGGCAAGGATGGTATTTCTCATCATGAATTAAACTGATATCCTGGAAGAGCTCAGAATGCTGATGGCTATCACGACACATCTGTCGAGAGATTTCATGAAGAAGTAATCGATCGACGATGACATCAATTCAAAGGAATGATGAAGCGAAAGGTTATTGGAACCAAGGATTAGACACATACTCGAAATCAATCTAGGCGAAATGGTATGACGAGGAAGATCGGCGTAAGCTTAGCTCATCATCAAAAGTTGTGCTCCAGGGTTAATGACCAGTAGCATAGTTAAATCGGCACGATAATGATATAGCCGAGCAGGCTTGGGATGACTTGAAGGATTATTAAACTCGTAAGCAACAAAAATTACTTAAGAGTTATTGAATCAGAGTGTGGACTCGATTCACTTATCAGTGTTCTCGGTTGAAAAACAACCCATAACTCATGAAGTGACAAAGACGGGGAAAGGTAGTACTTCATCAAAAATTCATAAGATGTAAAGCAATGGCATGATATCCTCGAGATACCAGGGGTAATACTCGAAGGTAGATCATAAGAGTGGCCGGGCAGATGCATTGATCTATAGAGGACAAATGTTTTAACTTGTCCGAGAAATGAGATCAAAGAAGAACAATCATGGTCGGAACCACGGTTGCAAAGGATCAATTCACACATACCAGATGATAGTTATCAAGGAATTAGTTATTATTTCAAGAAGCTTCCATGATAGGATCTACATCGTGTCCATGGGCATGAACACAAAGTTCAAGGTCGACTCCCACTTCTTTAATGCATAACCTTTCATTCACTTCTCGCCTTCAATGAAGTTGTGGTGTTGAAATTTTATCTGACATAACGCCAGTAGAGTATGACCCGTAGCAGTTTCCGGGTTCACACAGATTAGAAAAGGCATATGTCCAACCCATCAGGGCCTCTTAGAAACATCTACCACAAACTGCAAGAGTAAATAACACAAGCTCAAAAGCATAGCATGGTTGGCCAAATCGGAGAATAGGATTTACCAACGACATTATGTATCAGGGAAAGAACTTCCAAAGTGATTGAATATGAGGGACGTTGTCGGATAAAATCCAACAAAGGATCCGATGGTTCTCAAGGGATCTGATGTAAGCATTGGTACTCAAACAGAGGAAGAAACAATGCAAAGGCATTCGATTCTAGAAACAACTAACTAATTAAAGCTTAATTCAAAGAAATTTTATGATTTCCAAATCAAGGGATCAAGCAATCGTTCGATTGAAAATGAATAAGTTCAATAGACTTAGAAGCACAACCGATCAAGGCATTGATTGGTCAAGAACCAACTCATGTTTAAAATGACGTCGAGCGAAAAGATAATTTAAAAGGATCAATCGATGATTGCGTGCATTCGCACTCATGTTGAATCAAAAGGATCAAAATGCGGTGCCTAAGGGTACTAACGAATATTGCCAGACATATGGAAAGCATCCATCATGCAAGTAGACCAGTATTGCAGAGCAATAAGCTACTAAGGAATTTTGAAGGATCGAATAGTATTTCGAAGACCATTGTGAAACACATGAACAACTGGGGGATGAGCGGATACTCGATAAGTGCGAGAATTATCCGTAGGGGTATTCAGTGACAAAGAACAGCAAGGCGAGAAGCTCAAAGGATTATCGAAACAACGATTTAGTGTTTCGGGTATCTTGTAATAACAAGACCAACGAGGATTAATGTAAGAATAACAACGCAAGTAGTTATCCATAAGGGTTGACGGTGGAAGGGAATTGCAAACGCGATGAACACAAGTTCTCGGGTTAACAGCGGAGAGTATCTTCAGGGTCTTCATGTGTAGCAGACAATCATCAGTAATAAGGGGCTCTCCGGTGAAAGTGATAACGAGATCCTAATGTTAGATTTAGCAAAATTAATTTAACCCGAATAGAAGTGAGATCAGAGTCCCAGAGTATAGACAAGGAGTAAAAGATCCTAATACCACCCAATGGCGACGTGGGCCCGTAAGGCACACAACCATGTTAGTAAAAGTTTTGCAATGACTAGACTCGACTTCGGCCAAGGAGTATGGAAGGGGGATTCCTACAGGCAGTCGGCTCTGATACCAACTTGTGATGCCCCCGATTCAATCAGACACTAATCATACACGCAAACGCAGTATGCGATCAAGATCGAGGACTCACGGAAGATATCACAACACAACTCTAAAAATAAAATAAGTCATACAAGCATCATAATACAAGCCGGGGGCCTCGAGGGCTCGAATACAAGTGCTCGATCATAGACGAGTCATCGGAAGCAACAATATCTGAGTACGAGACATAAGTTAAACAAGTTTGCCTTAAGAAGGCTAGCACAAACCGCGATCTGATCGAAGAGGTGCAGGCCTCCGCTGGATCCTCCTAAACTACTCACGGTAAATCGTCCGCGGGCTGCACGTAGTAGTAGGCGCCCGGTGTAGTAGTCGCCATCGACGGTGGCGCTCGCTCTGGGCTCCATCGCATGGTCGCAGCAACCGGGTAAAGAAAGGGGAAAAGGGGAACAAGGCAATCGTGAGTACTCATCCAAAGTACTATAAGCAAGGAGCTACACTACATATGCATGGATATATGTGTAAAGGGCCATATCGATGGACTGAACTGCAGAATGCCGTAATAAGAGGGGATAGCTAATCACGTCAAGACTACGCTTCAGCAGCCTCCGTCTTGCAACATGTAGAAGAGAGTAGACTGAAGTCCTCCAAGTAGCATCGCATAGCATAATCCTACCCGGCGATCCCCTCCTCAACGCCCTGTTAGAGAGCGACCACCGGGTTGTATCTGGCACTTGAAAGGGTGTGTTTTATTAAGTATCCAGTTCTAGTCGTCATAAGGTCAAGGTACAACTCCAAGTCGTCCTGTTACCGAAAATCACGGCTATTCGAATAGATTAACTTCCCTGCAGGGGTGCACCACATAACCCAACACGCTTGATCCCATTTGGTCGGACACTCTTTTCTGGGTCATGCCCGGCCGCGAAAGATCAACACGTCGCAGCCCCACCTAGGCATAACAGAGAGGTCAGACGCCGGTCTAAACCTAAGCGCGACAGGGCGGGCCCATCGCCTTAGCACACCCGCACGCTATGCGCGGCCGGAAGCAGACCTAGCCTAGCAGGCGTTCAGTCAATCGGCGCTAGCGCCGCTTCGGTCGCCGACGTCACGAAATGCTTCGGTGATACCACGCACGCCGAGTGCCCATAATCTGTTCCGCGTAGTTGGTTAGTGCGTATAGGCGAAGAGCTGACTCGGATCAAATACCAAGATCTCGTTAAGCGTGTTAAGTATCTGCGAACGCCGATCGAGGCCAGTCCACCTCTCTCCTAGGTGGTCTCAACCTGCCTGTCGCCCGCCATAAAGTAACGATCGGGGCCGTCGGGAACCCTGGCCCACCTCTACTGGATGGAGCCACCGTCCTTTCAGCCCCCATCTCGAACATTATCACATGTAATGTAATAGTGTAAAGTATATAGTATATGCCCGTGATCACCTCCAAGTGATCACATCCCGAAGAGTATAGCATGGCAGACGGACAAGAGTGTAGGGCAATGATGGAACACTAGCATCCTATACTAAGCAGAGGATAGCGGTAAAGGTAACAACTGTGAGTAGCAAGGACAAAGCTATGCAACAAAGATAGGATTAATCGAAAGCGATAACATGCTACACTACTCTAATGCAAGCAGTATAGAGAAGAATAGGCGATATCTGGTGATCAAGGGGGGGGCTTGCCTGGTTGCTCGCAAGAGAGAGAGTCGTCAACTCCGTAGTCGTCTTCGGGTAGCAATGACGTCGGTCTCGTGTCTCAGCGGAAGAAGAGGGGAAGAAACAATGAATACAATGCAAACAGATGCGTAACGATGCAAGACAAAGCAATACGTGATGCTAGGCGTGCTCTAACGTGGTATGAGGTGATACCGGTGAAGGGAGGAAACAATCGGGAAAGTATCCCCGGTGTTTCAAGTTTTCGGGCAGAGGAGTCGGAGGGGGAAAGTTACGAGTTCCATAGGTTAGGCGGGTGTGGCGGACGAACGGGTTGCGTATCCGGAATCGTCTCGTCGTTCTGAGCAACTTTCATGTAGAAAGTATTTTCATCTGAGCTACGGTTTATTTTATATGATTTTCTAAAGATTTAAATATTTTCGAATTTAATTAATTATTTAAATCCAACATTATCCGTAATAGTAATGATGACGCCAAGATGAAATCATCTTGACGTCGCAAGATCAACTGTGCAGTTGACTGGGTCAACTAAGTGTGGGGCCCACATGTCATTGGTTGTTTGATTAGCAGGCTAATTAAACAGGGTCAATTAGTTTAATTAGTGGTTAGGTTAATCTAATCTGGTTTAATTAGTTTAATTAATTCTTTAATTAATTAATTAATTATCATTTTAATTAATTTATTTAATTTTAATTATTATTTATTAATTCATTTTTCATTTTTTTCATTTCATTTTTTTCATTTTCGTTCAAGGGGTGGGCCCTGCTTGTCTCTGTGACATAGGCAAGGGGGGGCGCCCTAGCGGGCATGGGCGCAAGGGCTAACGGGCTTAGGGGTGCAGGCGAGCCCGTGGTGAGTACGCGAGCGCTGCTTGTTACCTGTGGGCGCCAGAACGGATGAGGCTCAAGGGCGGGCGGCAGCAGCAGCAAAGCGAGCCGCGCAAGAAGAGGCGCAGGCCCGCAGCAGGGGCCACGGAGGCGGCGGAGCGCCACGGGCGATCGAGGGACCCAGCGCTGGCCGTCGGGCGAGTGGAGGTCGTGCAGGGCGGGAGCCCGGCGAGAGGAGGGACGGCGAGGAGGTCCGGTGATGGGACAGGCCGCGTCGAGGACGGGCGCCGACGTCCGGGTGGCGCGGGCGCGGTCATCGTGGTGCGGGCGGCGATGCGGGCGCGCTCGGGGCGTGAGGCGGAGGGATGGGGAGCACGGCGAAGGGTGCGCCGTGGGTAGAGCCAAGAACAGAGAGGAGGCCGGCCACGACGCGATTCTTGCTGGTGGAACACGGAAGGGCGGGCAGAGCGTGTGGGGCACGACGCGCGGTCGAGCGGGTGGCTGGGACCGCGGTGATCGGGAGGAGAAGGCGGAGGGGGGAAGCTCACAGGGGCGGTAGGGGAGTGGCGTGGGCTCGAGGAGGACGGAGACGACGCCGACGTTGGAGGAGGCAGGCGGCGAGGGAGGTGCGGGCTCGGTGGCGCGTCTGGCGCTGGACGGCGAGGTCGTCAAGCGGGCGACGGGCGAGGATTGGGGTTGGCCCGATCCAGATCCAGCCGAGGGAGGGGGCGATGTGGTGGGGGGAAGTGGGGAGTGGGTAGGTTAGGGTTTTGGGCGTGGCCTATAGGCCGGTGAGGCGTCTTGAGGAGGCGCGTCTGCCCGTTCGGCGTGGAGGCCAGCCTGGGCCACTTGGCCCAAATGGGGGCTTTTCTTTTTTTTGTTAGTTTAGTTTTTCTCTTTCGTATTTCTTTTCTTTTATTTATTTACCTTTCTATTTAAAATCATTTAGGCCTTTTATAAAAATGTGTTTACTATACCATATTTATCTATGTAATATTTAGTACAACCCGAACATTTTTATTTTAATGTTTGAAAATCTTTATTATTTACCAAACTTTGAATTTGAATTTTGGACCGGTTTTGATATAACAATAGACTAGTAGCAGTAACCGTGGTGACGTGGCACCATTAGCATGGGATCACTGTAGCTTAATTATCCGGGCGTCACAGTGAGTGATGTTTCCCATAGAGATCACTTAATTGTAGAGAAATATCTGCGTACAAGGGTGGAAATCCCTCTCCATGAACCTCTGAAGACAACAGTAGAATTTACTCCTTTGGGTAGTTTTGAGAGTGTTAGGTATGATGTTAGATATGAGAAACTTCCTTTGTACTGTGAGTGCTGTGGGATTGTAGGACATACCTCAGAGCGTTACTGTAGTATACCTAAGGATAAAAGGGCATATTGGAAGGGAACATGGGCGAGTAAAAGAACACTTTTGTTTGCTGGCTCCAACAGCAACAACTACTCCAGAGCTGCAGAAAAGAGTGTGGTCAAGGTGACCAAATATGTGGCTGATCTCACGGTCACGGATATGCTCACTACGATGACTACGACGCCAGCCGCTGCGGCGTTTGGTGGGCCAACCCAGGAGGGTGTCCCGCTTGGCCAGGAGGGCCGGGTGTATGGGGCTCCAACGCCGTCCCACCCAGCCGCTGGATCTGGTCAGGAGGACCAGCCAACACTTCTGAGACCCTCTGCTCTCTCTGACCAGGCGGGCCAGGGAGGAGGCGGGGGCGGCTCTTCCATTGGTGCTAAGCACGGCCAGGAGGGCCATGTGCTCGAGCGCCGCGTAGGAATGACTACATCGCGGGCTTTGGTGCATGCTGATGGCCGCATGTTCAACGCGGCAATCCAGGGGAGCCAGGGGCTCATCATGCCGGTTGCTGTTTCTAATTTTGATGTTGTGGCTGGCGCAAATAATCTACATGATATGTTGTTGTTTAAGCCCGACATACTGGAGGCACTCTCGGGTGCAGTTGCGGCAAGGCTGGCTGACCAGAACATGGCTAATGATACTGGAGTATTCACTTTTGCTGCTGATAAAATTCCCATGCAGGGTCAGAAAAAGAAGAAAGAGAAAAGATAGAAAGAAGGGAGGAAATGAGAAGTCAGAGAGTGTTCGAAATCAAATCATAGGGAAAAAGAGAAGTAACCCTTTTGATGCCCCAGGTACTGATTAATTTTTTTTGAGAGAGATGGATAGCTATGAACATCTGTTGTATGGTGAGACGAGTGTGTCCTCTAAGAGAGTTTGTATGGGTAGAGTTGAAACTAGGAGGGATGTGGATGGGGTTATTATGCATGTAGCGAAGGAAAAAGAGGAGGAGGAGGTTAACATACAGCAAAGCAGGGAGTCAGTTGGAGAGGACAGAGTTGCGGGCACTGATTTGGCGGCCTCCGGTCCGGAGGACCGCCAGGAGAAATGAGAGCAATTAGTTGGAACTGTCGTGGAATGTTGTCATACACGGCAGTTCGAGAGCCCCGGGAGCTCCAAGGTCGTACTTGTGCGGATTTGATTTTTCTTTCCGAGTCGCATTTCAATAAAAGTAAAGCTAATGAGCTAAGTTGTATCTTAGGTTTTAGTTCCATGTTTTTAGATGAGAGTGATGGCAAATCTGGTGGTCTTGTACTTTTTTATCAAAAAGAGAATAAAGTCGAGTTGAACTACTTGTCTTCCCATTTTATTGATGTTGTGTTTATGAATGATAATTCTGTAAATTGGCGCTTTACGGGTTTCTATGGTTATCCAACATGGAATGAAAAATATTTATCTTGGGTTGATCTTCGCCAACTGCATTCCCTTGTTGATTATCCTTGGGTAGTCATTGGAGATTTTAATGAAATTATCTATTCTAGCGAGAAAAAAGGTGGCAATGCTATACCAAATGAAATGATGCAGGAATTTCATAAGTGCTTGAGTGACTGTAACCTGGAGGATATGGGTTGTGTTGGTGATACATTCACTTGAAGAAGGGGGGACATCCGTGAAAGGCTTGATCGAGCTGTTTGTAATTTAGAATGGGCAAATAAATTCCTGCGTGCTGTGATTATTAATGGGGAGCATGTACACTCAGACCATCGTCCTTTAATCCTTGACACAGATTATTTTGATAGTAACTTGTTTAATCGTCGGAATGGTCGTGTGAGACAATTTGAAGCAACATAGCTGAAAGAAGATACTGTTGAGGAGATTGTGAAGACTGCTTGGGAAAAGGCAAAGTTGGCGGGTATTGGTCCCTCTCTCGCAGCACGGACTAGAGCGGTGCATGAGGATTTACATTCTTGGGACCAAATAACCTTGAAAGTACCAAAGAGGAGAATAAATAAGTTTAAAAAAGAACTAGAGAAGCTGAAACGTGGTCCTGTTAGTGGTGAATCCCGCTCAAGGCAAAAGGAAATTCTAGTACTCATTGAAAATATTTTGGACCAAGAGGAAATTTTTTGGTTAGAGAGAGGTTGAGCGAACTGGTTGCTACATGGGGACCATAATACTTCGTTTTTTCATAACGCTGCAACGACCAGGAAAAAAGGAACAATATTAGAAGACTTCTGGATGATACTGGTGTCTGGAAACAAGGAAATGATCTGAAGGAACATATTATGGGTTATTTCTCCAATCTTTTTACATCAGAGGTTTTATACCCAAATCAGAAAGTTTTCTCTTGTCCGGAGTAGAGTGACTACTGAGATGAATAATGCCCTGCTCGCCCCTTATACTGCTGATGATGTTCGTAAAGCTCCTTTTGATATTGGCGACTTAAAGGCTCCGGGGCCAGATGGTCTTCATGCTATTTTTTATAAAAGACTTTGGTCCATGTTAGGGGATGATTTGGTGGATGAGGTCTTGCAAGCAGTGAATACTTGTATAATTCCACCGGGTTGGAATGATACTGCGATTGTGTTGATTCCCAAGGTCAACTCACCCGAGAAGGTAACCCAGTTGAGACCTATCAGTCTTTGTAATGTGGTATACAAAATTATCTCCAAAATGTTGTCGGCGCGTTTGAAGGTTTTACTGCCTGATATTATCAGCCCGACCCAAAGTCCTTTTATGCCTGGTAGAATGATTATAGACAATGTTTTAGTGGCTTATGAGAGCTTTCATACTATTAAAAGTAAGAGGGCGGGAAAAGAGGGTTTGTGCGCTATCAAGCTTGATATGCACAAAGCTTATGATCGAGTCGAATAGCCTTTCTTGAAGGGAATTATGTTGAAACTCGGTTTCCACGAGAGATGGGTAAGCATTATTATGAAATGTGTCTCTACTGTTGAGTATAGGGTACGGATTAATGATGAAGAAACTGAAAGTTTCAAGACTACAAGAGGCTTAAGACAAGGTGATCCATTATCTCCTTACCTTTTCTTATTATGCACAGAGGGCCTTACTGCTCTCTTGGCGCATGCAGAGGAGATTGGGAATATTTCAGGAGTCAAGGTTTGCAGAGAGGCCCCTAGTATCACAAATCTCCTTTTTGCGGATGACTCATTGATCCTCATGAAAGCTAATCAACAAAATACAGAGACACTTAAATCAATTTTGGACTTATATTGTGTTGTGTCTGGACAAATGGTGAGCGTTGAAAAATCTAGCATATTTTTTAGCCGAAATACGAGTGAAGACATTAGAGAACAAATTTGCTCAATTTTGAATATCATGATCGAAGCTCTCAATGATAAGTATCTGGGCCTGCCTGCACATGTGGGGTTAGATAAGACTGATTGTTTCCAATATTTGATTGATCGCATTGTTATGAGAATTAGCGGATGGAAAGAAAAACTCTTATCCACTGGAGGCAAGGAAGTTCTTCTCAAGTCTGTTGTTCAAGCTATCCCAACTTATGCTATGTCGGTCTTTAAAATTCCTAAAAATATTTGTAAAGGAATAACTGACGAGATGTCACATTTTTGGTGGGGTGATGACGAAAACCAAAGAAGGATGCATTGGATGGCGTGGTGGAAAATGTGTGTCCCGAAAATCCAAGGCGGAATGGGCTTTCGTGACATTCATTGTTTTAATTTGGCGATGTTGGCTAAACAAGCTTGGCGTCTCCTTGAGAACCCAAATTCCTTGTGTGCCACCATTTTGCGAGCTAAGTATTTCCCTGATGGAGATTTATTGAACACAAAGTTAAAAAAGGGATCATCCTTCACATGGCGAAGTATTATGGTGGGGGTTAATACCTTAAAACATGGCTATATTTGGCGAGTTGGAATTGGTCAGAAAATTGACGTTTGGGAAGATGCTTGGATCCGTAACTATGCTAATAGAACAGTCATCACTCCTAAGGGGCAACATTTGTTATCAAAAGTGTCAGATTTCATTGACCCCTCCTTGAACAGGTGGGATGAGGATCTCATCAGACAGACCTTGTGGCATGTTGATTCACAGCGAGTCCTTGCTATCCCTCTGCCTCAGTTTGATATGTGAGATTTTGTTGCCTGGAGTCATACTAAGAGTGGGATTTTTTCTGTTCGATCTGCATATTTTGTTGAGTGGGATTATTAACATGGAAGGAAATTGCGTCGTACTAATGGAATGGGTCGAACAAACTTTAATCCAATTTGTGTAAGATTTGGAAGTTATCTTGTCCAGCGAAGGTGAATTTTTTTATTTGGTGGACGCTGCATGGTACTCTTCCATGTCGTGTTATGCTTGCTAATAGACACATGAAAGTTTCACCTTTATGCCCTTTTTGTGCTTCTGGTTTAGAAGACACAAAGCATCTGTTGTTTTAGTGTCAGAAGGCAAAAGAGTTCTAGAGAAGGCTTGGCTTAGACGAGATCATTGCTCAAGCTTGTGAAGTTGATCGTTCTGGAGAGGCGGTCCTCGGTTTTTTGTTGTACATGCTTGACCAAGGTTTATCTATTATGGGGTCCCAGAATATTTGGGAGATGATTGCCATTACGTCTTGATACTTGTGGTGGGAAAGACATAAATTAGTGCAAAAGGAGGGAATTCAAGATGCAAAACAGATTTCAATGGGGATTCAGGCTCTTACGGCTAATTATGTTGTTGCTTCCAGTCCAAGGGCTTCTATGAAAATAGGGGGTTGGATTCATCCCCCGGTGGGTTTTGTGAAACTTAATGTTGATGCTTATTTTTATCATGATATTCTTGAAGGTACGGCTAGGGCTATCCTGAGGAACGACAAATGAAATTTTATTGCAGCGGTTACTTGGAAAATTGATCATTGTGTCAATGCTCTAACAACGGAAGCTTGGGCTCTCAGATTCGGTCTTTCACTAGCGCAACGTGTGGGTTGCAATCGCCTTGTTATTAATTCTGATAATTTGGAGGTTATTGAAACGATGAATAATGGCGGACGGTCAGCAGGAGCGGCGGCGGAAATTTTTGATGATTGCTATTTTTTGGCGTGTGATTTTCCTATCTCTAGGTTTGAACATTGTAATAGGGAAGCCAATAAGGTTGCACACGAGCTTGCTAGGTTGGCTAGATTTTCTTCTACTGTTGATTGGTTTGAGGATCCTATGATTGAGATTGTACCTTTCCTCACAAATGATTTATATGTTATTTCGGTTGAATAAAGTCCTTATGTTTTAAAAAAATGGACCGGCGCACGCTCAATAACTGTTTTTGGACAGTTGCAGGCGCGTGCATCTCGTGCCATGTAAGATGATGACTCAATCGTCAAATCACTAGCCGACTTTCCTATTTTATTTTATTTTTACGGGTGAAAAAGGAGTTTATTGATCACTCAACAGTCATGGTCCGTCTATCTCACACCTCCTGTTCGCAGTCGCAGATGATAGCATCTTCTTTGCTAAGAGTGATTCTAAGAGTGTGGCATCTTTGGAGGCTACTTTAAGCTTATATTGTTCGGGTTCGGGACAAGCAATTAACAAGGACAATTCATCGGTGTTCCTGGGTAAGCACTGCCCTGTTAGTGTCAAAAATCGTGTGAAGGCCCAACTGGATATTTTCAACGAGACGTTTCATGATTCTTATATGGGTATGCCTACGGATGTTGGAAGATCTCCCACAAGCACTTTCAAATTTCTTTCGGATAGGGCATGGCAGAATATCCATGGCTGGTCGGATCGGTCATTGTCGAGAGCAGGAACTGAAACTTTACATAAGTCCAAGACTCGGGCTATTCCCACTTTCATTTCAAGTTGTTTCCGTTTGCCGATAGCTACTTGTGAGAAGTTCCGACAGATTGTGTCTGATCAGTGGTGGGGGCGTGAGGATGGTAAAAAGAAAATGCATTGACGTTCTTGGGATTGGCTCTCGACCCCTAAATCCCTTGGAGGAATGGGTTTCAAGGATTTGACACTGTTCAATCAAGCAATGTTGGGGAAACAAGGCTGGCGACTGATGACTGGTCCTGGGGTCGCTGTGTGCGCAGGTCTTGAAAGGAAGGTATTTCCCGTTCGGTGATTTTTGGAATGTTGTTGCTCCTCGCTCAGCCTCGACAACTTGGCCTGCCATTCTGCATGGCCGAGACCTGCTGAAGAAGGGTGTCCAATGGGGTATTGGGGATGGAAAAAATACCCATATTCTCAAGGATAACTGGATTCCCTCTACCCCTACATCTTTGCTTCGACCCCTATCTCCTATCCCAGAGTCTGCCAAGGTTCATTGCTTGATCGATGAGGATATTGGGTGTTGTAATGTGGATACTGTGAGAGCTTTCTTCACGAAGGAGGTAGCCAATGATATTCTCCAAATTCCAATAAACTTGGCGGGCGGACCGGACTTTGTGCGCTGGCCTTTCACTAGATTTGGTGAATACATTTTCCGTTCTGCTTATAACATGGCCAGGATGAGCCGTTTCTTGTATGACCGGAGTGGAAATGGTGGGGGGCAGGACGGTGTCTGGACTAGGGGGTACTCACCACATCGTCTCCTGATCAGTTGGATTGGGCCGAGGACCCCCATGGCCGTATACTCATGGGCCAGTTCGGATAACCCCTGCCGCATACAAGGAAGACTGCACAAGACTTGGTGGCCAAGACAAGGACTCTCCTAAACCCTAGGCCTCCGGTGTCTTATATAAACCGAGGCTAGGCTAGTCAATAGACAATCTCATATTCATTACTACAATCTCGTGGTAGATACATGTAATCTGTACTACACCCATATGAATACAATCAAAAGCAGCATGTAGGGTATTATCTATTCGAGAGCCCGAAGCTGGGTAAAACCCCGTGTCCATGTTACCATTGCTGCAAGACGCCTAGCTTAGGACCCCTACTACGAGATCCGCCGGTTTTGACACCGACATTGGTGCTTTCATTGAGAGCCTGCTGGGCGATCATCGCGGATTGATGGGACAATCAGGTTATATTTTTTCAGCTAGATCAATTCAAATTATCTTCTTTGCAAAAGCATTGCTGCCGCGTCGTATGACTCTGTTTGCAGATCAAGAAATTTATACGCTGCCAGGCAGTACGTCGGATCGGGCTATGCGGCGGCCATCAGCAACACATCTAACCCATAGAGACATGCAACTCCTGTACGCCATGTGAGGTCCCACGAAGTGCACACATGCATGCGGCAGTCAGGGGCTGCAATCCCAGCCTTGCGAGGAGCCGCGGCTGACCAGGAACAAGTATCCGGCGTCGGCACCGTGCAAGGCCACAAGAGAAGTGCCCATATGCACAGATTCCAAAGGGCATCACTACGTAAAGGTTCCCAAAGCTAAGTATCCATCTTGGTTTTGTTTTCGGTACCACTAGTAGTACTTTCTCCAGTACGAGGAATCGAGACAAATTCAATTTTAGTACTAGTTCTGTTATTTGCTAGTCGGCCTACTCAAGTGCCATCAATCTGATAGTTTTCATATTAGATTTGTTTTATGTAAATCATTTTCCCCCTCTCGTTGCTGCGTCATGCTTCTTTGTTTATAGTAGGATCAGGAAGAGAAAATTTTAACAACAGAGCCGCCCATCGTCTGGTGGTGCGGACTTTGCAATCTGGCCGACGAGCAGTCCAGCCGAGGAGACACTACGGAGTAGTGTGCCCGCAGGAGTTCGGCTCGGTAGAGCACACATCAGGGAGATTTTCGTTTCCTTTTAAAATTCTGTTCCTAGTAGCTTCTAGACCTCCACTGCTTTTTTCTAAAAAAGCATGCAGAGCAAAAGTAGTATACTAACCCTTTTGAGTACGCACTAATTTCGCAGCACGTTACTCAAAATCGAGTCAGCTGTTAGTATTAGTACTCCACGTATCGGTGAATTCTCATGGTTAAGCGTATCTGGTTCTTGTTACCAATTCAGCACGATACAGTTCATCTGTTTACCTTGATCCGCTACTGCCATCGCCGTCAAGAGATATTTTGTTGACGCACGTACATGCGTTTTCCGTTCAAAGAGTATTCTCTGCTGGTCAGCCTTTTCGTGCTGCAGGTTTTGCAATCAGGTCTACACTTCGGCCGCCGTTTCAGGGCGATCCGATATGCTGTCGCTGCCCTGTGCGCATTGTGTTCGTAACTCGGGCGCCAGTGCGAATTCGGATTTTGTCACCCCGCCACGCCAAAGCCCAGTGTCGACAATGGCCTCGCGCCACACCACATCTCTTTTAATAATTTATTTTACATAAAGAATTTTTCTTTATTTATTTTTGCTATCTGCTTTGTGCTACTTCATGCATGCAGATAATCGGCCTCCACTACGCCACGCCGCTGGTGAGCCGACGTCGCCGTCCTACATCCGTCAACCGAGTTGTGGCGTCGCCTCAGCATAATTGACTTCAACCAGGCCGCATTGTCACCTCGGCAGGGTAACGTCGTCGCCAACCTCCATCGACCAAATTGTGTCGTTGCCTTGGAGCGCGGCCCTGTGTTGGCAACCCCGCATTATCGCTTCATCAACCTACTCGGCCGGAGATTCCAGTGTCACCCGGCGACCTGCTCCATCATCTCGGCTAGACTGGGGGCATCACCTCTTCGGAGTGCCGAGCTCTTCACTCGGCCACATCGGGCTTGGGGGCTGAGACCTCCTCCTGCACCAAGCTCGGACCACGTCATCAATGCCGAACACATTAACCAGCTAAGTCGCTTTCATGCTTAAAGTTTTAAAATTTTAAAATTTGTTCGGTTCGACCAAGCATTGTACTTTTTTTGGCAAAAAGTTGTTTGTGAAAAACTTCCTTGTCCAAACTTTGTTTGTGACACACAAATTTAATACCCCGTTTACTTGAGGGCTTCCCTTATGAAGCCTTTCCTCTTGCAAAAGATTATAATTGTACGGCTTCGTTCCTTGTTCGTGTATTATGCCACAATATGCACCATGTTGACTTAAGCGATTTGTAAGATGGGTTGCCTTGCTCCTGTGTTTACCCCTACATTCCTGATTGTTCGGCTAGGGAGTAAAGGGAGTGTCGGTGTCAAAACCGATGGTAGGGGGTCCCGAACTGTGCGTCTAAGGCTAATGGTAACATGAGGCTGGGGACACAATGTTTACCCAGGTTCGGGCCCTTTCGATGGAGGTAATACCCTACTTCCTGCTTGATTGATCTTAATGATATGAGTATTACAAGAGTTGATCTACCACGAGATCGTAGAGGCTAAACCCTAAAAGCTAGCCTATGATTCTGATTGTTCTTGTCCTACGGACTAAACTCTCCGGTTTATATAGACACCGGAGGGGGCTAGGGTTACACAGAGTCGGTTACAGAGGAGGAGATCTACATATCCGAATCGCCAAGCTTGCTTCCACACAAAGGAGAGTCCCATCCGGACACGGGACGGAGTCTTCAATCTTGTATCTGAAGGAAATATGCCCTAGAGGCAATAATAAAGTTATTATTTATTTCCTTATTTCATGATAAATGTTTATTATTCATGCTAGAGTTGTATTAACCGAAAACTTAGTACATGTGTGAATACATAGACAAACATAATGTCACTAGTATGCCTCTACTTGACTAGCTCATTGAATCAAAGATGGTTAAGTTTCCTAGCCATAGACATGAGTTGTCATTTGATTAACGGGATCACATCATTAGAGAATGATGTGATTGACTTGACCCATTCTGTTAACTTAGCACTTGATCGTTTAGTATGTTGCTATTGCTTTCTTCATGACTTATACATGTTCCTATGACTATGAGATTATGCAACTCCCGTTTACCGGAGGAACACTTTGTGTGCTACCAAACGTCACAATGTAACTGAGTGATTATAAAGGAGCTCTACAGGTGTCTCCGAAGGTACATGTTGACTTGGCGTATTTCGAGATTAGGATTTGTCACTCCGATTGTAGGAGAGATATCTCTGGGCCCACTCGGTAATGCACATCAATATAAGCCTTGCAAGCATTGCAACTAATGAGTTAGTTGCGGGATGATGTATTACAGAACGAGTAAAGAGACTTGCCGGTAATGAGATTGAACTAGGTATTGAGATACCGACGATCGAATCTCGAGCAAGTAACATACCAATGACAAAGGGAACAACGTATGTTGTTATTCGGTTTGACCGATAAAGATCTCAGTAGAATATGTAGGAGCCAATATGAGCATCCAGTTTCATCTATTGGTTATTGACCGGAAACATGTCTCGGTCATGTCTACATAGTTCTCGAACCCGTAGGGTCCGCACGCTTAAAGTTCGGTGACGATTTATATTATGAGTTATGTGATTGGATGTACCGAAGGTAGTTGGACTCCCGGATGAGATCGGGGATATGACGAGGAGTCTCGAAATGGTCAAGACGTAAAGATCGATATATTGGACGACTATATTCGGACATCGGAAAGGTTCCGAGTGATTCAGGTATTTTTTGGGGTACCGGGGAGTTACGGGAATACGAGGAAGAAGAAATGGGCCTCATGGGCCAAGTGGTGGAAGAGAGGAGGCAGGGCGCGCGGCCCCCCTAGCCCAAATCGAATTGGACTAGGGGGCCGGCCCCCCTTTCCTCCCCTTCCTTTCCTTCTCCTACTTGGACTAGGAAAGGAGGGAGTCCTACTCCCGGTTTGAGTAGGAATCCTCCATCGCGCGCCTCCTCCTGGCCGGCCGCCCCCTCCCCCTTGATCCTTTATATACGGGGGCAGGGGGCACCTCTAGGCACAACAATTGATATCTTGATCTCTTAGCCGTGTGCGGTGCCCCCCTCCACCATAGTCCTCCTCGATAATATTGTAGCGGTGCTTAGGCGAAGCCCTGCGACGGTAGAACATCAAGATCGTCACCATGCCGTCATGCTGACAGAACTCTCCCTCGACACTCGGCTGGATCGGAGTTCGAGGGACGTCATCGAGCTGAACGTGTGCTAGAATTCGGAGGTGCCGTAGTTTCGGTGCTTGATCGGTCGGGCCGTGAAGACGTATGACTATATCAACCGCGTTGTTCTAATGCTTCCGCTTACGGTCTACGAGGATACGTAGACAACACTCTTCCATCTCGTGGCTATACATCACCATGATCTTGCATGTGCATAGGATTTTTTTTAAATTACTACGTTTCCCAACAGTGGCATCAGAGCTAGGTTTTATGCGTAGATATTATATGCACGAGTAGAACACAAGTGAGTTGTGGGCGATACAAGTCATACTGCTTACCAGCATGTCGTACTTTGGTTCGGCGGTATTGTTGGATGAAGCGGTACGGACCGACATTACGTGTACGCTTACGCGAGACTGGTTCTACCGACGTGCTTTGCACATAGGTGGCTGGCGGGTGTCAGTTTCTCCAACTTTAGTTGAACCGAGTGTGGCTACGCCCGGTCCTTGTGAAGGTTAAAACAGCACTAACTTGATGAACCATCGTTGTGGTTTTGATGCGTAGGTAAGAACGGTTCTTGCTCAGCCCGTAGCAGCCACGTAAAATTTGCAACAACAAATTAGAGGACGTCTAACTTGTTTTTGCGGGGCATGTTGTGATGTGATATGGTCAAGACGTGATACTATATTTTATTGTATGAGATGATCATGTTTTGTAACCGAGTTATCGGCAACTCGCAGGAGCCATATGGTTGTCGCTTTATTGTATGAAATGCAAGCGCCCTGTAATTGCTTTACTTTATCACTAAGCGGTAGCGATAGTCGTAGAAGCAATAGATGGCGGAACGACAACGATGCTACGATGGAGATCAAGGTGTCGCGTCGGTGACGATGGTGATCATGACGGTGCTTCGGAAGATGGAGACCACAAGCACAAGATGATGATGGCCATATCATATCACTTATTTTGATTGCATGTGATGTTTATCCTTTATGCATCTTATCTTGCTTTGATTGACGGTAGCATTTTAAGATGATCTCTCACTAATTATCAAGAAGTGTTCTCCCTGAGTATGCACCGTTGTGAAAGTTCTTCGTGCTGAGACACCACGTGATGATCGGGTGTGATAGGCTCTATGTTCAAATACAACAGGTGCAAAACAGTTGCACACGCGGAATACTCAGGTTAAACTTGACGAGCCTAGCATATACAGATATGGCCTCGGAACACGGAGACAGAAAGGTCGAACGTGAATCATATAGTAGATATGATCAACATAGTGATGTTCACCATTGAAAACTACTCCATCTCACGTGATGATCGGACATGGTTTAGTTGATTTGGATCACGTGATCACTTAGATGACTAGAGAGATATCTGTCTAAGTGGGAGTCCTTTAGTAATATGATTAATTGAACTTTAATTTATCATGAACTTAGTCCTGGTAGTATTTTGCAAATTATGTTGTAGATCAATAGCTCGCGTTGTTGCTTCCCTATGTTTTATATGTGTTCCTAGAGAAAACTAAGTTGAAAGATGTTAGTAGCAATGATGCAGACTTGGTCCGTGATCTAAGGTTTATCCTCATTGCTGCACAGAAGAATTATGTCCTTTATTCACCGCTAGTTGACAGACCTATTGCATGAGCAGATGCAGATGTTATGAACGTTTGGCTAGCTCAATATTATGACTACTTGATAGTTTTGTGCACCATTGTTTATGGCTTAGAACCGGGACTACAAAAACGTTTTTGAAATATCATGGAACATATAAGATGTTTCATGAGATGAAATTGATATTTCAGACTCATGCCCGTGTCAAGAGGTATGAGACCTCTGACAAATACTTCGCCTAAAAGATGGAGGAGAATTGCTCAACTAGTGATCAAGTACTTAGATTGTCTGAGTACTACAATCACTTGAATCAAGTGGGAGTTAATCTTCCAGATAAGATAGTGATTGGAAGAGTTCTCTAGTCACCATCACCTAGTTACTGGAACTTCGTGATGAACTATAATGCAAGGGATGACGAAAACGATTCCCGAGCTCTTCGTGATGCTGAAATCGACGAAGATAGATGTCACGCCCAAGATGCGACCCTATCCTAAAGGAACTCGAAGGTCCCACCAAGGATAGAAGCGCATCTTGAAGACGCTTTTGCAAGGTGGATATCATTACATCAACATTACATAATAGTGGGGATACATACATAAGGCACAAATAGAATACATCAACATCATATACAAGATCAACATCCGACTACGGATGAAACATAAATGTAAACTCAAACGACATCCACCTCGATAGCCAGGCTGCCGACTGGAACCTATCCTCCGATCAAGAAGCGTAAGAAGAACTCCAAAACAAGCATGCATCGCTCTCGTCATGATCATCGCATAACCTGTACCTGCAACTGTTGGTGTAGTAATCTGTGAGCCACGAGGACTCAGCAATCCCACTACCATGGGTATCAAGACTAGCAAAGCTTAATGGGAAAGGAAGGGGTAAAGTGGTGAGGTTGCAGTAGCGACTAAGCATATATGGTGGCTAACCAACGCAAATGAGAGCGAGAAGAGAAACAAAGGAACGGTTGTCAACTAGTAATGATCAAGAAGTGATCCTGAACTCCTACTTACATCAAACATAACCCAGAAACCGTGTTCTCCTCTCGATCAACCCCAAAAGAGACACTCACTTACGCACGCACACGGTTGGTGTATTTTAGAAGAGTTTGCTTCAACTTTACTACAACCGGATATTAATAAATTCCCATCTGCCACATAACATGGCACGGCTCTCGAAAGTTTATACCTGCAGGGGTGTCCCAACTTAGCCCATGATAAGCTCTCGCGATCAACGAAGGATATTCTTCTCCCCGGAAGACCTGATCAGTCTCGGAATCCGGCCACAAGACATTTCGATAGCAATAAAACAAGACCAGCAAAGCCGCCGATGCGCCGACAATCCCGATAGGATCTGCACATATCTCGCTCAGGCAACACCGGATGAGACATCCTACGAGTAAAACCAACCTCAAGTTTCCCAAGGTGGCCTCAGATCTGTTCGTTTGGGCCAACACTTAGAGAAGCATTGGCCGGGGTGGGGGGCTAAAATAAAGATGACCCTTGGGCTCTGGAAACCCAAGGGAAAAAGGGCTAGGTGAGGCAAATGGTAAAACCAATGTTGGGCCTTGCTGGAGGAGTCTTATTCAAAGCGAACTGTCAAGGGGGTCCCATAAATCACCCGACTGCGTTAGGGACGCAAAATCCGGGAACATAATACCGATATGACGGAAACTAGGGCGGCAAGAGTGGAACAAAACACCAGGAATAAGGCCGAGCCTTCCACCCTTTACCAATTATATAGGTGCATTAATAATATAACAGATATTGTGATATCCCAACAAGTAAACATGTTCCAGCAAGGAACAACATCTCCATGTTCCAACAAGGAACAAACTTCATCTTCACCTGCAACTAGCAACGCTATAAGAGGGGCTGAGCAAAGCGGTAACATAGCCAAACAATGGTTTGCTAGGAAGGGTGCAAAAGGTTAGAGGCTGACATGGCAATTTGGGATGGCTTGATAAACAGGTAATAGGTAGCGCAACATAGCGATAGAACGAAGCAACTAGCATAGCAATGATAGTAGTGAGATCCAGGGTAGCGGTCATCTTGCCTGAAATCCCGCTAGGAATAAGAACGAGTCCATGAAGAATACGAACGGATGAAGCCGAACCAAGCGTAGACAAACGAATCCTCACGATCGCAACGAAACGGGAACTATCGAAAAGAAGCACACAACGAAGTAAACACACCACACATAAACGAGACATGATGCACAACCAAGCATGATGCATGACAAAGCTACATGAAGCTACTCATGGCAAGAGATGATGCATACAAGAGCAACACATCAAAGCAAGTTTAAATGAGGCTGGAAACAACATAGAACAATTCCGGTAAGTCCTCATATGCAAATTTAGAAATTGGTCCAGATCTGAATAAACCTTATGTTCAAGTTGTTAAACAGCAAGTTAAGATGCACCACTATGATCTACACGAAATTCTAGTCAAGTTACATATAAAGTTTATTAAATTCGGAGCTACGGCCTAGAAGATATGAGCAAAACAAGTTAAACATGGCATTGATGCAAAATGCATACAAACATCAAACAAACACCTCAAAACAAGGATGCAACATGATAATATGAAACTAAATGCAAAATCAAGCAAGTTTCATATAGAGCACACTCAAAACGGAGCAACGGTTCAACACATACACCCTATACAAGTCATGACAACAATCTGTCCAAAACAGCAACTAGGCATAATGCAAGCATCAAAACACTATGCTACAGCACATCAACATAATAACAAAAGGCATGGGCATGATGTACAGGTAAGGCATGACAAAACATGAACACTGAGATATCTCCAGAAATCACTAGAACATGCTTAAACACACATGGCAAGATTGCAAATAATAACAGTTTCAGATTTAGCAGGAATAACATCAGGTTGCAATGTTTAGAGCTATCATACAACATGTTACAGGAACTTATCATGGCAAACAAAGGCATGTCATGAATCTACTAATTGCATAGAACAAAAGTCCTTTACTGACCATGAGACAAAAGGATCATAAAATATGATGGCACCCACGCAAACATGGCAAGTTATATTACAGATTTAAGCATGGCAGGAACAACAATAAGTAGGCATGTTGGTGAGCTTGATCCACTCACCACAGAGCAATACATGGCATGGCAAGGCAACCAACAGTAATAAGACATGGCATAGAAACTATACATGGCAAGAACAACATCATAGTATACACGGATCAACTACAACAACCTTGGCAAAATTGAATAACATGTAAACAACCTGCCAGGAAACATTTTTTAGCAAAAGTAGAGCTCGATTGACTCAAGCTATGGCACTCCATAATTGCAAACAAGGGCATGGATAGATAGAGAATAACCATATGTTAAAAACATCCTTACTGAAGTAACTCAAAATACGCATGGATCTCTCGGTAGCATCAAGTTTACATGGCATAAAAATATCAGCAGAACCGGGGCTGAAATCAGCAACATCATGAAGCCTGGTTTGCATGCTTGTGCTAGTCACCACAGAGATCACAAAAATACATGGCATATACCCCTGTAAAGATGGCATGGCATATTACAAAACACATGTAGGACTCAAGTCCATAGGGTGCACACGTCAATCATGGCAAAAATGACAAAAGTGCAAGTTATTACAGTTTCAGCAGATTAACATCATATAGCACTCTTCTAACAGCATTTCGGGCACCAAGATGAGCTCAAATGTAAATGATGCAATGGAATGAAATGATTTACTCGTCGAGACAAACAATTTGACATATTACACGCACGAAACAGAGCAATATGCAGAGAGTTATGGCATGATGAACATGAGCATATAATATGCAAAAATCTAGGACTTAGTGGATTTTTTTACCCTCCGGGAAAAGTCAACGGGACGAGGAGATCCCGGGACGGAGCGGATCCGGGACGCGTACGACGCGTTTGGTTAGCCGGGCCGGTGGATCTCATCCAACCGGCCGGATCCGGCGATGGGGCGGCGAGCGGCGACGGAGGAGGCGGCAATGACGGACGGGCGCCGAGGCGGTGGGCGCGGGCGCTGGCCGGGCGCGCGCGGCTGGCGGGAGGCGCTGGGCGGCGCTGGCGCCTATGGCGCAAGGCGGCGGTGGGGAGAGGAGACGCGCCGGGCGGAGTTAGCTACGGCGCCGCCGAGGAGGAAGAAGAAGGGGCAGCGGGCGGCGAGGCCGCTGGCGAGGCGCGCCGGGCGGCGGAGGCGCTGGGCGCCGGAGGAGGCGGCGACGAAGGGCCCGGCGAGGCCAGTTCGCCCGGGCGGGCGGATCTGGCCCGGTGGCCGGGGTGAAGTGGGCGCAGGAGGTGACGGGCGGCTGGCGATTAGTCCGGCGGCGGCGGACATGTCCGGCGCGCGGAGGGAGAGGTTGGCTAGGGTTTGGACCCGAAAATTTCGGGGGAAGGCACATATTTATAGGTAGAGGGAGCTAGGAGTGTCCAAATGAGGAGCGGTTTTCGGCCACGCGATCGTGATCGAACGGCGGAGAGCATAGAGGGGAGTTTGCTGGGTTTTGGGCCAGTTTGGAAGGGGTGTTGGGCTGCAAGGAGAAGGAGGCTTACGGTTACCCGGTTAACCGTTGGAGTATCAAACGACCTCCAAATGACCCGAAACTTGACAGGCGGTCTACCGGTGGTATACCAAGGCCGCTTGGCAAGACTCGATACATTCCGAGAACGTTTAACACCCGCTCACGAAAAGAGGCAAAAGGGGGCGCCGGGAGACATAGGAGTGCCGGATTGCAAAACGGACAACGGGGAAAATGCTCGGATGCATGAGACGAACACGTATGCAAAATGAAATGCACATGATGACATGATATGAAATGCATATGATGACATGGCAAAGTGCAACACGCAAGCAAATGACATGGCAAAGACGGCGAATAAGCTCGCGACACCGGCGCATCGAATCCGGGGCGTTACAACACTCCTCCACTAACAAGAGATCTCGTTCCGAGATCTTAGGATCGAGACGGAAGGGAAAAGGATGAGGTGAAATAAAAAAATCAAGAGAAGAAGCAAAGAATCGAGAGCACTCGAGAAGAAGAGAGGAACGACGAGAATGACGAGAATCAAAAGCTCACGGAATCAGATAGACTATGAAACCACTCGTTCTAACCGGAGTGGTTAGAATGAGAAAAGAAACAGATAAGACTGAAAGGATTTAGGCAGCACTTCGGCTAAAACATGGAGGAATAGAACTTGAACTTGAGAGGATGGAATGATACTTGATGAAGACATGACCCAAAACCTCCGGAAAGAAATGAAAGAGTTGAATGAAAAGAACGGAGAAGAAAATGACAACTTGTGCCGCGAATGAAATTGAAAGCATCTTTAGAAGGAAGGTGTAAACGGAGTTGCTGAGAAAATCAACAACGAAAAGAATAAGCTTGTTGCGGTCTTATGGTAACATCTCAAGATCATAAGGTGATAACCGGACACAAACGGAAATGATTGGATAGCATAGAAGAACGAAGAAATGCAAAACTCCAGTTCAAAAGAATACGAAGATTTAATTGCACTTCGAGATGCAAGAAGAAAAGGTACTTGAATTCCTCCAAAAGAATCTTGATGAATACTTGAAGAATGAATTAAATCATGACGAGCCACCATGAAGAACTCCGGTAACAAAAAGGATGATGAGATAGAATGAAGGAAAAAAGAATAAGATGAGCCTTGTGATGATTTAGATGGATGTTCCGACCAAATGGCCGAGGAAAATTTGAACTCCGGAAAAGAAAAGATGGAAAGACTTGGAACTAGAATTTATTCCTCACGAACAAACTCTGAAGGGAGAGATTAATCACTTGGATGAAATAAGAATAAGATTTATCGTATGCTTATCCTTCATCAAATTAAATTGATGACAAGCAGTGGATTTTGCAAACTACTTATTCTTCTTGAAAAAGAATTGAGAAGTGACATATCGCAAACTTGAGAAGGACTTCATGAATCACCGGTAGGTTGAAAAGAACGAATGGATTAATATGATAAACAAGGAAAATAATCTTGAACGAACCACCGTGAAAATGAAAAAGAACAAAGAGAAGAGAACGGATCGCCGGAAAGAATTAGAAAAGCACGAAGATACTTGAGGGAATTTAGATGCAAAAGGACAAGGAGATCATGAGCTGATTAAAGAACACTTGAACGAGGCACTGGGATAAATAGATAACAATAACTGGAATGATGGCCTCCGGTGAAAAGAAATGGGAAAACAACTCCTGACATACTCCGGATGGATGAAAAGAATTTGCACGATTGAAAACAATTCGGGAGGATAACATCGAGCTAGCACCGTGAATCTCCGGTAGAACGGACAAGATTTAGAGGAAAAACTCTTCTTTGGTCTTCAATGACGACGAGAAAACACCACCAAAATAACTGAGGTACTCCGGTAGAATGAAAAGTGAAGAGGTTGAGCCAATAATGAAAAGAATTTGAAAGAGATCTTGGAAAAGGCATGTGACTGATGAAATTCATTCTTACGTCAAACTTCGAAAAGAATTAAGAATGGCTCCGGAATAATTAGACGAGTCAGGTAAGATCCTGGGAAAAGACCTGTGGGTTATGGGCCCACTGAAGAGATAACGCCGTTGGAAAGGGATGTTGAACAGATAGATGATGCACCGGAACAATTAAATATTTGAATGAAGTGACAACCTCGAATTAATTCGAACACAGGCGAATCTCCTGAGATGTCTTGCACACTCCGGAAGGATAAACTGGCGAGAGACGAACAAGCAGGGAAAACACTTGATCCAAGGAAAAGAATATGATCAACTCGAAAAACTTGAATTGAATCCACCGGAAAAAGAAAAAAGGATGAAGAATGACGAACGAGATGAGAATTCACTGGTTGAAATAATTGAGGGAAGACTGAAGAGGCTCCACACGAATGGAATTGATGGTCGGAAGAAACTCGAACTCCGGGAATAATAGGGTGGGAGGGCGGGAAAACAAAGGCAACTTGGAAGGGGAAATCGACGAGTAACTTGAAGAGAAAAGCACCGGTTGAAATAATTGAGGAGATAATGCAAAGGCTTCGCAAAAGTAGGATGGATACTCGATTACAGACTCCGGTCCCGAGAAGAAGAAGGGAGGGCGGGTGGGAAAATAAGACAACTGAGGATTGAATTTGCAAAGATGAAGGGGTTCAAGTCGACTTGACGAGAAATGCACCGGATAAAAAGAGCTGAGGAACAACTACCGGAAAACCAACTGCGTGAACCTAAAGAAAAATTTGAAGGGGAAGAGGTGTAGTTCAAAACACCTACGTCAGGATTTCTCACCAGAGCGACGAAGGGGCAGAGGAGTAAAAAGAATTCCTACTCTCCGATATAACTAAACTCCGAAACCAGGTTTTTCTAGACTCAACAGCGGCCAAACTACACGATCAATCAAGGGGGCTCCTAAGGTCGGTCGAGGCTCTGATACCAACTTGTCACGCCCAAGATGCGACCCTATCCTAAAGGAACTCGAAGGTCCCACCAAGGATAGAAGCGCATCTTGAAGACGCTTTTGCAAGATGGATATCATTACATCAACATTACATAATAGTGGGGATACATACATAAGGCACAAATGCCACAAGAATACATCAACATCATATACAAGATCAACATCCGACTACGGATGAAACATAAACGAAACTCAAACGACATCCACCCTGCTAGCCCAGGCTGCCGACCGAACCTATCCCCGATCAAGAAGCGTAAGAAGAACTCCAAAACAAGCATGCATCGCTCTCGCGTCATGATCATCGCATAACCTGTACCTGCAACTGTTGGTGTAGTAATCTGTGAGCCACGAGGACTCAGCAATCCCACTACCATGGGTATCAAGACTAGCAAAGCTTAATGGGAAAGGAAGGGGTAAAGTGGTGAGGTTGTAGCAGCGACTAAGCATATATGGTGGCTAACCAACGCAAATGAGAGCGAGAAGAGAAACAAAGGAACGGTCGTCAACTAGTAATGATCAAGAAGTGATCCTGAACTCCTACTTACGTCAAACATAACCCAGAAACCGTGTTCTCCTCTCGATCAACCCCGAAAAGAGACACTCACGGTTGGTGTATTTTAGAAGAGTTTGCTTCAAGTTTACTACAACCGGATATTAACAAATTCCCATCTGCCACATAACCGAGGGCACGGCTCTCGAAAGTTTATACCCTGCAGGGGTGTCCCAACTTAGCCCATGATAAGCTCTCGCGATCAACGAAGGATATTCCTTCTCCCCGGGAAGACCCGATCAGTCTCGGAATCCCGGCTACAAGACATTTCGACAGCAATAAAACAAGACCAGCAAAGCCGCCCGATGCGCCGACAATCCCGATAGGAGCTGCACATATCTCGTTCTCATGGCAACACCGGATGAGACATCCTACGAGTAAAACCAACCTCAAGTTTCCCCAAGGTGGCCCTGATCTGCTCATTTCGGCCAACACTTAGAGAAGCATTAGCCCGGGGCTAAAATAAAGATGACCCTTGGGCTCCGGAAACCCAAGGGAAAAAGGGCTAGGTGAGGCAAATGGTAAAACCAATGTTGGGCCTTGCTGGAGGAGTCTTATTCAAAGCGAACTGTCAAGGGGGTCCCATAAATCACCCGACCGCGTTAGGGACGCAAAATCCGGGAACATAATACCGATATGACGGAAACTAGGGCGGCAAGAGTGGAACAAAACACCAGGAATAAGGCCGAGCCTTCCACCCTTTACCAATTATATAGATGCATTAATAATATAACAGATATTGTGATATCCCAACAAGTAAACATGTTCCAGCAAGGAACAACATCTCCATGTTCCAACAAGGAACAAACTTCATCTTCACCTGCAACTAGCAACGCTATAAGAGGGGCTGAGCAAAGCGGTAACATAGCCAAACAATGGTTTGCTAGGAAGGGTGCAAAAGGTTAGAGGCTGACATGGCAATTTGGGATGGCTTGATAAACAGGTAATAGGTAGCGCAGCATAGCGATAGAACGAAGCAACTAGCATAGCAATGATAGTAGTGAGATCCAGGGTAGCGGTCATCTTGCCTGAAATCCCGCTAGGAATAAGAACGAGTCCATGAAGAAGACGAACAGATGAAGCCGAACCAAGCGTAGACGAACGAATCCTCACGATCGCAACGAAACGGGAACTATCGAAAAGAAGCACACAACGAAGTAAACACACCACACATAAACGAGACATGATGCACAACCAAGCATGATGCATGACAAAGCTACATGAAGCTACTCATGGCAAGAGATGATGCATACAAGAGCAACACATCAAAGAAAGTTTAAATGAGGCTGGAAACAACATAGAACAATTCCGGTAAGTCCTCATATGCAAATTTCGAAATTGGTCCAGATCTGAATAAAACTTATGTTCAAGTTGTTAAACAGCAAGTTAAGATGCACCACGATGATCTACACGAAATTCTAGTCAAGTTACATATAAAGTTTATTAAATTCGGAGCTACGGCCTAGAAGATATGAGCAAAACAAGTTAAACATGGCATTGATGCAAAATGCATACAAACATCAAACAAACACCTCAAAACAAGGATGCAACATGATAATATGAAACTACATGCAAAATCAAGCAAGTTTCATATAGAGCACACTCAAAACGGAGCAACGGTTCAACACATACACCCTATACAAGTCATGACAACAATCTGTCCAAAACAGCAACTAGGCATAATGCAAGCATCAAAACACTATGCTACAGCACCTCAACATAATAACAAAAGGCATGGGCATGATGTACAGGTAAGGCATGACAAAACATGAGCACTGAGCTATCTCCAGCAATCACTAGAACATGCTCAAACACACATGGCAAGATTGCAAATAATAACAGTTTCAGATTTAGCAGGAATAACATCAGGTTGCAATGTTTAGAGCTATCAAACAACATGTTACAGGAACTTATCATGGCAAACAAAGGCATGGCACGAATCTACTAATTGCATAGAACAAAAGTCCTTTACTGACCATGAGCCAAAAGGATCAGAAAGTATGATGGCACCCACGCAAACATGGCAAGTTATATTACAGATTTAAGCATGGCAGGAACAACAATAAGTAGGCATGTTGGTGAGCTTGATCCACTCACCACAGAGAAATACATGGCATGGCAAGGCAACCAACAGTAAGAAGACATGGCATAGAAGCTATACATGGCAAGAACAACATCATAGCATACACGGATCAAGTACAACAACCTTGGCAAAATTGAATAACATGTAAACAACTTGCCAGGAAACATTTTATAGCAAAAGTAGAGCTCGATTGTCTCAAGCTATGGCACTCCATAATTGCAAACAAGGGCATGGATGGATAGAGAATAACCATATGTTCAAAACATCCTTAATGAAGTAACTCAAAATACGCATGGATCTCTCGGTAGCATCAAGTTTACATGGCATAAAAATATCAGCAGAACCAGGGCTGAAATCAGCAACATCATGAAGCCTAGTTTGCATGCTTGTGCTAGTCACCACAGAGATCACAAAAATACATGGCATACACCCCTGTAAAGATGGCATGGTATATTACAAAACACATGTAGGACTCAAGTTCATAGGGTGCACACATCAATCATGGCAAAAATGACAAAAGTGCAAGTTATTACAGTTTCAGCAGATTAACATCATATAGCACTCTTCTAACAGCATTTCGGGCACCAAGATGAGCTTAAATGTAAATGATGCAATGGAACGAAATGATTTACTCGTCGATGCGAACAATTTGACATATTACACGCACGAAACGGAGCAATATGCAGAGAGTTATGGCATGATGAACATGAGCATATAATATGCAAAAATCTGGGACTTGGTGGATTTTTTTACCCTCCGGGAAAAGTCAACGGGACGAGGAGATCCCGGGACAGAGCGGATCCGGGACGCGGACGCGCGTTTGGTTAGCCGGGCCGGTGGATCTCATCCAACCGGCCGGATCCGGCGATGGGGCGGCGAGCGGCGACGGAGGAGGCGGCGGCGCGACGGGCGGCGCAGCTGGCGCGGGCGCGGCGGGCGCTGGCCGCTGGCGGGAGGCGCTGGGCGGCGCTGGCGCCCATGGCGCGAGGCGGCGGTGGGGAGAGGAGGTGCGGCCGGGCGGAGTTGGCATGCGCGCCGCCGGAGGACGGCGGAAGGGGCAGCGGGCGGCGAGGTTGCCGGCGAGGCGCGCTGGGCGGCGGAGGCGCGGGCGCCGGAGGAGGCGGCGATGAAGCGGGTTCGGCGAGGCCAGTTCGCCCGGGCGGGCCGGATCTGGGCCCCGGTGGCCGGGCGCGGTGGGCGCAGGGAGGTGATATGGCGGCTAGCGGTTGGTCCGGGGAGGCGGCGGACATGTCCGGCGGCGGGATGGACATGTCCGGCGCACGGAGGGAGAGGTTTGCTAGGGTTTGGACCCGAAAATTTTGGGGGAAGGCACATATTTATAGGTAGAGGGAGCTAGGAGTGTCCAAATGAGGAGCGGTTTTCGGCCACGCGATCGTGATCGAACGGCGGAGAGCATAGAGGGGAGTTTGCTGGGTTTTGGGCCAGTTTGGAAGGGGTGTTGGGCTGCAAGGAGAAGGAGGCTTTTACCGTTACCCGGTTAACCGTTGGAGTATCAAACGACCTCCAAATGACCCGAAACTTGACAGGCGGTCTACCGGTGGTATACCAAGGCCGCTTGGCAAGACTCGGTCCATTCCGAGAACGTTTAACACCAGCTCACGAAAAGAGGCAAAAGGGGGCGCCGGGAGACATAGGAGTGCCGGATTGCAAAACGGACAACGGGGAAAATGCTCGGATGCATGAGACGAACACGTATGCAAAATGAAATGCACATGATGACATGATATGAAATGCATATGATGACATGGCAAAGTGCAACAAGCAAGCAAATGACATGGCAAAGACGGCGAATAACTGGCAGACATCTGGCGCATCGAATCCGGGGTGTTACAGTAGAAATCAAGAAAGAGCATCAAGTGTTGATGATTGACAAGACCACTAGTTTTAAGAAAAGGGCAAAGGGAAAGAAAGGGAACTTCAAGTAGAATGACAAGCAAGTTGTCATTCCCGCGAGGAAGCCCAAAGCTGGACCAAAGCCTGAAACCGAAAGTGCTTATAATCGCAAAGGAAATGGTCACTTTGGAAGCGGAAATGCCCTGAATATTTGGTGGATAAGAAGGATGGCAAAGTGAACAAGGGTATATTTGATATACAGGTTATTGATGTGTACCTTACTAGTGTTTATAGTAGCCCCTGAGTATTTGATACTTGTTTGGTTGCTAAAAAATTAGTAACTCGAAACAGGAGTTACAGAATAAACAGAGACTAGTTGAGGATGAAGTGACGATATATGTTGGAAGTGGTTCCAAGATTGATATGATCATCATCGCACACTCCCTATACTTTCGGGATTAGTGGTAAACCTAAATAAATGTTATTTGGCGTTTGCATTGAGCATGAATATGATTTGATCATGTTTATTGCAATACGGCTATTCATTTAAAGTCAGAGAATAATTGTTATTCTGTTTACATGAATAAAGCCTTCGATGGTCATACGCCCAATGATAATAGTTTGTTGGATATCGATCGTAGTAATACACATAATCATAATATTGATGCCAAAAGATGCAAAGTTGATAATGATAGTGCAACTTATTTGTGGCACTGCCGTTTGGGTCATATCAGTGTAAAGCGCATGAAGAAACTCCATGCTGATGGGTTTTTGGAATCACTTGATTATGAATCATTTGAAGCTTGCAACCGTGCCTTTTGGGCAAGATGACTAAAACACCGTTCTTTGGAACAATGGAATGAGCTACTAATTTATTGAAAATAATACATACCGATGTATGTGATCCAATGAGTGTTGATGCTCGTGGCGAGTATCGTTATTTTCTGACCTTCACAGATGATTTGAGCAGATATGGGTATATCTACTTAATGAAACACAAGTCTGAAACATTTGAAATGTTCAAAGAAATTCAGAGTGAAGTGAAGAATCATCGTAACAAGAAAATAAAGTTTCTACGATTTGATCATGGAGAAGAATATTTGAGTTACGAGTTTGGCCTTCATATAAAACAATGTGGAATAGTTTCACAGCTCACGCCACATGGAACACCATAGCGTTATGGTGTGTCCGAACGACGTAACCACACTTTTTTGGATATGGTGCGATCTATGATGTCTCTTATCGATTTACCACTATCGTCATGGGGTTATGCATTAGAGACAGCTGCATTCACTTTAAATAGGGCACCATCAAAATCCATTGAGACGACGCCTTATGAACTGTGGTTTGGCAAGAAACCAAAGTTGTCGTTTCTTAAAGTTTGGGGCTGTGATGCTTATGTGAAAAAGTTTCAACCTGATAAGCTCGAACCCAAATCGGAGAAGTGCGTCTTCATAGAATACCCAAAGGTAACTATTGGGTACACCTTCTATCACAGATCCAAAGGCAAGTTATTCGTTGCTAAGATGGTTCCTTTCTAGAGAAGGAGTTTCTCTCGAAAGAAGTGAGTGGGAGGAAAGTAGAACTTGATGAGGTAATTGTACCTTCTCCCTTATTGGAAAGTAGTTCATCACAGAAATCAGTTCCATTGATTCCTACACCAATTAGTGAGGAAGTTAATGATGATGATCATGAAACTTCAGATCAAGTTGCTACCGAACCTCGTAGGTCTTCCAGAGTAAGATTCGCACCAGAGTGGTACGGTAATCCTGTTCTGGAAGTCATGTTACTAGACCATGATGAACCTACGAACTATGAGGAAGTGATGATGAGCCCAGATTCCACGAAATGGCTTGAGGCCATGAAATCTGAGATGGGATCCATGTATGAGAACAAAGTATGGACTTTGGTGGAATTGCCCGATGATTGGCAAGCCATAGAAAATAAATGGATTTTCAAGAGAAAGACAAACGCTGATAGTAGTGTTACTATCTACAAAGCTCGACTTGTCGCAAAAAGTTTTTTGACAAGTTCAAGGTGTTGAATACGATGAGATTTTCTCACACGTATCGATGCTTAAGTCTGTCCGAATCATGTTAGCAATTGCCGCATTTTATGATTATGAAATATGGCAAATGGATGTTAAAACTGCATTCCTGAATGGACTTCTAGAAGAAGAGTTGTATATGATGCAACCAGAAGGTTTTTTCGATCCAAAAGGTGCTAACAAAATGTGCAAGCTCCAGCGATCCATCAATGGACTGGTGCAAGCATCTCGGAGTTGGAATATACGCTTTGATGAATTGATCAAAGCATATGGTTTTATACAGACTTTTGGAAAGGCCTGTATTTACAAGAAAGTGAGTGGGATATATGTAGCATTTCTAATACTATTTGTAGATGACATATTGTTGATTGGAAATGATATAGAAATTCTGGATAGCATAAAAGGATACTTGAATAAGAGTTTTTCAAAGCAAGACCTCGGTGAAGCTGCTTACACATTGAGCATCAAGATCTATATAGATAGATCAAGACGCTTGATAAGATTTTTCAATGAGTACATACCTTTATAAGATTTTGAAGTAGTTCAAAATGTAACAGTCAAAGGAGTTCTTGCCTGTGTTGCAAGGTGTGAAGTTGAGTAAGACTCAAAACCCGACCATGGCAGAAAATAGAAAGAGAATGAAAATTCATTCCCTATGCCTCACCATAGGTTCTATAAAGTATGCTATGCTGTGTACTGCACCTATCGATACCTTGCTCGAGTTTGGCAAAGGAATACAATTTTGATCTAATAGTAGATCACTGGACAGCGGTCAAGAATATCCTTAGTGAGGACTAAGTAGATGTTTCTTGATTATGGAGGTGATAAAAGAGTTCGTCGTAAAAGTTACATCGGTGCAAGCTTTTACACCGATCCAGATGACTCTAAGTCTCAATCTGGATACATATTGAAAGTGGAAGCAATTAGCTAGAGTAGATCCATGCAGAGCATTGTAGACATAAAATATTTGCAAAATACATAAGGCTCTGTATGTGACAGACCCGTTGACTAAACTTCTCTCACGAGCAAAACAGGATCATACCTTAGTACTCTTTGGGTGTTAATCACATAGCGATGTGAACTAGATTATTGACTCTGGTAAACCTTTTGGGTGTTGATCACATAACGATGTGAACTATGGGTATTAATCACATACAGATGTGAATATTGGTGTTAAATCACATGGTGATGTGAGCTAGATTATTGACTCTAGTGCAAGTGGGAGACTGAAGGAAATATGCCCTAGAGGCAATAATAAAGTTATTATTTATTTCCTTATTTCATGATAAATGTTTATTATTCATGCTAGAATTGTATTAACCGGAAACTTAGTACATGTGTGAATACATAGACAAACATAATGTCACTAGTATGCCTCTACTTGACTAGCTCGTTGAATCAAATATGGTTAAGTTTCCTAGCCATAGACATGAGTTGTCATTTGATTAACGGGATCACATCATTAGAGAATGATGTGATTGACTTGACCCATTCTGCTAGCTTAGCACTTGATCATTTAGTACGTTTCTATTGCTTTCTTCATGACTTATACATGTTCCTATGACTATGAGATTATGCAACTCCTGCTATCGGAGGAACACTTTGTGTGCTACCAAACGTCACAACGTAACTGGGTGATTATAAAGGAGCTCTACAGGTGTCTCTGAAGGTACATGTTGAGTTGGCGTATTTCGAGATTAGGATTTGTCACTCCGATTGTCGAAGAGGTATATCTGGGCCCACTCGATAATGCACATCAATATAAGCCTTGCAAGCATTGCAACTAATGAGTTAGTTGCGGGATGATGTATTACGAACGTAAATAGACTTGCCAAGAACTAGATTGAACTAGGTATTGAGATACCGACGATCAATCTCGGGCAAGTAACATACCAATGACAAAGGGAACAACGTATGTTGTTATGCGGTTTGACCGATAAAGATCTTCGTAGAATATGTAGGAGCCAATATGAGCATCCAGGTTCCGCTATTGGTTATTGACCGTAAACATGTCTCGGTCATGTCTACATAGTTCTCGAACCCGTAGGGTCCGCACGCTTAAAGTTCGGTGACGATTTATATTATGAGTTATGTGATTTGATGTACCGAAGGTAGTTCGGAGTCCCGGATGAGATCGGGGATATGACGAGGAGTCTCCAAATGGTCAAGACGTAAAGATCGATATATTGGACGACTATATTCGGACATCGGAAAGGTTCCGAGTGATTCGGGTATTTTTCGGGGTACCGGGGAGTTACGGGAATACGAGGAAGAAGTAATGGGCCTCATGGGCCAAGTGGTGGAAGAGAGGAGGCAGGGCGCGCGGCCCCCCTAGCCCAAACCGAATTGGACTAGGGGGCTGGCCCCCCTTTCCTCCTTTTCTTCCCTCTCCTTCCTTCTCCTTCTCCTCCCCTTCCTTCCCTTCTCCTACTTGGACTAGGAAAGGAGGGAGTCCTACTCCCGGTAGGAGTAGGAATCCTCCCTGGCGCGCCTCCTCCTGGCCGGCCGCCCCCTCCCCCTTGATCCTTTATATACGGGGGCAGGGGGGCACCTCTAGGCACAACAATTGATCTCTTGATCTCTTAGCCGTGTGTGGTGCCCCCCTCCACCATAGTCCTCCTCGATAATATTGTAGCGGTGCTTAGGCGAAGCCCTACGACTGTAGAACATCAAGATCCTCACCACGCCGTCATGCTGACAGAACTCTCCCTCGACACTCGGCTGGATCGGAGTTCGAGGGACGTCATCGAGCTGAACGTGTGCTAGAACTCGGAGGTGCCGTAGTTTCGGTGCTTGATCGGTCGGGCCGTGAAGACGTACGACTACATCAACCGCGTTGTTCTAACGCTTCCGCTTACGGTCTACGAGGGTACGTAGACAACACTCTCCCCTCTCGTTGCTATACATCACCCTAATCTTGCGTGTGCGTAGGATTTTTTTTGAAATTACTACGTTTCCCAACAGTATCTTCATAGTCCAACAGTCTGGCCAAAGGATATAGTCCGGCTATCCGGATACCCCCTAATCCAGGAGTCCCTCAGTAGCCTCTGAACCAGGCTTACATGACGATGAGTTCGGCGCACAGATTGTTTTCGGCATTTCAAGGCGGGTTCCATCTCCGAATACTCCATAGAAGATTTTGAACACGAGGATCATGTCTGGCTCTGCAAAACAAATTTCACATACCACCGTTGAGAGAACTATTTCCACAAATCTAATCTGCCGACAACTTTTTACAGTGTGACATCACGCCATGGCTCGGTCATTATTCAAACTGTTTTTCACAACCGGCTACCGCACATATTGCGAGGCGGTTTCCTTGGCACGTCTTGTCGAAGTAGAGATCGTGTCCCCTTATTGCGGGATTGTCATCAATACGGGTATGGGTAACCCAACCGCGCCATCAATCGTGTCGCTTGGAAAACAAGCGATTTTGACAGGCAAGTGGGGGAGGCGCACAGTTTCTACCGCCTTTATAAAGTGATAGGGATCTCCCATTTTCACTCACGCCTTCTTCCTCCCTTACTCATCCATTCTCGCACCCTTGAGCTCCAGCACCCAAGTTCTCACCTTCTCCGTAAAGCCATTCATGACATGTCCGGAGCGGGAGGCAAGTGGATGGCCTCCTCCGTTATGAAGGAGGACATTACGAAGCTTTGGGAGGCCGGATACCTGGCCGCAAACATTGCGCACAGGCTTCCGGTGGAGGGGCGGATCACCCCCACTCCAAAATCCCGGGAAAGAGTAATATTCCTCTCTCACTTCGTCCGCGGACTAGGATTTCGACTTCACCCATTTATCCGCGGGCTCATGTTTTACTATGGGCTAGATTTTCATGATCTGGCCCCAAATTTCATCCTCAACATCTCGGCGTTCATCGTCGTGTGCGAGGCTTTTCTCCGCATCAAGCCCCACTTTGGCCTGTGGCTAAAGATCTTCAACGTGAAGCCGAAGATAGTGAGCGGCTAGCAAGCGGAGTGCGGAGGCGCCATGGTGGGCAAGATGCCCAACATCACCTGGCTCGAAGGCTCCTTCGTGGAGACCGTGAAGGGGTGGCAATCGGGGTGGTTCTACATCACCGAGCCGCGCGACGCCAACTGGGCGGCGGCCCCTGAATTCCGATCCGGCATCCCCATGCGGCTCACTTCCTGGGAAAAGAAGGGCCTGGCCTGGGGTGTACCTGTGGAGCTGACCGGACTCCAAAACTGCATCAAAAATATGATAGACAAGAAGATCAAGCTTGTCAACGTGGTCCAGGTCATGCTCTTCCGCCGGATCCTCCCGTGTCAAAGACGGGCGTTCAATATGTGGGAGTTCGATCCGGCCGAACACCATACGCTGCGAGAACTCTTCAACACGATGCACAAAGACGTCTGGAAGGTGCTGTTCAAAGCCGCCTAAGTACCTCCTCCCACTTTCGAGGACCGCGGACTCAGCGCAAAGCGCCCCACCAATCCGGTAAGCTCTCTAAATATCACAAGATATGTCTTTCCCAGTATATTTGTGGGAGTATTTTAAGCCACCACGCTGATCAAATAGGACTATGTGGCGACGAGGAGCGGATCGACTGTCCAGCTCCGCTACCTGAAGATCCAGCCACCGCGCTCCTGATGGAGATGCTGGTTCCGGTGCCTTATGAGGTACCGGAGAAGAAGGCCAAGAAGGCGGCCACAGGGACCAGGAAAGGTCTCCGGCGTCGGGCCGTAATTGACTCGTCGTTGGCGCCGAGGTAGATTCCTCCCACGAAGATGGGGAGGAAGAAGAAATCCCCCTCCCCGCAGCGGGGAGGAGAAGAAGAGAAAAGTCGCCCCACCGGGGGAGGCTAGGACGCCTAAGAATGGAAAGACATCCTTTCCGGACTACTCCACCACGGCCGCCTACAACGATGAGGAGTGGTTGCCCAGGGCCAAGCCCCTGACGAAATCATAAGTATCCGTACTCCATAGCACATTTAATGCATCTTAGCTTCATTGTTTGTTATAACGCCAGGCTCGCATGTGCAGTCCGGCCAAGTCTCACCTCGAGGTATCCTCTTCGGATGGGTCCTTGAGTGAATCGTAGATGAATAGCTATTCACTCCCGACGGCCACCTCCCCAAGGCCCGCGGATGACACCGAGGTGGTGTCCCAGAGGATACCGAAACAGGGGGCGACGGTTCTGGAGACGCCCCAAGGCGAAATCCCAGACGCTGGGCACATGGGGGAGCGGTAAGATCCCCATGGATTATGCTGACGGGAGCCGCAAAAAGTCCGACTCCCAGCTAGATACTGCACCGGAACCTCCAACGATCCCGAATTCAAGTAGGCAGCCCCTCGCTAAGGAGGGCGAGCCGTCAGTGCCGCTGACTTCTGTCCAGCCGGAGGCATCGGATAATTTGCTGGAAGTGCTTCGCGGTGTTTACATCGACAAAGAGCACCGTACTCTTATGAGTGCAGTGATTGAGAAGGTTCGGTCCGCCAAAAGCAGATTGATCGAAGCCTGCGCCAGCCTCCTAACAGGCTTTGAGGTAAGTAAAAAAGCTGTAAGAAAATATCACCTGATAGACAATAGCCCCTGATACTCTGTTTGGTGTTCGGAAAGTAAAGCCAAACGGAGGGTCAATTATTATCCGCAGGAGTCTAACAGAAAATTTCTATGTGAATAAGCAGGCGTTGCTGCTGGCCGCTGCCGCTCGTACTGCGGAGGTCACCGAACTGAAGCGGGACCTAGGGTGGGCCGAAGAAGAGCTCAACCTCGTGAAGAGGCAGCTCCAGGAGAACCAAGGTAAGTGATACCCCGTCCGTATGTAATATAAAGGAAAAAAAATCAGGGATGCTAACAGAAGCATCATGAATTTTAATAGGGGCCACGATCGAAGTGGCAGCCCTGAAGAGAGCGCTGTCCGAGGCCGAAGACAAGGCGGCCAAGGAGTGCACCGAGCATGAGAAGCAGGAGGCGCGGGTTAATGAGGTACAACAAGAGCTCCAGGACTTCTGCAAAAAATTCGAGTCCTTGGAGCGTGACTTCAAGACGCAAGAGTCCGAGCTTGCGAAGGCCCTCCAGAGAGCGCAAGATGCCAAGGCCGAGGCCCAAAAGGCCCTCCAGGAAATTCAGGCGGCCAAGAAGATAGCGGCGGGTAAGGCATTCATTATGCAAAGCAAGCATGTGGAGGAGACATTTCTTTTACTTACCCGAATTCGGAGCTCTCCAGGGCATTCGCAGATCTGCCATGCAGCATATCAGATGCCACGAAGTTCTACCGTGCCGAAGAGGGGAGCTCGACGGAGAAGTTGTTCTGGTCCCAGTATGCCGGTGCCGAACATCCGATGCCCTTGACTGACCAACTGAAGCAATTGGTCGAACTCCACAAGGCGGCCGAACTGCCCATGAGGGACTTTATAGTCCGGCTGTGGCCTGGCGAGCCCCTGCCCAACAGCTACTTTGGCCTGATAAAGCGGATGGTGAATGCCTGTCCGCGGCTAGAAGTTGTTAAGAACTCCGTCTGTATTGAAGGTGCCTGCCGAGCCTTCGCCCACGCAAAAGTGCACTGGGCGAAGATGGATGCGGAGAAGCTCGTGACGGAGGGGCCGCCAGAGGGCAAGGCGCATCGCCACCCCGAGAAGTACTATGACAGTGTTATGAAAGGCGCCCGTCTTGTGGCGGAGGAATGTGATTCGAGTGAATGTACTCATGTCATCATGTAATATGAAAACGATTTCATGTGCGCTATATAACACTTTTTGATTTAAAATATTACCTTCTGTGCGGCCGTTTATAAAATTATGAAAGTTGGCCAGTCGTCGGCTTCCGCCCCCGTGTAACTAGTACTGGGGTGTTCGTGGTAAACCCAAACACTCTTTATCCAAATTTTTGGTCCTTGAAGGAGGTGTTTAGCGCAGCGAACAAGGCAATCGGACTATGCGGCTTTATCACTCTCACTTAGCCATAGAAGTCTATAATTTTAAATTTCGGCGAAGCCCCTTGTATTCAGAAGGCCGAACTTGGGGCGCTATACACGCCTAAATCGGACAAGGCCGATTCCTCGCCTGAAGCGGAAAAAATCTTTAAGGATTTAAGACCTCTCGAACAGCGACTCAACTCGCCAAGATCATGACAGCCAATTTTCGGCTTTCATCGAGGTGCTCGTCCGGAAGAACCGGGACACAATCACAGTAGTTCTCCCTGCGCTACCTTAGCCGATATAGCGGAACGTAAGGTACCAAAACAAGGGAGCCGAGCAAACCCAACTATTGACCCAAGACATGATTCAGAGCTGATGCATATAATGCTATAAGTTCGGGGTCCCGCACTGTCGAAAGTGTTCGGACTTTTCTTGCCGTGTTATGGGGTACAATGAAGCCCCTGGCGAACTGGACATACCGAAGTGTACGGGTGTAATTTGTATTAAATAAGTAGGTAAGGGAAAATATTAAGAAAATAGTAATAAGCTGATGCTGTATATTTTCCCATTGTTATGTAAGTAATACGTCAAAGCGTATGTTTACAAGTAATGCAATAAGCAAAAATAGGACTATTTGGCATGTCCTAACCAAGGGCAAGCTGCGTGTGGGTATGTAAAACAGGTACAATGATCGTTAACAGAGACTACCTGGATATTCCCTTGTACGCAAACCTTCTTACCTCCTTGGTTTTTCCTTCCCGTGATGAGTCCGATGATCAGGTTCTCTCAGGGGGCTTCCCGAAAGTAGGGTCCTGAAAAGAAAGAAGATGATAAAGGTATGCGGGTCTCTTGACGGTTGAGTCGTACTGTGGACCGCATCGCCGTCATGCCTCCGCCTATGCCCATGGTATTTTGAGTGTGTAATTGTGTACGCGTGGCACAAATTTCGCCGCTTGACTAGGACTAAGACGGAGGCTGAATTGCTAGTCGAGCTCTTGGCGTGCCGAACGATCCTGTTGCAGAGTACTCCAGACTCACTTGACGGTGTTCGGGGTTTTTATCGCCGAGTTGGCGGTCTGCCGAAGAAGGCTGCTTTGTGCTTCTGCTGCAAGGGCCGCAGTGTGCTCCTCCATACGGAGAGAGCGGTCTGTGTTTCCGTTGACTGTTATAACCCCGCGAGGTCCTGGCATCTTGAGCTTGAGGTATGCGTAGTGTGGTACCACATTGAATCGAGCAAATGCGGTTCGTCCTAGTAGTGCATGATAGCCACTACGGAAGGGGACGATGTCGAAGATCAACTCCTCGCTTCGGAAGTGGTCTGGAGATCCGAAGACCACTTCCAGTATGATTGAACCCGTACAACAGGCCTCTACACGTGGGATTACACCTTTAAAGGTGGTTTTGGTGGGTTTGATCCTTGAAGGATCGATGCCCATTTTGTGCACTGTGTCCTGATAAAGCAGGTTCAGGCTGCTGCCACCGTCCATGAGGACTCACGTGAGGTGGAATCCGTCAATGATTGGGTCGAGGACCAATGCGGCTGAACCGCCATGATGGATACTGGTAGGATGGTCCCTGCGATCAAAGGTGATCGAGCAGGATGACCATGGGTTGAATTTTGGGGCGACTGGCCCCATCGCATAGACGTCCCTTAGTGCACGCTTCTGTTCCCGCTTGGGAATGTGGGTGGCATAGATCATGTTTACCGTTTTCACTCGGGGAGGAAATTTCTTCTGTCCTCCTATGTTCGGCCGCTGGGGCTCCTCGTCGTCCTTGCTATGTAGCCACTTGTCCTTGTTTTCAGCATTCAACTTGCCGGCCTGTTTAAACACCCATCATTCTCTGTTAGTGTGGTTGGCTAGTTTATCAGGGGTGCCGTGAATTTGGCACGAGCGGTCGAGTATGCGGTCTAGATTGGACGATCCCAGATTGTTTCTTTTAAATGGCTTTTCCGCTGACCGGACTTGGAGCCGCTAAATCCGGTATTGACTGTCTTTTCTTCGATGTTGTCGCCATTGACCCAGCGCTTATGTCTGTTGCACCGTGGCTTGCCGTTCTGTCGCGGATATATGAAGTGCCGGAGATTCTTGGCGTGATGCTACTACGAGCCAGCCAGTTGTCCTTGCCCGCGCAAAAGTGGGTCATGAGTGTCGTGAGGGCTGCCATGGACTTCGGCTTTTCTTGGCCGAGGTGTCGGGAGAGCCACTCGTCACGAATGTTATGCTTAAAGGCCGCTAGGGCTTCTGCATCCGGATAGTCGACAATTTGGTTCTTTTTAGTTAGGAAACGAGTCCAGAATTTCCTTGCTAACTCTCCGGGCTGTTGTGTTATGTGACTTAAGTCATCAGCGTCCGGTGGTCGCACGTAAGTGCCTTGGAAGTTGTCGAGGAACGCATCTTCCAGGTTGGCTGTTCAGCAAATGTCGAGCCGGTCCTTTGAGCTTGAGGGGGAGATACTTTATGGCATGTAGGTCATAGCCGCGGGCCATGTGAATGTGGAGAAGGAAATCTTTGATCCATACCGCGGGGTCTGTTGTGCCATTGTATGATTCGATGTTTACGGGTTTAAACCTGGCGGGAATTCATGATCCATTACTTCATCAGTGAAGCAGAGGGGGTGTGCGGTGCCGGGCTATGTCACGACGCAGTTCGAATGAGTCTGGTCTGTTGTGTTCGGCCTGGCCGGACTTGTTGTTAGTATATATGGCATGACGGTCATTGTCACGCGTTGTGGCACGCCCACGCGATCCATAGATCGATCTTGACTGTCCTGCTTTCTTTTCCAATACATCTCGCAGGTCCTGCGTATTGCCCCGGGCCGTAGTGTGTTGGCGGCGGGGTGCGGGCTGGTGTTCGGGATGATACGCCGCTTTGTGTTGGCCACGAGGTGGCCGGTCAGCCCCGTGCTGCGCTGGTAGTGTAGGCTCCAGTGCCTCCTCCTCGAGTTGAGGTAGTGACTTGTGCTTTGGGTAACCTTTGGTTGGGCGCTCGAGTCCATATTCCTAGGCTGCCAGGACCTCAATCCATATGTCTATTAGCAGGTCTTGATCACCTTGGAGCTGCTGCTGCTTCTTCTTCAGGCTTCTTGCAGTGGCTATAATCCGGCGCTTGAAGCGCTCCTGCTCGACGGGATCCTCAGGCACGACAAATTCATCGTCACCGAGGCTCACCTCGTCTTCGGAGAGAGTCATATAATAGTCGTCCTCCAAGTCTCCATCCGTTGCCTGTTCATCTAGGCTAGCTTGCCCGTCCTCCTGCCCGGCCTGCTCAAAGTTAGGCTGGTCGGGGTTGTATTCGTTGTCGGCACCATCCGGATTACTATCGTCTCCTGTGCCGGCATTGCTGTGGAGGGGCTTAAAGCGGCGCCGATGTCGCCCATGCTTTGACTGCTTCCCAGGGGGATTATCCTCTGTTGCCTCTTCACCATTGTTTTCTTTGGGAGTATCCACCATATATATATATATCGTATGATGAGGTGGCTATCCAGCGCCCGATGGGCGGCGGTTCCTTTTCTTCTCCTGCATCGTCGTCCATACCTTCGATGTCTTCGGAGCCGTAGTCAAGCACGTCGGTTAAGTCATTGACAGTGGCTATTAAGTGGGTGGTGGGTGGGTAGCGAATTTCTTCGTCGTCCGCTTCCCACTCGAGTCGGACATAGTTCGGCCAAGAGTCTCCTGATAAAGAGAGAGACCTTAATGCATTTAACACGTCACCCAAGGGTGAGTGTTGAAAAATATCCGCGGAGGTAAACTCCATGATCAGTGCCCAATCCGATTTGATAGGCACAAATGCACGCGGTCCGGATCCTAAGACCGGAGACGAGTCCGGGGGTCCGGTGACACAGATTTCCTTAGAGGTGGAGTCTGTGTTCGGCTCCAACGCTGATGAGTGCGCGGCCTCCAAGGCGGGGTCCATCCACCCGTCCTCGGATGGCGCGATCTGCTCCAAATTAAAGGTCGGGGCAGCTATAGGTGCGATAGTCTGAATACCGTCTGAGGGCAGATCTAAGTCATGCACGTCGTGACTGTTCGGCGTTCCTGACATAGGCTCGAATCCGTCGAAGATCAAGTCTCCGCGAATATCAGCCGTGTAGTTCAAGTTTCCAAATATGACCTGATGGCCTGGGGCATAGATGTCAATCTGCCTGTGGCTGCTGAAGGTTGGCGCAAAGGCGGCCGCCGAGTACGTAAGATCTGTCCGGGAGAAAAGTCTCACCGGATCGCATCGTTGTTGATCATTGAGGATCCATCAAGCCTTTTATAGCGATTTACACGCTGGAACTCTCAATGAAAGCACCAATGTCGGTGTCAAAACCAGCGAATCTCGGGTAGGGGGTCCCGAACTGTGCGTCTAAGGCTAATGGTAATAGGAGGCTGGGGACATGATGTTTACCCAGGTTCGGGCCCTCTCGATGGAGATAATACCCTACTTCCTGCTTGATTGATCTTGATGATATGAGTATTACACGAGTTGATCTACCACGAGATCGTAGAGGCTAAACCCTAAAAGCTAGCCTATGATTCTGATTGTTCTTGTCCTACGGACTAAACCCTCTGGTTTATATAGACATCGGAGGGGGCTAGGGTTACACAGAATCGGTTACAGAGGAGGAGATCTACATATCCGAATCGCCAAGCTTGCCTTCCACGCAAAGGAGAGTCCCATGTGGACACGGGACGAAGTCTTCAATCTTGTATCTTCATAGTCCAACAGTCCGGCCAAAGGATATAGTCCGGCTGTCCGGATACCCCCTAATCCAGGACTCCCTCAGGGAGCACCTCTGCAATTGTCACGATCGGGTCATCCGAGCTCGGACCTTAGACTGTGTGAAGCCTAAAGCTAGCGCTCTTATTGTTTTCAATAATGGTCGGCACACAACGGAAGTTGAGTACAAAAAATCTATTGCACAAGTTTCATAGTAACAATGAGCAACCGAAGAAAGGTATCAGTGGAGGTACTATTTTCTTCGAAGATGCTTCTTACACTTTGTGAGTAATATAGCATAAGTTCCCTGACCGCGCTTTGTCTGTTACAGCCTTATGGACTGATTGCGTGGTTATCGGAAACACCGTCGATATTCTCGACAGGTGGAGTACATAACACTTTTCGGCCCTTGGCCGAAGAGGGAGAAGCCGACGGTCGGTTCAGACGCGTTTAAAGTTCGGGTGAACACATATATGATATAAGTACTTCGGTACATACAATCATTATACATAAAATTCTTTTACCCAAGTCACTTGGGGGCATGTGAGCTATATTATAATAAGTGTTCTTCTTCCTAGTCGTTGCAAAGTATTTTTTTCTATCACTCCTTTTTTCGACGCGAGTGTGTGGTTAATAGCCGGGGAGCCTAATTTCCCTCTCAAAGACGCTAAAGTTTGCTAAACTGGCCTAACAAGAAGTACTCCGACTTCGGGATAGGAGGTTGGAGCCATAGGCTGACCCGCTTGAAGTCTTGAGATAGGATGTGTCATGTTAAAGCACGACAAAAGAACAATTTTTTTATAAGAACAATTTTCTGATTGGCACCGGACAATTGATCTTGTTCGGACATCGAGTTTTTACTGACGTTTTTTGGTTTTCCAATCCTATGGCACTTTTCAACTATTTGTGTGTTTTCCGTGATAAGTCTCGCAAAGGCAACGCCGACACCTTTAGAGATTCGACAAAATTCTCGGATATTGCTATATATGCATCGGTTTCAAATTGTGTCTTCGGGCCGATAGTTCTGCTGTTCGCCCTGCGTGCTTGCCTCCTACATTCTCGCTTTGTTCGTTAAGTGTGCAAAAGGAGAACCATCACGATTGTGCTTCCAGCTCGATGGTTAAGCACCTCGTGGAGAAACCAAACCGATCGTCACAATAAGTGTAAACTGGTCAACGATCCGATGACTATGTTAAATCACGGCTGTTCATAACATTGGCCGAAGTGTTTAGGGCTTGACCTCAGCTGTCGCCGAACACTAACCGAGGGCTGGTAGCTAGCTTCCTCAGTTTAACACTCCTATGAATAAGAAGTTATAAAGCCCGCATATCTGATTGCCTCGTTTCCGCTAACACAGCAGCCTTCGGGCACCGAGACATCGACTAAGGGTTGTCTTGTTATTGCGGAAACACCCTGCGTAGTATCTACAACGGGGTAGAAGCTGACAATGGGCCACTTTCAACTGATAAACGGTCGCAACAGAGTCAAAATAAACATATCATCAGCATTTGTGTATTTAATATACGAGGGCTGCCTTCAGTAATCATCGTTATAAAGCCATAAATATGCATCAATTTGACTTAAGATTTTGGCCAAGCTGGGTTGCCTGGCTCCTATGCTTACCCCTACGTTCTCGATTGTTCGGCTAGGAGGTAAAGGGAGCACCTCTGTGATTTTTACTGCTGGGTCATCCGAGTTAGTACCTCAGACTGGGTGAAGCCGAAAGCTAGCAATCTTAAAGTATCACATTGGTCGGCATTGATGGAAGTGAAATTTTGGTTGATTAATACCATAGAGTTCGGGAACTTTCCCCAAACTAAATCCTCAATGTTTTCCTCCCACATTAATCGGATCGGATGTGAGGTTCATGATCATGATAAGCATGACGATCCAAAGAAAGGAACCGATAGCGGAACTATTTTCTTTGGAAGATGTTTCTTACGTTAAAATCGTAATATAACATGTCTCTCCATGTACCTTTGTTTATAAAACCGTATGGCCGGATTGCCTCGTTTTCCATAAATCTTTGCCCTTATAACAGCTTTATAAAATAGGAAAACACTCCTCGGCTACTGGCCGAAGAGGTTGAAGCCGATGGTCGGTAAACAAAGTTTTGTACCATACGGATTCAGGCATTAATGATGTAAAGTACTTGGATACATAGAATCATTACACATAATTTGTGATTTTACTCTGGATATCGATCCTTAATTCGGCCACCCGTGCCCACATTAAGGCTCGGGGGCAACTGGGCTTCATGCTTATCATTTACAAATATTAAAGGGGTACATCGATCCTCGATTCAGGTTGCCACCACCGGTGGTTTCGGGGGCTACCGCATTGACAATCCAATGCAGAAAATTTAAAGTGCAATATAGTTTTCGAGGAGATTATTATCCTCAGGTTGGTCGGCCGCACCCAACCTGAGTCTCGAGGACTTTGCACACCGCGTTTCTATTCCTAAGTATCCTGCTGAGCTGGGAATTGATCCTCAGGCTGATTTTATGAATCGACCTGAGTCTCAGGGGCTACTAGGGTCGGCGGTTTGATTTTTTCCTTCAGGTGCATCCCGGATATTAGGCCAACACGCACCTTTAGGGCTACTAGCTATACATCTCGGCAAGATGACATTGCACAATTCCGAATTAAATTCATAAAAATCAGCCCATGGCCGAGGTGGTGCACTACCTCAGGTACAGTCCGGCGTTGGTGCTCGTCTACAATAGATACCCCGGAAGCAGTCTGGCATAAAGCTCAGACGCTAGCGGCTGGCTCTGTAGAGGGCATTTCCGGCATTAAGCTCGGCTAAACTCCTTCAAGTTTTTTGAACCAAGGTGATCTATGACACCTAGGATATAGTCAGGCGTTGGAGCTTGGACATAGTCCAGCGTTGGAGCTCGGATGCAGTTCGACGTTGGAGCTCGGCTGTAACAATACTCCTCAGATGCAGTCTGGCGGTAGAACTCAGATACATTCCGGTGGTGAAGCTCGAATACATTCCAGCGGTCGAGCTCGAAAGCGGTCCGGCGTTGGTGCTCGGCTTCAAAACATACCTCGAATGCAATCCGGCGTTGGAGCTAGGACGCAAGAGGACACTGCCGCCCGGGAACAACTCCAAACCTGAGGTGTGGCATAAAAATAACAGGGCATTGATAAAGGCCGAAAACTTAAAGGGGCTCCTTGGATATTCGACGTGTAAACTCTTCAGATGCACTTTGGCGATCCTCAAGATCGAAGATGAGAAGATTTGTTGAACCAGTTTTCAAGACCGACGACCGAAGATGAAGAACAAGAAGACTTTGGAAGAATCGAGGAGCGTCCCCAACTTGAAGACCGGTTCAGGGGGCTACTAACGGTGTCCTGGACTAGGGGGTACTCACCACGTCGTCTCCCGATCAGTTGGATTGGGCCGAGGACCCCCATGGCCGTATACTCATGGGCTAGCTCGGACAACCCCTGCCGCATACAAGGAAGACTCCACAAGACTTGGCGCCCAAGAGAAGGACTCTCCTAAACCCTAGGCCTCCGGTGTCTTATATAAACCGAGGCTAGGCTAGTCAATAGACAATCTCATATTAATTACTACAATCTCGTGGTAGATACATGTACTCTGTACTACACCCATATGAATACAATCAAAATCGGCATGTAGGGTATTATCTCTTCGAGAGAGCCCGAAGCTGGGTAAAACCCCGTGTCCATGTTACCATCGCTCCAAGATGCCTAGCTTAGGACCCCTACTACGAGATCCGCCGGTTTTGACACCGACAGGCAGCACTCCAGTTGGTCTTTGGAGGAAAAGTTATGGAAGAAGCTTTGGAATATCAAAGCTAGGATGCGTTTGGGATCAAGCTGTATCGCTCTAACTTTACATCTCCAAAGCATGGTTGTTCAACTTCATATCCTATGGATCTGATCGAGATGTCTCTATCCTGACTGTCACTCTATGGCACATTTGGGAGGCTCGGAATTCTGCTCGTAATGAACCTGTTGCTCCTCTCGTGAAGCATACGGCTGCGAGGGCGCGGGCTTATATTGATATGATCTTCCAGCATCTTTTCAAAACTCATCCTACTGCTAGACGTGAGACACCTGCTTCTAGCTCTCATTTGGTCTTCGCCACCGCAAGGTACTTTGCTGTTGTCTTCAGATGAAGCTGTTTCGTTGGACCGGGACTCTTCGGCAATAGGCGTGGTGATTCAGGACCATACCGGCCAGTGTGTTACTGCTGTTTCAGAACCCTTGCCGGGTGTTCATCCCCGGAAGTGGCAGAGGCGATGGCTCTTTGTCGTGCGGTTATTTTGGCTCGCCAAGAGAACTGTATGCATGTGATCTTTAAATCCCATTGGCTCTCGGTGGTGTAAAGGTTTAACTCTTCTGCACGAGACCGCTCCATGTGGGTTCTATAATCACTGATATCAAGATGGCATGTGGGGCTTTGTCTTCTGTGACTTTCAAGCATGTTCGTCGGTAATGTAATGTTTTAGCTCATGTTTTAGCTAGATCTAGTCTGAACTCTATGAGTCTTTGTATTTACCATTCTACTCCGGATTGCATCCGGGAGACTCTATGTAACTTAGTTGCTTGATCAATAAAGGCCGATGTTCTCTATTATGTCAGTTCTTACATAGGTCACGCACATTGCCTGGCCCTGATCCGAGCCGCACAGCAGTGCATGATGTCTACTACGCAACATTCTTCTTGTAGATGTTGTTGGGCCTCCAAGTGCATAGGTTTGTAGGACAGTAGCAAATTTCCCTCAAGTGGATGACCTAAAGTTTATCAATTCGTGGGAGGCGTAGGATGAAGATGGTCTCTCTCAAACAACCCTGCAACCAAATAACAAAGAATATCTTGTGTCCCCAACATACCCAATACAATGGTAAATTGTATAGGTGCACTAGTTCGGCGAAGAGAGGTGATACAAGTGCAATATGGATGGTAAATATAGGTTTTTGTAATCTGAAAATATAAAAACAGCAAGGTAGCTAGCGATAAAAGTGAGCGAAAACGGTATTTCAATGCTAGGAAACAAGGCCTAGGGCTCATACTTTCACAAGTGCAAGTTCTCTCAACAATGATAACATAATTATATCATATAACAATCCCTCAACATACAACAAAGAGTCACTCCAAAGTCACTAAATAGCGGAGAACAAACAAAGAGATTATTGTAGGGTACGAAACCACCTCAAAGTTATTCTTTCCGATCAATCCATTGGGCTATTCCTATAAGTGTCACAAACAGCTCCAGAGTTTGTAGTAAAATAACACCTTAAGACACACATCAACCAAAACCCTAATGTCACCTAGATACTCCAATGTCACCTCAAGTATCCGCGAGTTTGATTAGACGATATGCATCACACAATCTCAGATTCATCAATTCAAACCAACACAAAGAACTTCAAAGAGTACCCCAAAGTTTCTACCGGAGAGTCAAGACGAAAACGTGTGCCAACCCTTATGCATAAGTTCACAAGGTCACTGAAGCCACAAGTTGATCATGAAAACGTACATGAAGTAGATCACGTAAATATCCCATTGTCACCACAGGTAAGCACATGCAAGACATACATCAAGTGTTCTCAAATCCTTAAAGACTCAATCCGATAAGATAACTTCAAAGGGAAAACTCAATCTATTACAAGAAGGTAGAGGGGAAGAAACATCATAAGATCCAACTATAGTAGCAAAGCTCGCGGTACATCAAGATTGCGCCATATCAAGAACACGAGAGATAGATAGATAGAGAGAGAGAGAGATCAAACACACAGCTACAGGTACATACCCCCAGCCCCGAGGGTGAACTACTCCTTCCTCATCATGGAGAGCGCCGGGATGATGAAGATGGCCACCGATGATGGATCCCCCCTCTGCCAGGGTGCCGAAACAGGGTCCCGATTAGGTTTTCGTGGATACAGAGGCTTGCGGTGGCAAAAATTCCAATCTAGGTTTTGTTCTGGAAGTTTGGGGATTTATAGGAGGGGTTGGCGTCGGTTTCATGCCTGGGGGCCCCACAGGGAGTCCACGAGGCAGGGGGCATGCCTTGGGGGGGTGCCCTCCACCCTCGTGGGGCCCTCAGGATTTTCCTCCGGTAGCTTTTTGTTCCAGTATTTTTTATATTTTCCAAAAATATTCTCCGTTGATTTTCTGCGCATTCCGAGAACTTCTATTTCTGCACAAAAACAACACCACGGTTTCTGCTGAAAACATCATCAGTCCAGGTTAGTTCTAACCAAATCATACCAAAATTATGTAAAAGTATTATAAACATGGCATGAATACGTCAAAAATTATAGATGCGTTGGAGACGTATCAAGCATCCCCAAGCTTAATTCCTGCTCGTCCTCGAGTAGGTAAATGATAAAAACATAATTTTTGATGTGGAATGCTACCTGTCGGTGTCAAAACCGGCGGATCTCGGGTAGGGGGTCCCGTACTATGCGTCTAAGGCTAATGGTAACAGGAGGCTGGGGACACGATGTTTACCCAGGTTCGGGCCCTCTCGATGGAGGTAATACCCTACTTCCTGCTTGATTGATCTTGATGATATGAGTATTACAAGAGTTGATCTACCACGAGATCGTAGAGGCTAAACCCTAGAAGCTAGCCTATGATTATGATTGTTGTTGTCCTACGGACTAAACTCTCTGATTTATATAGACACCGGAGAAGGCTAGGGTTACAGAGAGTCGGTTACAGAGAAGGAGATCTAATGTCCGAATCACCAAGCTTGCCTTCCACGCAAAGGAGAGTACCATCCGGACACGGGACGAAGTCTTCAATCTTGTATCTTCATAGTCCAACAGTTCGGCCAAAGTATATAGTCCGGCTGTCTGGATACCCCCTAATCCAGGACTCCCTCAGTAGCCCCTGAACCAGGCTTCAATGACGACGAGTCCGGCGTGCAGATTGTCTTCGACATTGCAAGGCGGGTTCCATCTCCGAATACTCCGTAGAAGATTCCGAACACAAGGATCGTGTCCGACTCTGCAAAAATAATCTCCAAATACCACCGTAGAGAGCACATTATTCGACAAATCAAATCTGCTGACAACTTCTGTAGAGCGACATCACGCCATGGTCCGGTCATTATTTGAACCGTTTCTTCCAACCAGCTACTGCGCATATCGCGAGGCGGTTTCATTGGCACGTCTTGTCGAAGGAGAGATCGTGTCCCCTTATTGCGGGATTCTCATCAATACGGGTGTGGGTAACCCAACCCAACCGCACCACCAATCATGGTGAGTGGGGAACGAGCAGGTTCTACCAGGCAAGCGGGGAGGCGCAAAGTTTGATTGCTCCTATAAAGAGGAAAGGCCTCTTCCTTTTCACCCACGCCTCCTTCTCCTTCTGCTCGTCCATCCCCTTTCGCTCGAGCCCTAACGCCCAAGCCTTCATCTTCTCCACCAACAAAGGTTCTCCGAAAATGTACGGATCCGGAGCAGGAGGCAAATGGATGGCCTCTACCGTCCAGGAGAAGGATATCAAAAAGCTTCAGGAGGCCGGGTACCTGGCCAAGAAAATCGGCCGCCGTCGGTCCCCACTCCAGATCCCCATGAGAGGGTTGTGTCCCTCCCTCATTTTATCCGCAGGCTCGGGTTTCCCCTTCACCCATTTGTTCGCGGCATCATGTATTATTACATGATCGATTTTCATGATCTATCCCCTAATTCCTTCCTCAACATCTCGACGTTTATCGTCGTGTGCGAGGCCTTTCTCCGCATGTCGCCACACTTCGGCTTATGGCAGAAGATTTTCAATGTGAAGCCCAAGGTGGTGAACGGCGAGCACGCCGAGTGCGGATGCGCCATGGTGAGCAGGATGCCCAAGGTCACATGGCCGACAGGTACTTTCAATGATTCCGTCAAGGAGGGGCAGCAGCAGTGGTTCTACATCACTGAGCCGCGCCGCAAAAAGTGGGCAGCTACTCCCGAATTCCGATCTGGAGCCCCCTTGCGGCTTACGTCCTGGCCCAAGAAGGGCCTGAACTGGTCTTCGTCCAATGAACTATCGGTGCTCCAGACACGCATCAAGGGTATGGAAGACAAGGACACCAAGCTTGTTGATGTAGTCCAGGTGATGTTGGTCCGCCTGGTTCTTCCTTGTCAGCACCAATCCTGCAATTTGTGAGTACCAACCGGCCGAGCACCAGACCCTGCGGGAGCTTTATGGCTCCTCACACGAGGATATCTGGAAGGTGCTTTTTAAGTCCGACAAACCATGGCCGGACTCCGCCGAGGACCGCGGGTACCAACTGTCCCGCCCTGCAAGTCTGGTAAGTCATCATTATGTTTTGTCTATCCATATGTTTCATTGGCATGTCCCAAGGAAGATGCTCTAACGTGCTTTCCACAATTATCCTAGGGATGGACGAAGAAGGCGGGGCGGATACACTGTCCAGTCCCGTTGCAAGAAGAACCGGCCGGACCACTTCTGACGAAGATGCTGGTCCCGACGCCTTACAAGGCGCCAAAGAAAGAGGCCTACAAAGAGGCCAAGGAGACCAGGAATGGCATCCGCCGTCCCGATGCTTCGGACACAAAATCCGAAGACTCCAATGCCCATCCCTCCTCCGAAGAGGAAGAAGAGGAGGAAGAAGACGAGTCCCCCATGGGGGGAGGAAAGAAAAGGACAGCTCCTCATCCTTGGTGGCCAAATTGTCTAAGAGGGGAAAACCTCCCCTACCAGAGGCGTCCACCACGGCTACTGACAGCATCCCGGAGTGGGATCCCAGGGCCCAGCCCCTGGTAAACTCGTGAGTACATGAAATCCGAACACACCTATGCGTCCAGGATCATTGAGGCATAATATTTTAATTGGTGCCACACTTTTTGCAGCCCGATGAGGTCTCGCGCCGAACAGTCCTCATCGGAGGATTCGTTGAGCTCAGATGCCCTAGAGAGCGAGACGCCTCCGAAGACCCCTTCCCCGAAGCTCGGGCATGACACCGATGTGTCGTCCCAGAAGGACCTAGACCAGGGGGGCATACCTCAGGGGCCGGATATACGAGAGTGGCGGCTCCATGAGCATCGACGGCAGGGGCAATCTTGAGTTCGCCCCACAGCCGGACACAGTCCCGGAGACATTTGAGGCTCCAGGATCGGGCAGGCAGACCCCCTTGCCTGGAGGAGGCGAGCCTGCTCCGCCGATGACCTCTGTCCAAACAGAGGCGCAAGGCAGCTTATCGACAGCGCTAAAGAGTGCTTCCATCGTCGACGAACATCGCGCCCTTATGGGCGCGGTGATTGAAAAGATTCAGTCTGCGGAGAGTGGTCTAAATGAATCCTGCATCAGCCTTATAAGAGGCTTTGAGGTATGTTTTAGGAGCTTTTGTAGATTGTCACAGTATGGATAGTAGCCCCTGATACACTGTCTGGTGAAAAAGAGAACCGGACAGGGGATCAAATATCCGTTCGCAGGAGACTCAGTTGATGACATACCCTTCTTCCTTTATAAACAGGCGTCTGTAGTGACTGCTACCTCTCATACTGCGGAGGTATCCAGACTAAAGCAGAGTCTGGAGCGGTCCGAAGAAGAACTTGGCCGAGTGAAGAAGCAATTGGAGGACAATCGAGGTATGTCGAAACCTTGTTAAGTTTAGCACAAATAAGTATGTGTGCCGGATGAAAGTATTTATATTGCGCGCTCTAGGGAAAAATGCTGAAATTGAGGCGCTTAAGAAGGTTGTGGCTTTAGCCGAAAAGAAGGCAGCCGCGGAGCAGGCTCTTCACGAGAAGCACGAGGCCAGGGTCATTGAAACTGAACGAGAGCTTGAGGAGGCCGTTAATAAAAGCGAGACTTTGGAGCAGAGTTTATCAGGGAAAGAACCTGAACTCGCCCAAGCTCTCCAAGCCGCAAATGATGCTCGGGAAGAAGCCCAAGGTGCTCTGAAGGACATTCAGGAGGCGAGGAAGATTGCGGCTGGTAAGGCTGTTTCTTATTCAAAGCGATTTCTATGTAGTAACATGAGAAATTCAAGGTGACAAATTGAACTGATTTCTCCAGGGGTGTTTGCATAGCTGCCACACAGCATATCTGATGCCGCTCAATTCTATCGAGCTAAGGAGAAGAAGACTGCGGAAAAGCTCTTCTGGTCACAGTATTTGGCGCCGAATTATCCGGTGCCATTTGTCGATCAGCTGAAGCAGCTGGTCGAACTGCACAAGGCAGCCGAACTAGCCATGAAGGACTTGATTGTCCGGCTATGGCCCGCTGAGTCAATTCTAAGCAGTTACTTCGGGCTCGTGAAGCGAATTGTGAGTGCTTGTCCTCGGCTCGAAGTCATTAAGCGGTCGGTCTGTATAGAAGGTGCGCTAATGGCATTTGCCCTTGCGAAAGTGCACTGGGGAAAGCAGGATGCTGAAAAGCTGATGACCGAGGGACCGCCAGAGGGGAAGGAGCACCGCAAGCCCGAATTATATTATGATAGTGTCATGAAAGGAGCCCGCCTTGTGGCGGAGCAATGTACCAAAGACATCGTATTTCCATGAAGACAATCATGATGTCCTTTGTAAGGCGGAACAAAGTCACTTTTATTTATGCATTGTCTGTTATATGAAAGTTTTTCCTCCTGCGCGGCCGTTTTATATATTAATCTTGAGAGTTGGCCAGTCGTCGGCTTCCGCCTTTACGTAGGAAATGCACGGGGTGTTAAGGATAAACTTGAACACTCTTTATTCCATTTTTGGGTCCTTGAAGGAGGTGTTCAGCACAGCGAACCAGGCAATCAGACTATAGGGCTTTATCACTCTCACTTAGCCATAGGAATTCGAGTATGGTAGGCGCAGCCCCTGGTGTTCGGAAGACCGTACGAGGGGCTCTAACAACACCTGATCGGAAGACCGATCCGTCGCGCTCTGCATTTGCTATGGCATTATGCGGAATAAATCCTTAAAGATTTTACAACCTCTCGAACAGCTGACCAGCTCTCGCCGTATCATGACAGTCAGTTTTCGGCTTTCTCTACTGAGGTGCTTGTCCGGAAGAATCGGGACACAATCACAGTAGTTCTCCTAGCGCTACCTTAGCCGATATAGCGGAACGTGAGGTACCAAAACATGGGAGCTGGGCAAACCCAACTAATGACCTAAGACATGATTCGGAACTGATGCATATAATGCTATAAGTTCGGGGTGCCGAGCGACCGATAAGGTGGTCGGACTTTGTTGCCATAGTATGGGTACAATGAAGCCCCTGGCGTATTAGGGCATGCCATGATGTGCGGATGCTGTTATGACGAAAGGTGTCAATGAGAAATGATAGCAGGTAAGCATCATGTAACTCTATATGTTGTATTCGAGTGATACATCTATGCGTATGAGTACGGTTGATGTTATAGAAAGAGGTATGATGGCAGAACCTGTTGAGACCGGGCGGGAGGAAGCTGTGTGCGGATACGAAGTATATTCAGATTGTCTTCTGGGGGAATATCTATATATTCCCTCTTTGTACATCCAAGCTGATTCCATGTCGCCAGTCCTGTTCTGCGCAAAAGCGAGCCTGTAAAGAAAATGCTTAGAGACATTTGTGTGTCATGGAGCGGTTGAACCGCGGGGTGTGGCCCTTCCCAAATTATGCCGGAGTGCTTCATTGAATCCTGGTCGAGTCGAGCTATCATGCCGTGAAGTAGTTCGGACTCCTTTGTTGGTGTCCGGGAGGTTGGCTGTCGAATCAAGGTTCGATAAAAAGGCACAACTCGCTGCTTCTGTGGCGGTATACTCTTCGGCACCGAGGTGGAGTTCGGCCTTGCCGATAATTGTGACTATGTCACGTGGGCATGGTATTTTAATCTTTCCATAGGCACGGTGTGATACCGCGTTGAATCGAGCCAACGCAGTTCGCCCCAGCAGTACGTAATAGTTACTACATAGGGGGACAATGTCGAAGACTGACTCTTCGGTATGGTGATTGTTTGGTGATCCGAAGACAACCTCCAGGGTAGTGGGCCTATACAACTGACCTTCGCACCTGGTATGACACCTTGAAAAGATGTTTTTAGCGGGTTTGATCCTCGAGCAATCAATACCTATCTGGTGCGATGTGTCCTGGTGCAGCAAGTTTGGGCTGTTGCCTCTGCCAATAGGGGCTCGTGTGTGGTGGAACCCGCCAACTATTGGGTCGAGGATAAGTGCGACTGGATTGCCATGGTTGATATTGGCTGGATGGTCTGTATGATCGAAGATGATCGGCCGTATTTTTATACTGTAGGGCGACTCGCTTTGTTGAGTCGACGTCCCGAAGAGTACACATTCGTTCCCATTTGGGGATGTGGATGGTGTTTATCATGTTCACAGTTTTGGTTCGCGGAAGAAATTTCTTTTGCCCTATATTGCTTGATGATCTGGGCTCCTCGTTGTCTTCATTTCTTTGAGACCCCTTCTCATTGTTTTTGGTGCCTGACCTGCCGGCTTGTTTGAAGACCCGGCATTCTCTATTGGTATGATTGGCTGCCATTCCTAGGGTACCATGAATTTGACATGGGCGGTCAAGTATGCGGTCCAGGCTGGATGGGCCCGAACTGTTCTTTTGAAGTGTCTTTTTCCGCTGACCGGACTGAGAGCCACGGAATCCGGCATTGACTGCCGTGTCTTGGGCGTCATCATTGTTCTTGTGACGCTTATGTTTGTTGCGTCGAGGTTTATGGATGCTGTCTCTGGCCTCTGATGTGCCAGGGGTGCTTGTTGTGTTGTTGTTACGAGCCAACCAGCTATCTTCGCCCGCACAAAAGGGGGTAATGAGTGTCGTTAGGGCCGCCATGGACTTCGGTTTCTCTTGGCCGAGGTTTGAGCCACTCGTCGCGGATATTATGCTTAAAGGCTGCTAGGGCTTCGATATCCGGACAGTCGGCGATTTGGTTCTTTTTAGTTAGGAACCGAGTCCAGAATTTCCTGGCTGACTCTCCGGGCTGTTGGGTAATGTGACTTAAGTCATCAGCATCCGGTGGTCTCACGTAGGTGCCTTGGAAGTTGTCGAGGAACGCGTCCTCCAGGTTTTCCCAACTGCCGATGGAGTTTGCCGGCAGGCTATTCAGCCAGTGTCTGGTCGGTCCTTTGAGCTTAAGGGGAAGATACTTGATGGCATGTAGATAATCACCGCGGGCCATGTGAATGTGGAGAAGGAAATCTTCGATCCATACTACGGGGTCTGTTGCGCCATTGTATGATTCGATGTTTACAGGTTTAAACCCTTCTGGGAATTAGTGATCCATTACTTCATCAGTGAAGCAGAGGGGGTGTGCGGCGCCTCTATGTCGGGCTATGTCACAACGCAGTTCGGCTGAGTCTAGTCGGTTATGTTCGGCCCGGCCGGACTTATTGTTAGTGTATCCGGCATGACGGTCATCGTCATGTGTTGTGGCGTGTGTCGGTGTCAAAACCGGCGGATCTCGGGTAGGGGGTCCCGAACTGCGCGTCTAGGCGGATGGTAACATGAGACAAGGGACACGATGTTTTTACCCTGGTTCGGGCCCTCTCGATGGAGGTAATACCCTACTCCTGTTTGATTAATATTGATGATATGGGTAGTACAAGAGTAGATCTACCACGAGATCAAGGAGGCTAAACCCTAGAAGCTAGCCTATGGTATGATTGTTGTTAGATCCCCACGGACTAAAACCCTCCGGTTTATATAGACACCGGATAGGTTAGGGTTACACAGAGTCGGTTACAATGGTAGGAGATCTACATATCCATATCGCCAAGCTTGCCTTCCACGCCAAGGAAAGTCCCATCCGGACACGGGACGAAGTCTTCAATCTTGTATCTTCATAGACTTGGAGTCCGGCCGTGACGATAGTCCGGCTATCCGGACACCCCCTAGTCCGGGACTCCCTCAGTAGCCCCTGAACCGGGCTTCAATGACGACGAGTCCGGCGCGCATATTGTCTTCGGCATTGCAAGGCGGGTTCCTCCTACGAATACTTCATAGAAGGTTTTGAACACAAGGATAGTGTCCGGCTCTGCAAAACAAGTTCCACATAACACCGTAGAGAGAATAATTTTTGCACAGATCTGCTGACGTATTCCGCGGAGTGACATCACACCAAGGCCAGGCCTTTATATGTTATTGTTCCACCTCAGCGTTTTTAGCGAGGCGGTTTCCTTGGCACGTCTTATCAAAGCATAGATCGTGCCCCCTTATTCCGGGATTCTCATGAATACGGACGTGGGTAACCCAACCATGCCCATTGGCCTGCCTTCTCTATCAAAGGCGAGTCCTAATCGACCACGGGGTGGGCTCTTGGTATTCAACCTTTTTATAATGAGACCAAGGCCCTCTTCTTTTTACACCCTCCATCGAGTACGCCTCGCCCTTCGAGTTCCAACACCCAAAGCTTTAGATTCAGGCGCTTCGGACTTTCGACGATGTCCGGATCCGACCAACACGGCCGATGGATGTCTTCCTCCGTCACAGAAGAAGATGTGCTAAAGCTACGCGACGCCAGGTATCTAACCGGCGAGATCTCGCATAGGCTGCCTGCTCCAGGGCAGGTCATTCCCACTCCTGAGCCCGGCGAGAACGTGGTGTTCGTGTCCCACTTCCTTTGGGGTTTAGGCTTCCCGACGGATCCTTTGTGCGGGGGCTCATGTTTTATTATGGGCTTGATTTCCATGACTTGAATCCGAGTCCATCCTCCATATCTCGTCATTCATTGTTGTATGCGAGGCCTTCCTCCATATTACCCCACTTTGGATTGTGGCTCAAGACCTTCAAGGTGGAGCCAAAGATGATCGAGGGCAACAAGCGAGTGCGGAGGGGCGGTCATAAGCAAATGTGCTGATGCTCCGTGGCCGAGGGCTCTTTTCAAGAGGAGCTTGGTTTGTGGCAGCGGGAGTGGTTTTATATCACCGCCCTGGGGGCACCAAATGGGCGGCGCTCCCGCCTTCTGCTCCAGTCCACCACAGCGGCTGGCATCATGGGTCAACAAGGGGCTCGACTGGGGGCCGTCCAAGGACGTTCCCTTGCTGCAGGGCCGTATTCAAGACCTCCAGCAAAGAGGGATCAATCTGGTCGCAGTGGCACATGTTATGGTGATCTGGCGCCTTCATCCCTGCAAACGTCGCCCCCTCCGCCTGTGGGAATTCAATCCGGAGGGACCACGAGCTCTCCAAAATTTTATGGGCACGACGCCCGTGGAGATGTATAAACTGTTCTTTGGATCACAAGAGAAGTGTCCGGACTTGACCGAGGACGCAGGACTAAGCTGCAATCGCAGAGATACTCAAGTAAGTAGTCTGTAACGGACAAGCTGTTCATTCATTTATTTTATATATATGCCCTTTAAAGGAGCCGTTTCTTGAACAGGAGTGGATAGCCAAGGCAAAGTTAATAAGGTGTCCGGCTCCCCTCCCAGGGACCACGCCGGATCCCATGCTAACCAAGATGTTGAAGGTCGCACCTTTTGAAGAAGGCGAAGGGGGGAGCAGGGAAGAAACTGCCTCTACGAAGGAGGCTATCAAGGAAGGAGGGATTAAGAGTCCCACCTTCCGAGGAGAGAAGAGGACCGCTTCGGAAGATCCGGAGGTCAAGGCCTCAAAGAGGGGAAAGGAATCTTCGGCAGAGAGTCCGACGCTGGGAAGTAACCCAGCCGCATTATTTCACCGAGGGGATCAGCCCTCCAGCGAGCCGTTAGTAAAAAGATGGGGTCTTGTAAATAAGGAAGATCCCTGTATTTATTCATGAAGATAACCGAAATTGTACCTTGTAGTTCGGACCTCAGCCCTTCTCAGCAGAGCTCGTCTTCGGGGGATCTTCTTCCGGAGATGATGGAGAGCGAAACGCCTCCACCTGTCGCACCCTCATGTGAAGCGGACGACCCGGAGGTGTCGTCGCGGAGGGTTCCCCCAAGTCCGGCGGGGCCGGAAGGTCCGGCGCCAGGTGGTGTGCGGTCGGAGGAGCTGAAGGATCTGCTCGGGCGAGCGGCTATTTCAGAAGATCACCGTGCTCTAATGGGTACGGTGATTGAAAGAATTGCATCCGTGGAGAGCGGATTGCATGAAGCCGTCAGAAGCTTATTGACGGGGTTTGAGGTACGCAAAAATGATGTACCTTGTGACAGTTATGCATATAAAATGCGCCCTGTATAGATAATAGCCCCTGAGACTCGGTATGTTGTCAAAATTGACAACGTGCCGAGGATCAAATTCTGAGTTATAACATATCGCCGCTCCTAAACAGGTGGCGGGGCGTCCGGAGGCCAGCCGGACTGATGAATATGCCGAACTAAAGCGGCCACTTGACGAGGCGGATGCGGACAACGCGCTGGTCAATAAACGGTTTGACGAGTCACAAGGTATGCGACTTCTATGCGGACACCTGGTAAGGGGGCTTGACACCCATGTCTTACTATTCGTATGCTTAATTCAGATGGTGCCGCTGCCGTGGAGGAGCTGCCGGCGGAACTCGCCCGAGCAAAAGAGCAAGCTAGGGTCAATAATGCAGCCGCTTTAAAGGAGGCCGAAGAGCTATAAGCTGAACGGGCTGCTCACTGCCGAAGCAAAGAGGAAATGGCCGATATGGCAAAAAAGTTAAGGAATACTACCGATCGCTGCGAGGTTCTTGAAAAAGAACGTCAAGCGGAACAAGAGGGCCTAAAAAAGGCCGCCGCCGAATCCAAGAATGCCCAATCGGCTTTGAGAGCTGCCAAGGAGGAGCTGAGTCAGGCCGGGGCAATTGCGGCTGGAAAACCGTTTCTGCTGCGGAGGAAATATACAGATCCAAAGTATGCTCAGTTGGATAAGTTGTGGAGTTCGGAGGATGCTTATCTGCACTTGGCGGCGAGCGCTGCGGACGCGGTTGAGCACTTCCGGGGCCAGAAGGGGCACATAAGGGAAGACCTATATTGGTCGCAATTCTATAGTCCGGAGCATCCTCTGCCGCTGACCGATCGGTTGGCCGAATGAGCCGAGCTGAATCGGTTGTCCGGATTTGCCATGAAGCATGTCTTGACTCACTTGTGGCCGGGCGGACCCCAGCCGAAGAGCTATTTTGGTTTAGTGCAGCAGTTTCTTGGTGCGGTACCGCGTATCGACGCAATGAAGCGATCGGCGTGTATTGAGGGAGCGCGGATGGCTCTTGCCCATGTCAAGATATACTGGGAAGAGATGAAGGCCACCGACGTTGCATCTCAAGATTCGGACAGAAGCCGAGTACCTGCCGAGCACTACTTTGAAGAAGTCCTGCCGGGCGCTCGTTTAATAGAGACGCAGTGCTCGAAGGATATTATGTTTAAATGACATGTATGATTTGTGAAAACAATGTTTCAATATAATATAAGAGCTTTTTATACTTGTGCGTTCAAGTAGTAAACTACTCCCTGTGCGGCCGTTTATGTATATGTGTATATAACCTGAAAGATGGCAGTCCTTGGCTTCAGCCCCCACGCACATAGTGCGGGGGTGTTTGCAAAGAAAGCGCTTTTTCACACTTAATCCAATGTCTTGGTCTTGTTAAGGAGGTGATAGCATAGCAAACCAGGCAACCGGACTATAATGCTTTATCACTTTCACTTAGCCATAGGAGTTCGAGGTGGGGCTACTATATAGCCCACAGGGCACCGCACTCTCCCGAATTCGAGTGCGTATGTGCTGACCGAAAACCGGTCCTTCGTTAATGCGGAGGAATCCTAAACATTCCAAAGTGAGTCATCGAGTGGTTGACCAGTCTCTCGCTATATCATGATAGTCAGTTTTCGCTTTCTCTCTTTGAGGTGCTCGCCCAAATTAACCGGGCACAATCACGAGAGTTCCCCGGTGCCGCGTTAGCCGTGAAAGCGGGCGTAAGGCAGCAGAACACGTGAGCCGGGCAACCCAACATTTGACCAAAGACATGATTGAGCTGATGCATATAAGCCCTAACTCGAGGCGCGAATACTCCCTAAGGTATTCGGTCTTTATGAGAACAGACAGAATAATGCCCTAAGCCCCTGGTGTCCAGGTACGCGCAAAAATTCTGGTGCGGTCAATGCCAAAACACCAGCCTCCTCCTCGGTTATAGTAAGGAACCAGGGGATGTATATCAACAAGAGACAGTAAAAAAGGTTTACGCAGGGTCTTAATCTGAAAAGAATCCTTGCAACGGGTCCCTCTCTGCGTCTGCGCTTTGTGTCTCCGTTGTGCCGTATCCTGGACGGGTGTAGCACGTTGTTCATCTGTAAAAGAGAGGAACTTAGTTTAAAAGAAAAAGGATCGTGCGAAAGATGTACTTAATATTAAATAAACAGAGTATGGTTCGAAGAAGTGAATAAAGTTGAGCTTTATTGTCTCTTGTTATACATGCATGCAGCCCCTCGTATGGGGGTATGCCGCTAGTAGGCGCCGGACTCGTCTAGCCGTGTCCGGGGTTTGAATGACCAATTCAGGTTCTTTGCCTAGCAGAGCCGGATAGCTGTGGGGCTGTCAAGGCAGTCTCCCGTTCTTCCGTGCTCGAGTAACACTTAATACTTCCTTTTAACGAGATGATGCCGCGTGGACCGGGCATTTTAAGTGTTAGAGATGCATAATGCGGTATTGCGTTAAAGCGGGCGAAAGCTTCGCGTCCCAATAGTGCTTGATGGCTACTTTTAAACGGGGCGATATGGAAGAGTAACCTTTCGCGACGGAAGTTGTCGGATGAACCGAACACAACTTCTAGCAGTATGGAGCCCGTACAATGGGCATATGGGCCTGGCATTACTCCTTTAAAGGAGGTGTTGCTACGGCGAATTTTGGTTGGGTTTATCCCCATCCCGCGGATTGTGTCCTGATATATCAGGTTTATGTCACTGCCGCCATCCATGAGGACTCGTGTAAATTGGAATCCGTCGATTATAGGATCCAGTATCAGGGCAGTCCATCCTGCGTTCCAGATATTTTCGGAATAGTCCTGATGGTCGAATGTGATTGGTTTTGACAACCAGTGTGCGGCGCGACTTTTAGTGGGCGCCGCTCTGTTTTTCCCTTTGATCACGTGAAGTGAGTTTACTGTTTTAACCTCTTGTGGGAAAGTCTTTTGTTTTCCGGGGCTCTGCTTGTGGCGCTCGTCGTCATCTTCACTTGGTGTATCGAGCCCCTTGTGTTCGGCGTTCAGTCTGCCGGACTGTTTGAAGACCCAACAATTTCGGTGGGTATGGTTGGCGAGCCTCCCAGAGTCTTGTGGATTTGACATATCTTGTCCAAGATTTTGTTGAAGTTGGATAGCTCATCGCTATTGTCCTTAAGGGGCAGTTTTTTGTTGTTCTGCCGTGAGCTTTTGAATCCGGCGTTGACTGCCATGCTCTTTGGACTGTTCCTTTTAATCCGGCGCAGGTCCTTGTTGCGCCGTGGTTTCCCATTTCCATCCTTGATTTCGGATGTACTTGGGTCACTGGTGCGGCATCTTGCTAGCCAGCTATCCTCTCCCGCACAAAAGCGGGTCATGAGGCTTGTTAATGCGGCCATTGTTCTTGGCTTTTCTTGGCCGAGGTGTCTGGCGAGCCATTCGTCTCGGACGTTGTGTTTGAAAGCTGCTAAGGCTTCGGCGTCCGGACAGTCGACTATTTGGTTCTTTTCAGTAAGGAACCTGTTGCAGAATTTCCGGGCTGACTCTCCGGGCTGTTGAGTTATGTGACTTAGATCGTCTGCATCCGGAGGGCGGACATAAGTCCCCTGAAAATTTGCCCGAAATGCATCCTCGAGCTCTTCCCAGCTTCCAATGGTATTTTCGGGGAGGCTCTTAAGCCAATGCCGAGCTGTGGAGATCATCTCCTCTAGCCATGTGTATGTGGAGGATGTAATCCTCAATCCAGACTCCAGGGTCTGTTGTTCCGTCGTATGCCTCTATGTTTACGGGTTTGAATCCCGCTGGAAATTCATGATCCAACACCTCATCAGTGAAACATAGGGGGTGTGCGGCGCCCCTATATTTGGGTGTGTCGTGATCTTCGGAATTTTTGTGTATTGCATTGCTTTGACGAGCATGCTTTCTTGGCCCATAGATGGACCTAACTGGGCCATCCTTTTGATGTGAATCCTTATGCGGATCGCATATTGGCTTGTGTGCGGCACCATTCGCCGCTCTCTTTTTGCCGTGAGGTCGTCCATCCGACCGGGTGGCCTTCTTGCTTTTAATTGTGGGGCTCTAAGGCCTCCTCGTCGAATTCGGGCAGTAGCTTTCTTTTCGGGTAGCTCTTTGTTCGCGATCGTCGCCGCATTTGTTGTCTGCGGTGCTGAATACTTTGCTCCATTTGATCCTGAGTGCATCTTCCGCTGTTTTGAGCTTCCGCTTCTGCTTTTTCAGGCTACGCGTAGTGGCGACAAGCCTTTTCTGGAGGTCATTTTGCTCCAATAATTTTTCCGGCGTCAGATCGTCCGGACTGTTGTCTTCGCCGGGGATAGATTGTTTATCCAAGTTGTCTTGTTCGGACGATTGCTCGATAGCTTGTTCGTTGTCCACCGGTTCGCCCTGCTCTATGGTTGGGTCTTTGTTGAGGCGGGACTTTGTTCGGCATTTACGTTGCCGTTTTGACTGCTTTTCGAGGGATTTATCCTTCGTAGCGTCCCATTGTTCCTCGTCTTCATTTCCTTTAGGTGTACCCACCATGTATACATCATGAGATGAGGTGGTTGTCCAACATCCTATAGGTGCTGGCTCATTGTTGTCTCCTACATCGTCGTCCATACCGTCGATGTCTTCGGAGTCGAAATCGAGCACGTCGTGTAAGCTTTCGACAGTGGCTATGAAGTGGGTGGTGGGTGGGCGTTGAATTTCTTCGTCGTCCGCATCCCAACCTTCATGACCGTAGTCTGGCCAAGTCTCTCCGGATAAAGAGAGAGACTTTAGTGAATTCAGGATGTCGCCAAAGGGCGAGTGCTGAAAGATGTCCGCGGCCGTGAACTCCATGACCGCGTAATCGGGTTTGATTGGCGGGCGCGGAGGTTGAGTCCGGAGAGGAGTCCGCACCTGAGTCGAGGTCTTCGCAGCGACAGGATGGAGTTCGGCTCAATCGCCGTAGAGATTGTAGCCCCCGAGGCGGTGTCCAACCACTCGTCCTCGATCGGGGAATCCGGCTCCGGATTAAGGGTCGGAGCGGATACTGGTGCGGCCTCCAGGGCACTGTTCGGCGGCAGAGCTAGATCATGCCCATCGAGACAGTGCGGCACGCTTGGCTGCGGCTCGAATCCGTTGAAGATCAAGTCTCCGCGGATATCGGCCGTATAGTTCAAACTTCAAATCGACTGATGGCGGGCGTAGCTTCGATCTGCTCCAGATGGCCAAGCGAATTGGCCCGCAGTGCAAAGCCGCCGAACACGAAGATCTGTCCGGGGAGAAAAGTCTCACCCTGGACCGCGTCGGCGTTGATGATCGAAGGAGCCATCGGGCCTATCGGTGACGACACAGAGGAACTCTCAATGAAAGCACCAATGTCGGTGTCAAAACCGGCGGATCTCGAGTAGGGGGTCCCGAACTGTGCGTCTAGGCGGATGGTAACAGGAGACAAGGGACATGATGTTTTCACCCAGGTTCGGGCCCTCTCGATGGAGGTAATACCCTACTCCTGCTTGATTAATATTGATGATATGGGTAGTACAAGAGTAGATCTACCACGAGATCAAGGAGGCTAAACCCTAGAAGCTAGCCTATGGTATGATTGTTGTTCGTCCTACGGACTAAAACCCTCCGGTTTATATAGACACGGATAGGTTAGGGTTACACAGAGTCGGTTACAATGGTAGGAGATCTACATATCTGTATCGCCAAGCTTGCCTTCCACGCCAAGGAAAGTCCCATCCGGACACGGGACGAAGTATTCAATCTTGTATCTTCATAGTCTTGGAGTCCGGCCGTGACGATAGTCCGGCTATCCGGACACCCCCTAGTCCGGGACTCCCTCAGCGTGCCCCCGCGATCCATAGATCGATCTTGGCTATCCTACTTTGGTTTCCAGTATGTCTCGCAGGTCCTGCGTATTGCCCCGGGCCGTAGTGTATTGGCGTCGGGGTGCGGGCTGGTATTCGGGCTGATACGCTGTTTTATCTCGGCCACGAGGTGGCCAGTCAGCCTCTCCTGTGCTGGTAGTGTAGGCTCTAGGGCCTCCTCCTCAAGTTGAGGTAGCAACTTGTGCTTTGGGTAACCTTTGGTGGAGCGCTCGAGTCCGTATTCCTCGGCTTCCAGGACCTCGGTCCATCTGCCTGTGAGGAGATCTGGATCAGCTTGGAGCTGCTGCCGCTTCTTCTTCAGGCTTCTTGCAGTGGCTATAAGCCGGCGCTTGAAGCGCTCCTGCTCTATGGGATCCTCAGGCACGCCGAATTCATCGTCGCCGAGGCTCACCTCGTCTTCGGAGAGAGGCATATAATTGTCATCCTCCAAGTCTCCGTCCGTCGCCTGTTCATTTGGGCTAGCTTGCCCGCCTTCCTGTTCGGCCTGCTCGAAGGTAGGCTGATCGGGATTGTATTCATCTTTTGGCACCATCCGGATTGTTTTCGTCTCCTGTGCCGGTATTGCTGTGGCGGGGCTTAGAGCGGCGCCGATGACGCCCATGCTTTGATTGCTTCCCTAAGGGGTTATCCTCTATTGCCTCATCGCCATTGTTTTCTTTGGTGGTGTCCACTATATATATATATATATATATATATATATATATATATATATATATATATATATATATATATATATATATATATATATATATATATATATATATCATATGAGGAGGTGGCTGTCCGTGCCCCGTAAGGCGTGGTTCCTATTCTTCTCCTGCTTCGTCGTCCATACCGTTGATGTCTTCGGAGTCGAAGTCAAGCACGTCGGTTAAATCATCGACAATGGCAATAAAGTGGGTGGTGGGTGGGTAACGAATTTCTTCGTCATCTGCTTCCCACTCGAACCGGACATAGTTCGGCCAAGAGTCTCCTGACAAAGAGAGAGACCTTAATGAATTCAGCACGTCACCGAAGGGCGAGTGCTGAAAGATATCCGCAGCGGTGAACTCCATTACCGGAGCCCAACCGGATTCGATGGGCCCGGATGCGCGCGGTCCGGAACCTACGGCCGGAGACAAGTCCGGGGGTCCGGTGACACAGATTTCCTTAGAGGTGGAGTCTGTGTTCGGCTCCAACGCCGATGAGTATGCCACCTCCATGGAGGGGTCCATCCACCCGTCCTCGGACGACGCGATCTGCCCCGGATTTAGGTCCGGAGCTGCTGCAGGTGCGATATCCCGAATACTGTCCGACAGCAGATCTAAGTCGTGCTCATCGTGACCGTTCGGCGCTCCTGACGTAGGCCCAAATCCATCGAAGATCAAGTCTCCGCGGATGTCGACCGTGTAATTCAAGTTTCTGAACCTGACCTGATGGCCAGGGGCGTAGCTGTAGATCTGCTCCAGATGGCCAAGGGAATTGGCCCGCAGTGCGAAGCCGCCGAATACGGAGATCTATGTGGGGAGAAAAGTCTCACCCTGGACCGCATCGTTGTTGATGATTGAAGGAGCCATCGAGCCTTACAGCAATGACACAGAGGAACTCTCAATGAAAGCACCAATGCCGGTGTCAAAACTGGCGGATCTCGGGTAAAAGGTCCCGAACTGTGCGTCTAAGGCTAATGGTAACAGGAGGCTGGGGACATGATGTTTACCCAGGTTCGGGCCCTCTCGATGGAGGTATACCCTACTTCCTGATTGATTGATCTTGATGATATGAGTATTACAAGAGTTGATCTACCATGAGATCGTAGAAGCTAAACCCTACAAGCTAGCCTATGATTATGATTGTTGTTGTCCTACGGACTAAACCCTCTGATTTATATAGACACCGGAGGAGGCTAGGGTTACACAGAGTTGGTTACAGAGAAGGAGATCTAACGTCCGAATCGCCAAGCTTGCCTTCCACGCAAAGGAGAGCCCCATACGGACACGAGACGGAGTCTTCAATCTTGTATCTTCATAGTCCAACAGTCCGGCCAAAGTATATAGTCCGGCTGTCCGGATACCCCCTAATCCAGGACTCCCTCACCACCCAACATATTTATCAATGTAATCTTCTTTATTGTGGCAAGAATATTAAGATCCATGAGATTCAAAAGAAAAGTTTAATATTGACATAAAAATAATAATACTTCAAGCATACTAACAAAGCAATCATGTCTTCTCAAAATAACATGGCCATAGAAAGTTATCCCTACAAAATCATATAGTCTGGCTATGCTCTATCTTCACCACACAAAATATTTAAATCATGCACAACCCCGGTTTCAGCCAAGCAATTGTTTCATACTTTAGTATTCTCAAACCTTTTCAACTTTCACGCAATACATGAGCGTGAGCCATGGATATATCACTATAGGTGGAATAGAATGGTGGTTGTGGAGAAGAAAAAAAAGAAGGAGATAGTCTCACATCAACTAGGCATATCAACGGGCTATGGCGATGCCCATCAATAGATATCAATGTGAGTGGGTAGGGATTGCCATGCAACGGATGCACTAGAGCTATAAGTTTATGAAAGCTCAGAAAGAAACTAAGTGGGTGTGCATCCAACTCGCTTGGTCACGAAGACCTAGGGAAATTTGAGGAAGCCCATCATTGGAATATACAAACCAAGTTCTATAATGAAAAATTCCCACTAGTATATGAAAGTGACAACATAGGACACTCTCTATCATGAAGATCATGGTGCTACTTTGAAGCACAAGTGTGGTAAAAGGATAGTAACATTGCCCCTTCTCTCTTTTTCTCTCATTATGTTTTTGCTTTTTTTTGGCCTTCTCTTTTTTTGGCATTTTTATTTTATTTTATTTTTTCGTCCGGAGTCTCATCCCGACTTTTGGGGGAATCATAGTCTCCATCATCCTTTCCTCACTGGGACAATGCTCTAATAATGAAGATCATCACACTTTACAACTCGATACTTAGAACAAAATATGACTCTATATGAATGCCTCCGGCGGTGTAACGGGATGTGCAATGAATCAAGAGTGACATGTATGAAATAATTATGAAAGTTGGCTTTGCCACAAATACGATGTCAACTACATGATCATGCAAAGCAATATGACAATGATGAAGCGTCTCATAATAAACGGAATGGTGGAAAGTTGCATGGCAATATATCTCGGAATGCCTATGGAAATGCCATAATAGGTAGGTATGGTGGCTGTTTTGAGGAAGGTATATGGTGGGTGTATGGTACCTGCGAAAGTTGCGCGATACTAGAGAGGCTAGCAACGGTGGAAGGGTGAGAGTGCATATAATCCATGGACTCAACATTAGTCATAAAGAACTCACATACTTATTGCAAAAATCTACAAGTCATCAAAACCAAGCACTACGCGCATGCTCCTAGGGGAAGGGTTGGTAGGATTTAACCATCGCGCGATCCCGACCTCCACTCATAAGGAAGACAATCAATAAATAAATCATGCTCTGACTTTATCACATAACTGTTCACCATACGTGCATGCTACGGGAATCACAAACTTTAACACAAGTATCTCTCAAATTAACAATTACTCCATTATCATGACTCTAATATTACCATCTTCATATCTCAAAACAAATGTAAGGAATCAAACTTCTCATATTATTCAATGCACTTTATATGAAAGTTTTTATTGTATCCCTCTTGGATGCCCATCATATTAGGACTAATTTTATAACCCAAGAAAATTACCATGATGTTCTAAAAGACTCTCAAAATAATGTAAGTGAAGCATGAGAGTTCAAAAATTGCTTCAAAATAAAACCACCGCCATGCTCTAAAAAGATATAAGTGAAGCACTAGAGCAAAGACAAACTACTCCAAAAGATATAAGTGAAGATCAATGAGTAGTCAAATAATTATGTAACTATGTGAAGACTCTCCAACATTTAAGAATTTCAGATCTTAATATTTTATTCAATCAGCAAGCAAAACTAAATAAAATAAAAGGACGCTCCAAGCAAAACACATATCATGTGGTGAATAAAAATATAGCTCCAAGTAAAGTTACCGATGAACGAAGACGAAAGAGGGGATGCTTTCCGGGGCATCCCCAAGCTTAGGTTCTTGGTTGTCCTTGAATATTACCTTGGGGTGCCTTGGGAATCCCCAAGCTTAGGATCTTGCCACTCCTTATTCCATAGTCCATTGAATCTTTACCCAAAACTTGAAAACTTCACAACACAAAACTCAACAGAACATCTCATAAGCTCCGTTAGTATGAGAAAATAAATCATCACTTTTGGTGCTGTTGTGAACTCATTCTAAATTAATATTGGTGTAATATCTACTGTATTCCAACTTCTCTATGGTTCATTTCATCCGATACAACTCATAGATTCATCAAAATAAGCAAACAACACATAGAAAAACAGAATCCATCAAAAACAGAATAGTCTGTAGTAATCTGTAACTCACGAATACTTCAGTAACTCAAAAAATTCTGAAATAAGTTGGTGTACGTGAGGAATTTTTATATTAATCTTCTTAAAAAAGAATCAACTCAAAAGCACTCTTCTGTTAAAAATGACAAATAATCTCGTGAGCGCAAAAGTTTCTGTTTTTCAGCAAGATCAAATCAACTTTCACCCAAGTCTTACCAAAGGTCTTACTTGGCATTTTATTGAAACAAAAGCTATAAAATAAGATTACTACAGTAGATTAATCATGTGTACACACAATAAAAGTAGGGGTAAATGTTTGTTTGTCTCCCAACAAGTGCTTTTCTTTAATGCCTTTTAGCTAGGCATGATGATTTCAATGATGCTCGTATGAAAGATATGAATTGAAACACAATGAGAGCATCAGGAAGAATATGACTAGCACATTTAAGTCTACCCCACTTCCTATGCCTACGGATTTTGTGATAAAACAACTTATGGGAACAAGAATCAACTAGCATAGGAAGGCAAAACGAGCATAACTTCAAAACTTTCAACACATAGAGAGGAAGCTTGATATTATTGCAATTCCTACAACCATATATTCCTCCCTCATAATAATTTTAAGTAGCATTATGAATGAACTCAACAATATAACTATAACATAAAGCATTCTTTTCATGAGCCACAAGCATAGAAATTTAAGTACTCTCCACATAAGCAAACTTCTTCTCATGAATAGTAGTGGGAGCAAACTCAACAAAATAACTATCATGTGAGGCATAATCCAATTGAAAATTAAAATCAAGATGACAAGTTTCATGGTTATCATTATTCTTTATAGCATACGTATCATCACAATAATCATCATAGATAGCAACTTTGTTCTCATAATCAATTGGATCCTCTTCCGAAATAGTGGATTCATCACTAAATAAAGTCATGACCTCTCCAAATCCACTTTCATAATTATCACAATAAGATTAAACACCTCCAAAATTGTGGGATCGTTACTTTATTAAGTTTACACTCTTCCAAACCCAATTTTCATCAATATAATTATCATAAATAGGAGGCATGATTTCATCATAATAAATATTCTCATCAAAAGTTGGGGGACTAAACATATCATATTCATTAAACATAGCATCCCCAAGCTTGTGGCTTTGCATATCATTAGCATCATGGATATTCAGAGAGTTCAAACTAAAAACATTGCAATCATGCTCATCATTCAAAGATTTAGTGCCAAACATTTTCTTGCATTCTTCCTCTAGCAATTGAGCACAATTATTGGAATCCTTATTTTCATGAAAGACATTAAAAAGATGAAGCATATGAGGCAACCTCAATTCCATTTTTTTGTAGTTTTCTGGAATAAACTAAAAAAGTGATAAAACAAGAAACTAAAAGATTCGATTGCAAGATCTAAAGATATACCTTCAAGCACTAACCTCCCCGGCAACGGCGCCAGAAAAGAGCTTGATGTCTACTACGCAACCTTCTTCTTGTAGACGTTTTTGGGCCTCCAAGTGCAGAGGTTTGTAATGGATGACCTAAGGTTTATCAATCCATGGAAGGCATAGGATGAATATGGTCTCTCTCAAACAACCCTACAAACAAATAACAAAGAGTATCTTGTGTCCCGAACACACCGAATACAATGGTAAATTGTATAGGTGCACTAGTTCCGCGAAGAGATGGTGATACAAGTGCAATATGGATGGTAGGTATAGGTTTTTGTAATCTGAAAATATAAAAACAGCAAGGTAGCTAGCGATAAAAGTGAGCGAAAACGGTATTGCAATGCTAGGAAACAAGGCCTGGGGTTCATACTTTCACTAGTGCAAGTTCTCTCAACAATGATAACATAACTTGATCATATAACAATCCCTCAACATGCAACAAAGAGTCACTCCAAAGTCACTAATAGCGGAGAACAAACGAAGAGATTATTGTAGGGTACGAAACTACCTCAAAGTTATTATTTCCGATCAATCCATTGGGCTATTCCTATAAGTGTCACAAACAGCCCTAGAGTTCGTAGTAAAATAACACCTTAAGACACACATCAACCAAAACCCTAATGTCACCTAGATACTCCAATGTCACCTCAAGTATCCGCGGGTTTGATTATAAGATATGCATCACACAATATCAGATTCATCTATTCAAAACAACACAAAGAACTTCAAAGAGTGCCCCAAAGTTTCTACCGGAGAGTCAAGACGAAAACGTGTGCCAACCCCTATGCATAAGTTCACAAGGTCACTGAACCGCAAGTTGATCACCAAAACGTACATCAAGTAGATCACGTGAGTATCCCATTGTCACCACATATAAGCACATGCAAGACATACATCAAGTGTTCTCAAAGCCTTAAAGACTCAATCTGATAAGATAACTTCTAAGGAAAATCTCAATCCATTACAAGAAGGTAGAGGGGGAGAAACATCATAAGATCCAACTATAGTAGCAAAGCTCGCGGTACAACAAGATCGTGCCATATCAAGAACACGAGAGAGAGAGAGAGAGAGAGAGAGAGAGAGAGAGAGAGATCAAACAGATAGCTACTGGTACATACCCTCAGCCCCGAGGGTGAAGTACTCCATCCTCGTCATGGAGAGCGCAGGGATGATGAAGATTGCCACCGGTGATGGATCCCCCCCTCTGGCAGGGTGCCGAAACAGGGTCCGGGTTAGGTTTTCGTGGCTACAGAGGCTTGCGGCGGCAGAACTTCCGATCTAGGTTTTGTTCAGGAAGTTTGGGGATTTATAGGAGGGGTTGGCGTCGGTTTCACGTCAGGGGGCCCCACAGGGAGTCCACGAGGCAGGGGGCGCGCCCTCCACCCTCGTGGGGCCCTCAAGACTCTCCTCCGATAGCTTTTCGTTCTAGTATTTTTATATTTTCCAAAAATATTCTCCGTTGATTTTCAGCGCATTCCGAGAACTTCTATTTCTGCACAAAAACACCACCACGATAGTTCTGCTGAAAACAACGTCAGTCCGGGTTAGTTCTAACCAAATCATACCAAAATCATGTAAACATATTATAAACATGGCATGAATACTTGCCCCTTTGCATGTTTTGATTTTGTTCCTTGCATGTGTTTGTATATGTTGTGCTTCAAACTTGCTTATCTTGAGTAATCAATTTTGCGTATGTTGGTTTGCACATCATGTACATGTGTGTCGTATGTTGAGCCTTTGTGAATCTTGTTTGTATCTCAGTTGGCTATTGTGAGAGATTAATGGAACATCCCATTTTGGGGGAGGGATGTGCTTTGTGCACTTCACAATCCTATAAATGTGTGTACATGAGGAATACCAACTAGTATTGATATTACAAGATTATCTAGGATCGCTATGTGGTATGTCTAATCATGAGAAATTCAAATTCTAAATTGTCCATTAATTATCTCTTGTTGGATCTTTATTTTGCCTCTTGTTTATCTTTAATTGGTATCACATTATGCGGGAGTAATATGCTATGTGTATATTACTAGCCTAGAAAATGTGTACATTTGAGATATTGTCACCTAGAGTTGATACTGTAAATTATCTTGTTCCTAGGTGTCATGTTAGCTCTACAAGTTGCAAGTTGCTTATGGGTTTGGTGTGAAGATGATGTCGGATATCCTTGCTATCTACCACCGGGAATTATTTCCATTTACTTCTTGTCTTTTGTAAATTGGTACTCTCTTGTGTGGTAGAATTTATTGATCATCTTTACATTGGCTTTTGCTTTTATTTGCCTTTTCTCTTGCCAAGTAATGTATCAACTCCCTTTGTCTTCATACCACTTGTGGATCTTGTTCATTTCTTGATCTTGTCTAGTGTTTTCTAGATATAGTGAAAATGGTGATCCCACCTTGTGCATTTTGTATTCAAATGCAAATTATCTATAATGCACTAGTCTTGGGGGAGCTATCCTATTTTCTATAAAACACTCATCTTGCGATCCTTATAAAGTGTGTGTTGGTGGAAGGCAAGCTGTTTTATTTTTGGTACTTTGTGCCATCATGAAACTTTGTAGAGAGCTTGGTTTGTTTGGAACCATCCTCTCTTTTGGGAGTTTGATATCTTTTATTTAGCGTGTTTCAATGGATATCTCATTCCTTTATGTATCTTTAATGATATCTTCCAAGTGATGATTTCTCCATTTGGTATCCTTTTTCACTTGGCTTTTCTTTTTCATTTGGTATCGGTTCTTGAAAGTTTTGAGCATGCATATTTACTTCATGTATTTTCTTGGGCATGCTATCTTTCTTTGACCCAATATATAAGGGAAACTCCACCAAGTCTCAAATTGGATGAGATGTGCATGAAATTCATTTTCATATCTATATGCACATATTTATGTGGAGTTTGTCCTATGTATTGGTGTTTCTAACTATTTGGTCCCAATGAGTTTGGGTACCGTTTAGTTTGTGTTGTTCTTCTAGGAACATTTGGAGATGCATTGGATGCTCGGCTCACTCACAAGGAAGGTGTTGTCACCATGTGCTTATTGGAGTCAAGCTAGGATGATCAATGAACTACTGTCTACCTTCAATTGGTATATACTACATCCTTCCAATGGTATCTCGGTAACAAGTATCATCATCTACTTCATGCACACATTTCTTGCATCGACCTTGTCTAGGTTGTATCATGACATGTAATTCATTCTTTCTTGTGATACTTGGTTCCTTCCTCAAAGCATCCCAACAATGATCTCTTGTTGCTAGTTGTGATGTCTTTGATGCTCGTGTGGTTGGAACTCATTTATATACGATAAGACCATATCTAGCCATGTGTTATGCCTTCAAGAAAATATCTTATTGGTATATTTATGACTTCCATGTGGATATCTTATTCCTTCCTTTTTTTAACTATTTTGTGTGTGCATCCTACTTTGTGGATTGATATCATCATGATCTTCATCTACCTAGAATCTTATACACTTGAGAGAAGTTACATCTATAGTTGATATCCTTATTCTTTCACGTCCACCTTTCCTTGGTAGTTATGTGTGAAAGGATTTATCTTGAGTGCGGATCTTATATCGTTGCATCTTGATGCACTCTGTTGTGGTGAAGATATTTTTTCTCTTGCTTATCTTTACGAGGCTTTGCCATCTTAATTGGTATCCCTCGTCTTGATGAGGCCTTCATCTTCTATCTTTACCATGGGTTTTACGCAAGCTTTGTTGTTATCATTTTAGTGAGCTTGTGAACCCATTTGCTAGTTGGGTGTGTGTGGAGAGGACATGTCATGCACCGGGTATCTCATTTTTCCAAGACTATGTTGATGCTTAATGCTCATCCTTATTTTAGTCTTCTCAAGTGCTTTGCCATGACTCACACACATCATTTTGGTTGAGCATATTATTAGTTGCCTCTTTTACATGATTGCTCAACCATTTGTTTGTTGCAAGTGCTAGGATTTATTTCCTATATGCTCACTTGCACTTGTTGTAACTTGTAAGTTTCTATTGATTTTGGGGGAGCTATGATCCTATTTTGTGCACTTTGTATCCAAATACAAATATTCTCATGTGTGCACAAATCATGGGGAGCTTCTCTAGTTTCTTTAGAACACTCCTTTGCTCATATCATAATATCCTTTATTCATGTGGCTCGTAGGATCTTTGGTTTAGTTGGTTCAATTGATATCCTTTGATTGCTTGCTTCAATTGGTATCTTTCGATTGCTTGATTGCTTGTCTCTCTCTTTGTTATGTCCTTGTGGCATATCATTCTTTAGCAATCTTTGTGCCTCAATATAGTTTGTGTTCCTCCAAGTATTTACCTTTGGATATTTGTATGGAATTCCACTATCTTGTTGAGAAATACACAATTTATGGAGGAACACTTTTTATATTGGCCTTCTAAAATTTTCGCCCATTTTGGCAATCGATGCCAATGGGGGAGAAGTTTCAGAGTTTTGTGGAGAAGGTTTTCCGAATCTTCTCCTTGCTTTGGTTTTGTTCCCAAGCATTTGCATCTCATTCTCCTACATCATTGGTTGTTGCATTGCATGGTGATGCATAATTCCTTATATAAACTCTCTCGAAAGTGATTGTCATCAATTACCAAAATGGGGGAGATTGAAAGGACATGCGGTGCCCCCATGTGTGGTTTTGGTAATTGATGACTTTCTCTATGGACTAATCGTTGCATTGAGTTATATTTGAAGGATTTCCCATAGGCATTTCTTTCAGTACATGTGTTGGTTTCAAGGAGTTTATGAGTTGACCAAGGTGGTATTAAGGAATTATCCAAAGATTGGTCATAGAGTTGGAAAGAGTCAAGGTTGATCAAGACTAAGTATAGAGAGTAATTCAAGTTGATCATCACACAAAGCATAGAAGATACACCGAGTGGGATCAAGTGATCTCATGGTATGGTAAGCATTGTCAATTGTGCTTTGTGTACTAACCCATGGTCTATGTGAGAGTTCTATGTAGGGTTAGGTACGTGTTCATGGGCTTGCGTCAAGAGGAAGATATCACTCAACCAATGGAGAGGATGATATCAAGCGGTGATCATCATCAAGATTGTCGTGCGCAAGTTCAAGTGGAACATCACGAAGAGATCAAGTGCTTGATGCTTGCCATTCATTGTGGTGTCAATGGACTTGTAAAGATGTGCCGAAGAGTGGCTCACCCATTGAAAGTGCAAGTGGAACTTATACTATATTTTGGTGTAATGACAATGTTGTTAGTTGAACTAATATCAGTTTCTAAAGTTTATCTCAGGATATTGGTTCCAAGTGCTCCTTGATGGAGATGTGCGACCCCCCCATTTCAAAAAGGACAAAGGCGTGGTCTTCCGGTGCTTCGAAGGTTTTAGTTTTTGGTTTGCTTCGAGTCATAGGAAATATCGCACTATTAAGAGGGGTTTGTGTGGATGAAATTTGTGTGGGAATGCCATTGCCTAACCTTATACACTTAGCCTACCCACTCCTACCACCTCAAATCCTAGTGTGTGTGTGCTTGTGGTACTCAGATAGTTTGTGACAAAAAGTTACTGGGTACCCCGTCGCACGGGGTCTTTGGACCCCCCGCGCACGGGGTACTGTGCAAACTCTCTGAGTACCCACTACTAGGGAAAACCCTAGCAGTAGCGCGGGTTTTGTGCTCACTAGTAGCATGGGAGGTCGCGCTACCAAATAAACTCAAACATGGTGGCTTCAGCCACCGCTCTCTCTTGAGGGTTGTGTCCGTGTTTGCTTCGTGTGTGTGGTGTGTTGTTTTTCTTGTCTTTTCTCTCTAGTTTTTTTTGTTTGGTGTTTTCTCGTTTCTCTTCTGGTACAAGTGCTCCACATATACCCTTCTCGTAGTGATAGGACTTATCTTGCAGCGTATTCAAAAATATAGACTGAGTGCCTTGTGAAGAAGGGGTAAGAGTCTACACTCAGCCCTTGCCTCACAAAGTCCCTCATGTCAAATATTCCTGAATACCCCGTGCCCACGGGCTTGTACAGTGCGCACGGGGACCCCGTGCCTGTAACATCCCAAAATTCTAAATTTTGGAATGTTATAATAAATAGATAGATTTGTTTGTTTGTTTGAATTGTTGTGTGATTGATTGAGTGAAATTTGAAACTTTTTGAAAGTTAAATGAGCGGGAATAAAAGGACTTTCCCAAACTTTCATTTTTGCTTTCTGATCTCCGTGAATTCAAATATTTTTCATCACAAAACCCTGGAGAGAAGACGACATGACTTCTTCCATTTATTTAAATGACAAGGGGTGTTGAAAATATTTTCCAATTCTGAAACTTTATGCAACTCAATGATTTTCACGAGCGAAGATAAAATGACTTCTTCAAAACATATGAAATATGAGTTGGGAGTTTTAAAAGAATTAAATTCAAAGTTCTTTTGAATTTATTTCCAATTTGGAGTTATTTGAGTTTTATTCAAATTATTCAAATTAACCTTTAGAGACCAAACCCTTGTTATACACCTACGTTAGATGCGATGATTTGTGAGCTGTCATTTGTTTGATCTTTTCCGACAGCCACAAAGTAAAACCCGTTTCTTGAAAAACTATTGTTTGTATTGTGTGTATATCCCTCCCCACCTCTCTCATATCTCATCCCAAAACTTTTGGACCCCATAGATGATGAATGAAGTTGGACTGATATTCTCTGGATCAAGACTCACCGGAGGCGAGCTATGGATTCGAACATGGAGAATCACTGGGAGCAATTTGGTTTCAAGGAAGAATGAAGTATCTTACGCTCTTCAAGACTTTGAAGGAAGTGCTGCAACCTGGTGGAAAATGCATCAAGCCATACAAGGATTTAATGGAGCAAGAACTTGGGAGGAATTCAAGAAGACTCGACAAGATCTCGTCTTATCCGAAGCACCATGATACACCAAGAAATAAACCTTGTGCCTGCAAGATTTATGGAGAAATAGGACACACCTGTGGAGGAACACAAGGATGGATGCCCTCATTGTGAGGAGAAACACCCGGTGAGGAATGCCCAACTAGTCAGTGACTTGTTTCTTGTGTGAAGGAACCACCCATTACCCGACTCGGTGTCACATTTACCCCATGGTGCAACAAACTATTCAGAGCAGGAAGAAGGAATGAAAGAAGCCCTCCGAGAAGTTATGAAAAACCTGTGATGAAGGAATGTGTTGAAGACCCTGATGGAGAAGGCCTCAACAGATTTTTACTCCAATGCCTGCTATTCATGTGGAGAAGAAGGACATTTTTTACAGTATTGCACCAAGGAAAGAAAAGAGTATCTGGGATACTTCCCGACTGAAGCAGTGGAGTTTGATCCACGGGGAATAGAACGTTTGATCAGAACGAAGAAACCCAGGAAGAGAAAACAAAGACACCCTCAGAACAACCCAATTTCTGCAAAGAGGGACAAGAGTCATATTACCGTCGGGCATTATGCCAATCATTGTCTCGAAAGGAAGCAAGGAACTCAAGGAGCAGGCACCATCTCCAAGAAGCCCAAAGGCTTATCGAAAGTTATGTGTTTTCATTGCAAGGAAGCAGGACATTATGCTACTAAATGTCCCGACAAGATGAAAGCTGGAGTTGAGTAGTTGGAATTTTGATATTGGAAACAAGAGTAGTAGAAAACAATTTCATGTTTATGAGTACAATAAGTTGAGTTATGTAATGGGTGCTCAGAGTTTGTAATGGATTCATGAAATCAATAAAGTTAAGGTGACATGTTTTCATATGTTTAATTGTAGGAGTTGTTACTCGTGAACAAAGATTTTCACCATTTTCGAGGATATGAGAAATATGGTCTATGGATGGATTTGTGAATTTCATTTTTAGGGTGGTAGTACCCGTGAAGAAGACTAGACTAATGGATAAGAAAATATATATTCCATGGACTGTAGTTCAAGGAAAAAAAGTTGGAGTTTTGCTTTTGATATGATGGTATGAAGAAGCAGTACTACCTGGATTTAAAGGAGGTGTAATATGGAACAAGAGAGTTACTCCAAGGATGAGTTAAAGCTGCACTAGTGTTGAAGTGGGCCATAACCCACAGGCCCAGGATTTTTAAAAGGAACAGATGTAACCTTGATGAAGGAAGAAATTTGGAAGAATCGGTGATTCAATCAAGATACGCTTCGTAGGAGGTTACGCAAAACCCGAGAGTGGTGAAGTAACGATAGATGTTTTGTTCAGCTTGCAGAATCAATGGAATTATCCGAACTGAGTTTGTTGAGAAGAGAAATTCTGCAATGCTTGTGAGGATGACCGAGTGTTAGAATGCGAGATTCGCTAAACCATGTACAAGGTAATGATTTAAAAGGGATGGATTGATCACCATACCGACTTACTCTTATTATTCGCTTTGCTATATGGGATGGAAAAATCTGAGTGACTTACCTATAGTAGAGAGACGACGATCAAAACCTTGTTTAAACCTTAGAAAGGTATAGGTATTTTTCCCTTGTACACGGCAGTTGTTGCCAACCGTAGGTTATACGGTGAGTTTCAACCTGCACCCGCTTTTCGTAGGGAAACCATAAATCGTTGACCACCATGAGATACCGATATTTGTTTAGAATTGGCGCCAGACCCGTCAGCTATGAAGACCCAGTCTCGGAATAACCTTACCAAGATGAAAGGACAAAAGAATTGAGGAAAAGGTTATGCCACTACCGGAAGAGCCCAGAGAAGGAATTATCCTAAATATCTGAGAAGACCGACACTGCCAGCAATAAGGATAGAGTATCTGAGTTTTGATGGAACCGTAACAATGCTTCTAAGGGTGGTAGCACCCTGCACCCGGAGACGATCGATGGATTTTGAAGACCCCAAACCTAACCCATTTCTTTCTAGCCTCTCCGAATCTCGAGGACGAGATTCATTTTAAGGATGGTAGATTTGTAACATCCCAAAATTCTAAATTTTGGAATGTTATAATAAATAGATAGATTTGTTTGTTTGTTTGAATTGTTGTGTGATTGATTGAGTGAAATTTGAAACTTTTTGAAAGTTAAATGAGAGGGAATAAAAGGACTTTCCCAAACTTTCATTTTTGCTTTCTGATCTCCGTGAATTCAAATATTTTTCATCACAAAACCCTAGAGAGAAGATGACATGACTTCTTCCATTTATTTAAATGACAAGGGTTGTTGAAAATATTTTCCAATTCTGAAACTTTATGCAACTCAATGATTTTCACGAGCGAAGATAAAATGACTTCTTCAAAACATATGAAATATGAGTTGGGAGTTTTAAAAGAATTAAATTCAAAGTTCTTTTGAATTTATTTCCAATTTGGAGTTATTTGAGTTTTACTCAAATTATTTTTCTCCAAAACAAAATATATGGAAAATAGGGTAACATGATTCCCTACATCAGAAAATTGAGAGAAATTAATTTGAAGTCATTTTGGTATTTTAAAATGATTTTTATTGGACCAGTAGCACTGTGTGAATTATTCAAATTTGTGTGGATTTTATTTGACATTATAATAATGTTCATCTTGTAGGAAATATTTTTCTGCAAATTTTGATATATTATATGCCTATATAAAAGTTTTAATTATTTTGTTTTTGTTTTAGTTCTGTGAAATTTTGTTAAAAAAAATATGTAGCGCCTTGGGCCAAAGGCCCAAGTCACGACCAGCCACTGCCAAGGCTAAGGCCAAGGCCATCGCACGCACACACCTAGGGGCCAGGAGCCCAGGTTTTTTATTCTTTTACAAATCCTAGTAGGATTTGATCCTGTTCGTTATTCCGCTTATTCCGATTTGTTTCAGATCTTTTCCCTTTTGTTTCCTAATCCTACTATAATTCTTGTCCCTACTCCAAGCAAAAACCTCCCTCCCCACTATAAATACCCAAGCACCCCCTCCAACACATCAAACCAACACCTCTCCTCTCCTCTCCTCTCCTCTCCTCTCCAGCAGAAGAAGAAGTAACACCACCGCCGCCGCCAAGTGCCGCCTGTCGCGCCTCGACCTCTCCTGAGGTTTATATGATCTCCTCTCCACCGTCCCGTGATCTCCTTTCCTCTAGGAGCAACCGCAACATCGGATCCGATCTTCTTCCCCAACTCCGACGACTACTCGGTGAGATCCATGAAATCCCATAATTCATTTTTTCAAAAATAGCAATCTTAGAAAATTCATATCTTTTAGAGTTTTTAGTATTTTTGAGTGATTCCAATTGCTATGTGTCACAAATTTGCTGAAGTTTCTGTTAGTGTCTCTGGATTTCAAATTTGAGTAGTTTAAGTTTGAATTTGATAAATTTTGTTCAGATTAGTATTTTGGCCATAACTTGAGTTTAAAATAGGTTTTAATTAATTCTTTTTGCTCCTGGTCTCTAGGACCTTTGTTTATCCAGTAGTATTTAGTAATTTATTTCTAGGTTAATTTAAATTAGGTTTTTAGCAAAACTGTACTGTTTTATTATTAGTTCTGTTTTAGCTTTTTCTTTATTGTTTTTATTAGTTTTAAATTATTTATTTTTGTCACTTTTGACAAAATTAGTTGTGTTTCTGTTAGACAACAGGAGAAAATTTATTTTTATTTTAAAAATTTATTTTCCTTAGTTTTGTATGAAACCTTCTATAGGTCATAGTTAGAGTTTTATAAAAGCTTTTTATTTGTTTCTTTTTGCAAATAAAATTTTATGGAAAAAATACTTTCTGTTAAATTAGTTATTTTACATTTTATTTTCTGTTAATTTATTAGTTTAGTATTTTAATTGTTGTTAAGTTTTTACTTGCGGCAACTATATTAGATGTTTGTAGCAAAGTCATAGATCTTCGTTAGTAGTTTTTCTTTGTAGTTTTATTTGAAGTTTCTTTTGATTTTGTTTGAGTTTTATTATCGATTTTCCTTGCTGTTTTAATTGTTATTTCGAGTGCTAAAATTGTTTGCTAGGATGTTTGCTTATGTGAATGCTATGTTTGACTATATAGATTTTCAACGGAGTGACGATTAGTTCTACCAAGTCATTTTCTGACAGCGTTGTTATCTTCATCAAGTTTTACCAGGCAAGTTCACTTTGACCATGCTTTCATACCTATGTTTTATTGCATTTAGTGGCATCTTTGCAACAACCCTCCAAGAGTGATATTGAATCCTTGTAGTTGAGTAGTATGCATGAGGTAGGAACCCATCACCCTGTTACCAAGCCCGGACGTTATTTATTTTAATGCTACGCTATTGTAGACGGGTTGGTATGAGTGCTCGGAGTGGTGTGAGAATGGAGGATCTACGCCAATGACGATAACTCCATGATGGAATCTGCAAGGACTGCATCTTCAAGGCCTCAAGACTTCAAGACTCGAGACAAGAATTCAATACACACTCACTCTGGGTGAAGGATGGTTGACGGGCACCTGGAGAAACCAGTGGTTGGCGGGATGCATGGAGAAGCGCCATGACATCTTGCGGAAAGCTTCACCCAGACTCAAAGAGACGGAAGAATACTTCATGCCCGGAAGCTTACCTGTGCAACCGCAAGTCACTATGGGCTCGCTTGGTTGACCTCGCCAGACTGGCTGGGACGGTGCTAGCAGATGTAGAACTACGGTAGGATTGGATGAGCACCGGACAGTGGTCAGAGGAACTCTTCGGAAGACCATGTTTCGGTCGTCTTATTCTCAAACACCCTGAAGTACGAGAACGTAAAAAGAGGGATCGAATCTTGCGGGTAAAGTTTACAAACCTCTGCAGAGGGTTAAAACCTAATCAATTAGCCGTGTCCCCGGTTACGGACAATTTGAGCATCTGGACTTGGATCTATCTCGGAACTCTCAACACCGGATTGATAACTTAATTGTGGGCAACTTATGATGATTTTGGGCTATGAGACATCGGTTAGCGGAACCATGTCATGATAGAAAACTCCATAGTACAGACTTCATTTATTCCTTTGATGTAGGGAAAATAAAACCAGCTTTTACGCAAACAAAACTCAGATACAGAGCCACAAAGCCATACAGCATATAGTATAGTTTATCATCTGTTTCCTCTTATTGTGATCTTGCCGTACATTCAATGTAATCGACCTACACGGCTGCAACGTATCATGTTGCAGATATTTCCTCGACGAGTAAGAGTTACGATACTGAGGTTACGGTCTACACTCAACCCGCCGATGGCGCTGATGGGACTCCACACCCGTTGTTGTTTCCGCTGAGACATATGAGGTATATATCAGTTTTACGTTAATTATACATGTGATTGCACTTTGATATATACATTGATGTCTGTGTGTGCCAAAGATCTTGATCCAGGATGTCACAAAGAACACAGAGACTTGACCGTCTGAGGTCGGGTCGCTACAGTGCCCAAGGGACCCCCATGTGCACAGGGGTCACTTAGCCTGTGCGCATGGGGTCTGCGATTTCTGGCTCTGAAGAGGCAGGGCGTGGGGGGGGGGGTTCGGGCTCATTCCCATCTATTTTCCTCCTCCACTCCCCAGGAGGCCTCCAGCGCCACCGCCGTCGCCTCCGCTCGTCGGAGCTCCTCCAAGATTCGTCGGGTGTCTTGCTCCGTGGATCTTCTTCCAGATGGGGTCCTCCTCCGGTTGGTCCTGCCCCTTTTCTCTCTCTCCATGGATGCCTATCAAGTTTTCTAGCTCTAGGGTTTCCTTGCCCCTTAGATTAGTTTGGCCACACCATTGTCTCTAGGTAGTAATCAGGTGCATAGATCCTCTGGTCTCCCTGTTGCACCCACTCCCGGATCTTGATCTGGAAGTGGCTGCCGTTGGGAGACCCCCGTGTCCACGGGGTGTTTAACCCGAGGGCGCACGGGGCCCCGTGTCCACGGACTTGTACCGTGCACACGGGACCCCCGTGCCCATGGGGTCTGAACCCCGTGCGCACGGGCTATCCAGAATGTTTTACCTGATTGTCTATCTATCTCCTTGCCAATCCACCTTGCACTTGTACTCATTTGTGTTTCGTGCTTTGTGTTGTTGGGTGTTCGTGTGTTTCATATTCCGCTGACAAGAGGGCTGAGCTTCGTCACAAGCGCGCAAAAGGAGGATCCAAGGAATTCACCGTTGCTCACCGCCAGCTGTCTGGAGGCATGGGTCAGGGGTCTGGGTCTGGTCAGGGCCGTGTTTGCCTTGCAGCCTCAAAGCGGCCCGTTGTTGAGGCCTCTGATGGTTCTGAGGAAGAATATGACTCGCAAGACGATGCTCACTATGACAACCCCAATGATGATGAAGAGATAGAAGAATAAGATGATCGTGTTGATGAGGATGAAGAGGAGGAAGACGCGTCTAGTCCCGAGCAAGCCATTCCGGGCGGGCGTGACCTCTGGAATATGCCTCTTGCCAAGTGGACCAAGCCAGATATTTGGGCTGAGAGATATAGCGATCCTTATGCGGCTGCCACTGGTATGGGAGTGGATCCCCGCTTCAAGAACGAGTTTCAGCAAAGGGTCTATCATGAGCTTCTCATGACCACGTCAGAGAAGTTTGCTCCTCACAAGCAAGTCAACACTGAGAGTTTGCGTGACAATGATCATTTGTATCCCGGTGTGTACTCCGCTCTTGGAAGATTGGGTCTCATTCCATTTGTCACGTTCAACCATCCCTATAATGAAGATCTGGTGATGCAGTTCTTTGCCACTGTGTATTTCTCCAATGACTCTGCCCGCACCCTCACATGGATGTCCGAACACATCGGTGCTCTGCTCCTATGGCTAAGTTCTCTGAGATCATTCCCTGCCTGTTCATTGATGACAAGGCTGTATCTGATGAGTTTGGCAAGGTTCGAGAGAGTGGGAAGCACACTAAGGATGAGATTTCTTTTGCATACAAGCAAGAGAAGTCGTTTGTCACTGGGTTCATCAAGATCTCTTGCCCCTCTATGACACTATGCACCATATCCTAAGATATACCCTCACTCCAAAGGCAGGCGATTCTCATAACATTCGGAGTTCCATGCTAGATATATTTGTAATCTTCATCAGAAGAAGAAAGTGGATGTTCTGGATTTCATGTTCTAGGAGCTCCGTTAGTGTGTGCAAGAGAACAAGTCCTTGATCTATGCTCCATTCATACAGGCTTTGGTTGAGACCGTCTGTCCTGCCAAGTACATTGCCTCATTCAAGACCTCTGTTCCCAAGCGCAATTCCAACTGAACCCAAGCTGCTCCTGCTCTTATGTGCCTATCAAGAAGGGGCGCAACCCTCGGCCCGAGGATCGTGCTACTTTCACTCCAGGCATGTCTTCTACTGCACGGATCCCTCGTGGTAAGTCCAAGTCTGTTGGTTCTGAGGCCGTCTTTGCCAGGGGAGAGAAGAAGTCTCTGTTCAAGACCTTGAGCAACATGTTCAAGATGTGCCAGTCTATCCAGCACCGTCAGATTAAGGAAATCAACAAGGAGAAGCTTATGCGATGTGAGCAAAAGGCAGCTAGGGCCGCAGCCGGTGAGGAGGTCAATCCAGGGTCAGAGGACAACGACAGTGAGGCCACTGCTCGATATTTCCCGATGGCTGGGTGGCGTTTTGATGATGATTATGATGATGCCTTGAGCGCTCCTCCTCTTGTCTAGCGGGTCTGAGTGTCGCCATTTGTCTCCTTTTTGTTGTCTTGATGACAAAGGGGGAGAAGTGGTGTGTTCGTGTGTGTTCGTATGTGTGCGCTTTGCTTTGTGAGTGTTGAGATCTCAAGCCTCGTGTTTCTTGTTGTTGGTTGGTTTAGCTGGCTTGAGATACTCTTATTTACTTTCTGGTTGTGTGGTTGTGTAAGCTACTCAGGTGGTTGTGAGACTCTAGCCTTATTACTGAACTTGTTGTGCTCATCACATCGTGCTTATTATGTGTCTCACAATATTTGCTCACCACACTATGTCATGAGATCTAGGCACCGTCATAGGTTTATTATGTTTGATCTCATGTCTTGACATTAATGATCTTGGAGGAGCCTCCTATGTGTGTACTTGATGCATTCTCAAGCATTCCTTTTATCCGGGCACACATATAGGGGGAGCTACCATGATCATTTTTCCCCATGGCTTTCTATCTTTTTATCCTTGTTTGCCATGCTCTAACCAAATTGTCATCAATACACCAAAAAGGGGGAGATTGAAAGTGCAAGTGGCACTTATACTATATTTTGGTGTAATGACAATGTGGTTAGATGAACTAATATCGGTTTCTAAAGTTTATCTCAGGATATTGGTTCCAAGTGCTCCTTGATGGAGATGTGCGACCCCCCATTTCAAAAAAGACAAAGGCACGGTCTTCCAGCGCTTCGAAGGTTTTAGGTTTTGGTTTGCTTCGAGTCACAGGAAAGACCGCACTATTAAGAGGGGTTTGTGTGGATGAAAGTTGTGTGGGAATGGCATTTCCTAACCTTATACACTTAGCCTACCCACTCCTACCACCTCAAATCCTAGTGTGTGTGCTTGTGGTACTCAGATAGTTTGTGACAGAAAGTTACTGGGTACCCCGTGCGCACGGGGTCTTTGGACCCCCCGTGCACACAGGGTACTGCGTAACCTCTGAGTACCCCGTGCGCACGGGGTCTATTGGCACCCGTGCGCATGGGGTACTATGCAAACTCTTCGAGTATCCCTCGTATGATGGGGTCGTTTGACCCCATGCGCACGGGTTGTGCAAAACTCTCTGAGTACCCGTGCATGCGGGCTGACTTAGCCTGCAAGACGGGTCCAACGGGAAGATTCCCCACCCGGCCAAGAACACTATATAAAGCCTCTTCTTCCACCTCCAACCCCTAACCCTAATGTCTTGTTGAGATCCACCATTGCTACACCCCTTTTTGCTCAATACTCTCAATCCCTCCACCCAAACTTGTTGAAACTTTGGGGATTGGGAGAGCAAGACCCGATCTACAATTTGACCAAACCCAATCGCGTTCCCCGCAACATTTCTTCCCCATTGTCTTGTTACTCTTGGAGCTTGGGCTCCTAGGAGGCTAGAGGTTCCTCCGGAAGCTTCCTTGCTTGTGGTGTGCTCCGGAGAAGTTTGTAAAGGTGTGGTGGTCGCCTTCAAGACCAACCCTGAGTGATTCGAGGCTCATCCATTGGGGGTGACTCGAAGGAGATTACCGTGAGCCTTCGGTGGCGTTCCGCAAGCTTTGGCTCCGGCACCGCTCCAAACGGAGAGTAGCTCTTCCCCAAGGAAGAGTGAACTTTGGGATAAAATCCACATCCTCGTCTCACTTGTGGTTAATCCTTTCCCGCACCTTACTTTGTTGTTGTATGCTTGTTGGTTTGCTACTTAGTTTGTTACCTAGCATATTTATCTTGGAGCTTGCTTTCATATAGGTTGCATTCACCTAGTTGCATATCTAGCAAACTCTATTTATCTGCTAAGCCTTAAAAACGACAAGAAATATTAAAATTTGTAGTCTCCTATTCACCCCCCTCTAGTCGACCGTATCGATCCTTTCACCAATAGTGGAGTATGGGGGAGCAATCATCTAGTCTTCATCGACCCAACGCAATCAAGAAAGGTGGTCCAACTTGAGGGAGTCAAGATCGTCATCATCTAGCTCAAGTGGACTTCGTGCAAGGCAAAGGTTTGCCCTTGATAGGTTTTATATTTTACCGGTCTCATGGTGATAGTTTGGAGACCGGTTTATAGGATCGATAGCTGTACTATCAAGGGGGGCTCTCAAGTGAGTAGCGTGATTGTATCGTTTGTCAAGAGATCAAAACATTGTATCCTTGCATCATCTTTCTTGATTCTTATTTGTATTTTCTTTTGAGATTTTAGAGCTTGTGGTTATATTCGTGACAAGCTCTAGTACATCAAAAACGGATTTCATATGCTTCTTCTATCTCGTTTGCGGTGTTGGAGGTTTTACCAGTCTTTTTTCGAGGAATGGTTCTCACCATTTTCTCTTGGGCCTTTTCTATTTTCTTTGTTATTGTTAGTTCTATCAAGATTGTGGTAGGCCTTCTCTCTAGCTTTCCAACAAACTTGGTTTCGTTGAATTCGGAGTCCGCTTGCAGACGTTGTGGCAGTTTTGGTGTTCTGAAAAGGCTGCAGTGGTACTACCGCAGACAGGAGCGGATGTAATTTTTTACTACCGCTCCAGAGCGGTACTACCGCGGCTACTACAGCGGTAGTACCGCTCCGGACCAAAAACTCGTCACAAGTCCAGCGGTGGTAGGCACGGATGCATTTTTTTAGTAGCGCTCACAAGCAGTAGTACCGCTACCCTTTGAGGTAGTACCGCTACCCCTTGCGGTAGTACCGTGAGGTCGAGCGGTAGTACCGCTCTGTACGGGCTGTGAGCATAACGGTTGGATTTCCCCACCTATAAAAGGGGTTCTTCTTCCCCAATGAACTTTATCCTTTAAGCTCGTGTTCTTCCCCCATTGTTGACCTTCTTCGAGCTTGCTATCTCTCAATCCCTCCATGGATTCTTGCTAGTTTTGGGGGGAAAGAGAGAGGAGGTCTAGATCCACATTTCCACCAATCACTTTCTACTCTATGTGAGGGGAACCCCTTGGATCTAGATCTTGGAGTTCTTGGTGTTCTGCTTCTTGTTCTTCCTCTCATTTTCCTCCCTAGCATTAGTTTGCTTGGGTGGGATTTGGGAGAGAAGGACTTGGGCACTATGTGTGCCCTTGCCATTGCATTTGGTGCATCGGTTTGAGTTCTCCACGGTGATACATGGAAGTGAAGTTTGAGAAGCTTATTACTCTTGGATGTTTGGGCACCCTAGAGCTTGTTCCTCTTGGGTGCCTTGGCGCCCTGACGGTTGGTGTTGTTCGGAGCTCAATCATTGTGGTGTAAAGCTCCGGGCAAGTGTCGGGGTCTCCAATTAGGATGTGGAGATCGCCCCGTGCAATTTGACAGGTACCGTGACCGCCCCCAAGAGTTGCCAAAGTGTACGGGTTCGGTGACCTCCCCCAAGGGTTGCCATTTGTACGGGTTCGGTGACCGCCCTCAAGGGCCCCTTAGTGGAATCATGACATCTTGCATTGTGCGAGGGCGTGAGGAGATTACGGTGGCCCTAGGTGCTTCTTGGGGAGCATTGTGCCTCCACACCGCTCCAAACGAAGATTAGCATCCGCGAGGGTGTGAACTTTTGGATACATCGTCGTCTCTGCGTGCCTCGGTTATCTCTTACCCAAGCCTGTTACTTATGCACTTTACTTTGTGATAGCCATATTGTTTCTTATCATATATCTTGCTATCACTTAGTTTTTTATCTTGCTTAGCATAAGTTGTTGGTGCACATAGGTGAGGCTAGTTGTTGTAGGTTTGGTGCTTGACAAATTAACCGCTAGGTTTATTCCGCATTTGTTCAACCCTAAACCGTAATAAAGCGCTTGTTCACCCCCCTCTAGGCGACATCCACGATCTTTCAGTAGGTTAATTGCATCCATGCAATCTGCACTACACTTCATCGATGGCGATGGTTGTTCTGATGCGCCGGTCCTATGGCGCCTTAACACGACGACTTCACGACTGTCAACTACGACAAGGTTTTCCCGACTTCGATGAGGGAGGGGCGATGATGGTGACACACCTTAGGTTCACTCCAGTGCTTGTAGTCGTCGCTAGGTGGTCTACGGACCTCACTATTTTGAAATAAGAAAAAGATCCAAATCTAAAATGCAAACAAAGGTCGTCATTCAAAACCTCAATCATCACATCCCCTCTCTCCCACTTCACACCTCGGAACGCACTGTTCTTATAGAGAGAAAGGCCCTTTCACACCTTCTTAACCTGAAATGAAGGGGTACCCCCGGGAAGAGATCCAATGGAGACAGCTGGGCCTGTACCTTAGAGGATTAGAGCACGTAGCTACGAACAACGGTGTCGGGGGTTCGAATCCGTTCTCGCCCAAAGCCTTCCAAATGGGGAAGGACCTTTACTTCCCCCCTGAGGGTAGGAAAATCATTATCGGGATAGCGGATGTAAAGCTATTATATTTTTTTTTACTTCTGTTGTTCTTTACACTATCTTGACAGTTGTTAAACAGATCAAAAGTTATCTCGCAAAAATAAACATGAGCAAGCTTAAGGCCAACTCTAACGCGCGACCCCAAACATACGTCCCTTTTATCCGGATTCTGTCCATTTGGCTCGGCAAAGGGACGATGTTCGTTCGTTTCTTTGTTTGCGTTGGCAGTTCGCGCAAACCATGGATTTCGTCCAGCCATATGAAATGTTTGCAAGAAAAATGAAAACTGAAATTAGATCCCATCGCCATAGTTCATGTCGGCCAGAGCGCGTGCGACCTACAGCCATGCCAGCCTACAAAAAATATCACCCACGGTTAACGCCAACATATAATAGCCAGCGGCCGGCATACTTACCAGCGCACAAAAAATAGGCGTAGTTTGTGGCCCTAGTTCATGCCGGCACACAAGCCGACATACAAAATGATGTCGCTCTTGGCCGTAACTCAAGCATCTTCTTTTGCTTCTTCTCAAACCAACCTCTTGTCTTCAGGACATCCTGCTCAAGTCCACCGTCATGATCTCCACCCCCCTTTGCAACTAAATCTAGCATCACCTCTTTTTCTTTGGTGTTCGAATTGGTGGCCTCAATGTCGAGCTTCTTCGTTTGGACGGCCTCCTCTATCTCGAGATTCCTCCTTTTGATGGCCTCCTCCATCTTGAGCTTCTTCGTTTTGAGCTTCATCTAGGCCTTCATTTGCTCCTCTTTTTTCTTGGTGCTTCATCTTGTCCCGTACTTCCTTTTGGATCATTATGCCTTGTAAAGTTTCTTGCTAGGCGAACGATGCCACATCATGCTTCTTGTCCACCTCCGAGTTGGTCTTGCCCCTCGACTGCTTCACTCCATGCTCAAAGACGGTCGTCAGCCCTCCATTCTCTGTTTGGGAAGCATATTGATCTTTAAACTTGGGGCAATCTTTGATGAGCGTCCAACAATGGGTGAGGGCAAATGTCTTGTTCCCATGTTGGGCTTGTAGGGAAACGTAGTAGAAAACAAAAAAATCGTCTTACGATCACCCAAGAACAATATGAATATGCATAAAGGGTTTGGGTCAACGATAGTTACTGACTCCGGAGTGCAGCGGAAGTAGACGAGTCAGTGTAGCTCGTACTTGGAGTCCCTCGAACCATTGATGACTGTTGAACATGTGTACATGTACGTAGGTCTGGGTTCTGTATGCAGTACCTGTAGTATATGTCTCCCTCTGTATGTACGTGTATCTTAGGAGACAAGATACCGGTCGGACCCCTTGTACCTATATTTATGTGCCTAGTGCACGATCAATCAATTATCGATGCACCAAATCATTCTCTACATGGTATCTATCGCAAGTCGATCTCCCCGCTTCCGCTAACCCTAGCCGCCGCCTCGGGCCGCCGCCGCCGTCGCCCCAAGCCGCCGCCACCACCCCTCCTCCTCGCGCGCCACCTCCTCCCCACCGCGCGCCTACACGCTGCGCCGCCTCTCCTTAGCCGCGCCGCCACCTCCCTCCCCACGATCTCATCGTCATGTCTTCCAACGCCTCCACCTACTCCAACCCCTTCGCCGTCGACCCTGCCGAGATCCGCGACATCAACGTCCATGCACGCGTCCCCGTGACCCTCGACGCCTCCAACTCCACGTACTTCGCGTGGAAGACGTACTTCACGCTGCTCTTTCGCGAGAACAATCTCGTGGATCACGTGGATGGCACCGTGGATTCCCGCACCATGGTGGACGACGCCGAGTGGACCGCGATCGACGCCACGATCATCCGGTGGTTCTTCACCACCATCTCCAAGGACTTGTTCCACACGGTCGTCAGCGCCGGCGACGACGCCCGCGCCATGTGGGTCAAGCTGAACGGCCTCTTCACCGACAACAAGCTTCAGCGCCGCGTTTTTTTGCAGCAGGAATTTTTGATGTCACCGGGATGATCATCCATTGATGACTACCGTCGCCGCTCTGAAGACGCGTTGGCGGGACGAGCTCCGTGACATTGGAGCCAAGGTGGACGACGACCTCCTCCTCAGCACGCTCACCACCGGCCTCAACGAGGACTTCGGCAACGCCGCCTCCAACCTCACCTTGATGCCGGAGCCCTCCTTTCCCAAGTTTGTGGCATACTTGAGGTTGGTTGAGCGCCGGATGAAGGGGGTCAAGAAGCGTTTGCAGCACCACGCCCTCGCCGCCGGCACCTCTCGCGGCGCCCCTCCACCGACCGCCCCACCCGCGCCCGCGCCAGGCCAGCCGCCGCCACCAGCGCCTCGGTACTTTCCCCTCCGCCACGCCTCCGCCCCTCCGCTGCCCCAAAGAGCGGGTGGCGGCGCCTTGGCAACCGCCATGGGGCGGCTGCAGCAAGCAACAGCATCCGGGGAGGGGCCTCGTCGGCAGCAGCAGGTGACTCCCCCATGGACATACAGCACCAACCCGTGGACCGGCGTCGTCCACACGCACTCCATGCCGGTCCCTCGGGCTCCGGCCCCGGGCTTCCTTGGGCCCCGCCAGCGGGCACCAGCCCTCGCGCGCAGAACGCCGCTCCATACAGCGGCTACGGTGTCGCCCCCCCCCCCACCGCCGCCCGACCACGGGTCCATGCCGGCTTATGGCGTCGCCGCCGCGCCGGTCTATGGGACCGCTGCCGCCACGGGCCGCCGCTGCTCCGCCTTGGGGCTCCTCCGCCTGCCCACGGAGGGTTCTACCTCCTCGGTGCCGCCGCCGTGGGACCCGGCCTTGCTCGCAGACTGCCTCCGCCCGTCGCCGAGCTCCTATGGTGGCGGTGGTGACTGGTACATGGACTCGGGCGCCACTGCTCACATGACTGCTCATCCCGGTAACCTCACATCTGCCACTCCCGTTCATACTCCCACCCGTATCACCGTTGGTAACGGTTCCTCCCTCCCCATTACTCACGTCGGTCATATGTCTTTCCCTTCTACTTCCGCTCCTGTGCATATGTCTAATGTTCTTGTGTCTCCTGACTTAGTCACTAATCTTGTTTCCGTTCGTCGCCTTGCTCGTGAGAATCCTATAACTGTCGAATTTGACGATATCGGTTTTTCTGTGAAGGACGCCCGTACACGGGTGGTGCTCCACCGATGTGATAGCCCGGACGAGCTCTATCCAGTCCATCCCTCCGGCGCCACCACCACCCGTCGCCCCGCCGCCTTCGCCGCCAGTGTCGATCTTTGGCATGCCCGTCTCGGTCATCCCAACTCCACCGTTATGCGTCAGATTCTTCAAAGTTTTTCTTTCTCATGTAATAAGGTCGACGATCACACTTGTGAGGCTTGTCGTATTGGCAAGCACGTTCGTCTTCCCTTTAGCGAGTCTACAAACATTTCCACCTTTCCGTTTCAGTTATTGCATAGTGATGTTTGGACGTCCCCGGTTGCTAGCAACACGGGCTATTTATACTATCTGGTGATATTGGCTGATTTTACTCATTATGTGTGGACATTCCCTCTCCGTCGCAAGTCCGACGCTCTTGCCACGCTCACCGCTTTTTATTCATATGTCACCACACAGTTCGGTCGTCTCATTCTCGCCTTGCAAACCGACAACGGCAAGGAGTTTGACAACGTCGCCGTCCGCAATTTACTTGCGTCCCACGGCACCATCTTTCGCCTCACCTGCCCCTACACGTCTCAGCAGAATGGTCGTGCCGAGCGCGTCCTTCGCACGCTTAATGACTGTGTCCGCACGTTGCTCTTCCACTCCTACGTGCCTGCTCGGTTCGGCGAGCCTTTTCGCGACCGCACTGCCTCCTCATTAACATTCGCCCGCTGCGTTTCGCTGAACTACACCCTCACCAGCTCCTCTTGGTGCGGTTCCATCTTATGATGGTCTTCGCATTTTGGGTGTCTCTGTTATCCTAGCACCGCCCCTCGCTCCTCACAAACTCGCGCCCCGGTCCCTTCCTTGCATCTTCCTTGGCTATCCTCCCAACACCAAAGGTTACCGGTGCTATGATCCAGTCTCCCACCGCGTTTTCACTTCGCGGCATGTGTACTTTGATGAGCTCGTGTTCCCGTTTCAGCAGGTACCGTCACCTTCGGAGTCTCCTGCGGCGCGGTTCGTCCCTGCCTCCACCTCTGGCGGACCGCCCATCCGCGCCCCTGGTCCGGCTCTGCCTCGACGCCGCCCATCCGCGCCCCTGGTCCGGCTCTGGACGAGTACGCCTGCGAGGCTTCTACCTCGACGCCGTCACCGCTCCCCACCTCCGCTCGCGCAGCCCTTCGGGATCCGAACTGGCTAGCTGCGATGCGTGAGGAGTTCGATGCCCTGCAGCGCAACCGTACGTGGCAGCTTGTCCCGCGGCCACCCCGTGCCAATGTCATCACTGGCAAGTGGGTCTTCCGCCATAAGACTCGCTCCGACGGTTCTCTCGAGCGCTACAAGGCACGTTGGGTGGTACGCGGTTTTCGCCAGCGCGCCGGCGTGGACTTCACCGACACCTTCGCCCCGGTTGTTAAACCGGGCACGATTCACGCTGTTCTCCAGCTCGCTGTTTCTCGCGCTTGGCCTGTTCACCAGCTCGATGTGTCTAATGCTTTCTTGCATGGTCATCTCGATGAGCAGGTGTTCTGTCAGCAGCCGACTGGTTTCGTCGACGCCGACTATCCGGACCACGTGTGCTTACTCTCCTGTTCTCTCTACGGGTTGAAGCAGGCACCTCGGGCCTGGTACCAGCGGATCGCGGCCTTCCTACAGCAACAGGGGTTCCGGTCCACACGGTCCGATGCCTCCCTGTTTGTCTACCACCAGGCCAGGCCACGCGTACCTCCTCTGACGTCGATGACATCATCGACTGCGTCCTCGCCGGCGCTTCTTCAGCAGATCACAGCTCGCCTCGCACCGAAGTTCGCCCTCAAGGACTTGGGGCTCTCCACTACTTCCTCGGCATCGAGGTAGTGCGCCGACTCATCGGCTTCTTCCTGCACCAGCAGAAGTACGCCTCGAGCTTCGAGCGGCGGGCATGTAATTGCAAGCCTGCTTCCACGCCTGTCGATACGAAGGCTAAGGTGTCCGCCGTTGAGGGCTCTCCGGCGTCCGACGCTCCCTTCTACCGCTCCTTCGTCGGTGCGCTTCAGTACCTCACACTGACGCGTCCGGACATTCGGTATGCTGTCCAGCAGGTGTGCCTTCACATGCACGCTCCTCGTGACACCCATTGGGCTCTCGTGAAACGTATACTTCGGTACATACGTGGCACCACAGCCATGGGTCTCACCTTGACGGCCTCGCCAGACACCAGCCTTGTCGCCTAATCCGACGCCGACTGGGCTGGGTGTCCCGACACTCGACGCTCCACCTCCGGCTACTGCGTCTACCTCGGGCCCTCTCTGATTTCGTGGTCGTCTAAACAACAACCCATGGTCTCACGATCGAGCGCCGAGGCCGAGTATCGCGCCCGTAATAACGCCGTCATGAGTGTTCCTGCCACGACAGCTACTCCGGAGTTGCTATGTGAGGTCACCAAGGCGACGCTTGTCTACTGTGATAACGTCTCCGCGGTGTACCTCGTTGCCAACCCTGTCCATCACCGACGGACGAAGCACATCGAGCTCGACATCCACTTCGTCCGGGAGGACGTCGCACTTGGTCGTGTTCGTGTTCTTCATGTGCCCACCGATCAGCAGTTCGCCGATGTGATGACGAAGGGGCTACCTACCTCGACTTCGAGGGTTTGGTCCGATCTTTGCGTCACGGGCGACGCTCGATTGCGAAGTGTTGAACATGTGTACATGTACGTAGGTGCAGGTTACGTATGCAGTACTGTAGTATCTGTCTCCTCTCGTATGTACGTGTATCTTAGGAGACAAGATACCGGTCGCACCCCTTGTACCTATATATATGTGCCTAGTGCACGATCAATCAATTATCGATGCACCAAATCATTCTCTACAATGACGATCCCACGAACCGCCCTCGAACGATCCCTTGATCATAAGACCAAAATCACGGCCGCTCTACTTGGTTGTAACCGTACGGTCTTAACGATCCGGCAGTGCTTCATGGTCCAGAGCTAATCATCGCCAGAGAATTAGAAGGAGGAGATTAGAACCACACTGGACTTCTAATTATAAGGATTAGAGGAACTAGGTTTAGTTCTAATTGATCAACTAGGACCAACTCGAACTACAACTAGATGAACTAGAGAAGGGTCCAAAACTTGTCCATCCAAAGGGCCTAATACCTCAAATATATATAGGATAGAGGGGGGAGAGGGGCAGCCACCAAGCAGGGGAAGTCCGTCCTTGGGGTGCCGGCCAAGGGGGAGGTCCAATTCGCCCCCCCCCCCACACACACACAAGGAAAGGGAGCGGGGCGCCACCTCCTGTTGGGCCATGGTGGCCCAATACTCCTTCCATCATTTGTCCTTTTAAGGCCCATTGATATTAAATTAGATATAAAAGCCTCCTAACAATTACTAGAGCCTTTTATTATTTATTTAACATCACCAGAAACATTTTCCACCTATATATTATTTATCGGTACTACCCTGTATTGTCTGATAAACTCATAAACGCTTCCGGCTCCTCTCCGAACTATTCTGAATGTTAATTGTTAGGAGGCTTCTGGTGACCCTGAAATCCTTCCCGCTCCTCTCGGAACTATTACGAATATTAGTGAAACAATTCCATCAATAAATCCTCGATACTCTTGTCCTACTAACACTCAACAGATCGTGATTACCTTAAGCTTGTGACCCTGTAGGTTCGGTAAATCATAGATAGGAACGAAACTCCTTCGTTCAATGACCGATAGCGAAACCGTGGACGTTCATATCGATCCCTATGATTGCACGAATGACATTCGAGTGAACGTTTGGTTATCATGTGATGTTCCCTTTGCTTCGTGAGGCACCCTCCCGAGTCATGCACATGGTAACTATACCGTTTCCCTCCTTACATGTTTTGTTCTTCTTTCTCACTAGACCATAAAGGCGCGCGTTGCCGCGCTCGTCCATTCTAAAATAATAACAATAGAAATATCTGAGTAATTTGAACAATTCAAATTATAGTGCTTCAAGTTCAGAACCATAGAAAAAGACTGTTTGCTTTTGCTAGAATACACTTTGTTTAACTAAGAGGCCACACAAAACGTTATACTCTCACATGCCCAATCCATTCTTGAGATAAAAGAATTTAAGGTCATCCTACTTACATTCTATTGCTTGCATACCTGCAGGAGAATAGTGATCTACACAGGGAGCAGGTACCATAGGAAGTCACCACAGGAAGATGATGTAGAACAAACTATGCACAAATTTGTGTCAATAATATAATATCAGTAGTTTAGTGCCATTAGCAGGTGCTTTACTAATAAATGGGAGGGGGGGGGGGTGTGGTGCATGACTCGCTGCAAAGAATCAAAATAGCGACACTATATCAGGAATTCAGGATTAAGATAAAGGGTTCAATCTTAACCCCACCCCCACCCCCTGCGTCATAGAAAGTGAGGCAAGGCCGAACAAGTTACCTATCTAATCAGTGAAAATCAGTAAACAAGTCACCTTCACAAAACAAAAGAGATACTGTAACCTGCACCATCCTCATGGATCATGGTGTAGCAACCACCACTTCAGAAAAAACATGCACGTACCCTTGAATAACTGAGAGGAAGCAGAAGGAAAAGGGGTTTCCAGTTCCACCACATGTGTTTGTCTCCCGTAGTCAGCACGCTGAGAAGATTGGGATCCGGGCGGAAAGCTATACGGCTGCGGCGATGGCGGCACACTGTCTCTCCTTCACTGCTGCATCCCCTGCAGCGAGCAACCTAATAGCCAAGGAGGCTACCGGCAAGCCAGCTACTGCCTGCAGCTGGGTGGGTCGATGATACCTGGTACGTGGGCGGATGATGGACGATGGGCGGACAGATGATGCAGCGGACGTGGTAACCGGATATATATACAGTAGGATTTTGGTAGGGCGTGCGGCGGTGAGGGAAAGCTGCTGCCGCCACCACCATCACCTGTACGAGAAGTTGAGCTAGGGTTCACCCAAATCGGAGGCGAGCTGCACCTTCAGCCCACGCGCGCTCTTTTTTCCGAGATGGATACATCGGTGAATGAGAGAGCGCCCAAGTCGCTGTCCGGAGCAGCAGCCCCTTAACGTTGGGGCGGCCGGGACGCACGAGTTGGAGTAGTAGAAACGGCCGTCAGGGTGAGGTGGGATGAAGACGATCCAGAGCGTTGAAAGACCGATCGAACGGTTTGGAGCGTTAAATCGCTGTGGAGAGCCGTAGCTCGCCCCATTATACTGTTTTGCAATTGAAGTGTTCCGATATCCCTGTGATGTAGTCACCTGTGTCTGGCCAGACAATGATTGATGTCGTCGTACACTTGAACACTCATTTTTTTTTGAAGCTTCTAGCAGTTGTTTGCGGTCAGGAGAAGACCAAAATCTGGTTTTCTGGATTGGAAAAATTAGTGCATTCAAAAATTTGTCATCAATTCGAAAAACGTGAACTTAAAAAAAATCACAAGTTTAAACTCTTTACGAATTGGAAAAATGTCCAAAATTTTGAAAATAAGATTTGTGAATTCAAAAAAATATCCTTGATTTCAAACTATTCACAAATTTGAAAATTTTCATGGATTTGAAAAAAAATATGAATTAAAAAATATTCACACATTTGGTAAAAATCATGACTTTGAATAATGTTTGTGCATTTGAAAAACTAGATGACGCCCCGCGCGTTGCTGCGGGAAATTAGTATGCCAAGTTCTAAAAACCCATGAGATATGAGAAGAAATGATTTTTACCTCTGAAGTGTTATGCTTGTGAGGTCATGCAAACCACATTTGCAAAATGATAGGATCAATATTACTTCAATCACACAACTTATAGAAAGCTTGTCAACCAACGAAACAATTGTATGCATTCATTCTTCAAAGTGTTATCACAAAGTTCCAACAATAATTTGATGTATGGTTTATGGACAATAGTGCAAATTATGATCCAATACTCTTTGACCATGAAAGCACATAAACTTAAACTTGAGCCATCATTACGTCAAGAATACATCTTCAGGAAACAACTATCCTCATATAAAATCTTTCTCTTGCCAAACCTACAGCTTCTAGATCGCCCATGACCAAAACTGGAAACTGAGAAATCTGAAACCTTCATTTAGATTTTGTGTCATCACAAATCCTTACTCTGTTCAAGTATTCCATATCACCAGCGACCACAACTCTAAAGCTCATAGATCATCTAAGATAGCAATCCTGATCATTACAACAGACAATGGCCCTTTAGTTGGCCCTTTAGTAAGGTTATCAGGCATGAACATCTACATGACATTGTTATCACTGATATATGACAATGAAATCAATAATCAAACTTGATACATTGTACAAAAAAGATACAGATCTGAAGAGCATACAAATCAATTTAATATGCATAGTCTGTTGAATCGGAAGATATTGATACATACAAAAAAAATATTACTTTCCCGGCATTATACATACAAAAAAACAGTAAATAGACCTTGTTTGGCAAGTCTCCATGCATGCTTCAATCTTTGTTAGCGGCAGCTTCACCTATAACGTTACTGTTAGGAGATATAAGGTTGCTGACACAAAAGAAAGACAACTTAGTGAACAATTAATAAAGATGGCTGTGTGCATAACTTGATGCAAAGGCCGGGGTAATCCTCCTTTTCAAAAAAAAATATACTTACACAAAAGAAAGACAAATAGTGAATGAATCCGAGAAGAATATGACCTCGTAATGTTTACCATGAAGAAGATATTAGAAGGAATAAGACTGGACATAGGAGACCTGAAAGTGCGTCAATATATTTGGTGCTGTAGAAACACTTTTGAAATTGTACGCTTCTTGGAAGTATGCATCGGACTTAGGAAAACAATGGCGACTGAGAATATAGATATACAACATAAGTAAGATCGATGGCCTGCTTTCTTTTTCATCATAAAACTTGTCAACAAATATTCAAAAAGTTTGCAGATACGGCTTGCAATTATAGAAGTATAAAACAAAGCTTTTCTCAACAAAATCAGCTATTTGTACGAATAATGAACTGTGACAGAACTGGTCGTTCAATCTATATAATGATAAAGATTATAAAGACAGCAATATATCATACCTATCAAGAAGAGACACCGGATATTATTCTTATGGCACATAACTGGCAATATTTTGAATCCTTCTCTTCAAAATTGCAAATAATGACCTGCTTTATGAACTAAATAATTATCAATTACTGCATCAAAGTTTCAAAAGACATATTGGGTAGGCAATGGAGCATAAAGATTACAAACTTTTTTTTCAATCACACCTGTTTCATGAAAGACCTTGCCGACAAAGATCAAAACATCTGCACAAAGAAACATTAGACAGATTAGGGGTTTTAATTGGCAAGCCATTGCACCCTGAGATGTTATGGCAGTTGCCCCAGAAATAAAAGGTAAAGGGAAACTTCTCCTAGGAATATCAGTTGAACGTATCTACATCAACAACAGCATCACATATCACTGAAGAAATTTTTGGGGAATTGAGAATGAGAGGGAGGGAGAGAACAAAGAAGGGAAATATCGAAACGCTGATAGATATATGCACCATATGTAGTTGACGTTACCCTGAGAACCAATTTTTGGTGTTGAACCACTTTCTGGTGCCCTTGACCCGATCCAACATCTTCACCAGAAGTCAAACACGTCGACAAAAATCCTGGGAACCCTAGATCGATCTGAACATGGAGGAGATAGGTAGGAGGAGGCGTTCTGTACAATTGTACGTACCCTCAGGACACCATGAAAATATGATACTACATATGTGCTTTTGAGGTCTATAATGCAAGAGGGAACGCAAGTGAACTATGAGCAACCTGGACATCATGCCACGATTTTGGATCAAAGGTGCAACACCAACCTGATGAGCGATGCCGCTCCACAATTTAAAGGGCACTTTAGCCGGAGCAGGGAAGTCGTCTGAGAGCCGTCGTCGTCGTCGCTTCTGGGTAACTGGGCGGTGGTGGATCCCGATCTTGAGGAGGTCGTTGAGGTGGCCGACGATGGGCGCGTCGAGACTGCAGGGTAACGGCATGGTGCTGATGCATGTGTTGTAGCTCCCGGTGTTGGATCTGACCGGCGCACCTGGATCCGTGGAGGGCGACGTTCTGCGCGCCGGACGGCAACCAGTGACAGAGAACCTCAATTCTTTTTGGTCGGAGGCGGTGGCAGCCCTGCACCGGATCTGGCTGCAGTGGCGGAGATGGCTTGCACGAGTGGGTGGTTTCCTAGGGAACGCCAGAGGGCAGGGTTGCAGGGCACCGTGTGGTGGTGCGTCGTGCGTGGGTGAGAAACCGTAGTCTGTTATGCCAGGATACAGCGAGATGACTGATGGGCTTCTCTTTATTAGGTTATTCACTGATGGGCTTCGGTGGAAGACCGAGGAGGCTTGGTTTGATTAATTACCAGAGTTGAATATCTTAAATAAAAAATAACCAGAGTTGAATCACACCATTGGTTGAAAAATGCTGAGATGGCAAAGTTGATGAGGTGGATAGGCTGCATGTCAAGAGAAATAGATAGTGGGGATGAACTATTTAGGTATTATAGATGTGACCAATTCAAAAAAATTGGGACATGAACCAAAAAAAGTTCACGTATTTGAAATAAGTTCATCATAATTCAAAAAAGTTAGCAAAATTTTAAATTGTTCACGGATTCGAAAAAAAATCACAAATTAAAAATGTTCAAGGATTTAAAAATATTGCTGAGTACGGAAATTATTCATGTTTTTTAGAAAAATATTACTTATTTTGAGAAACATCTTGGATTCGAAAAATATGAATTAAAAAAGGAAAGGAAAAACACCTAAAATGAAAATATTAAAAACATCCAATAAATGAAGAGAATAAACCAGCCAAAATAGGGCAGGAAGCTTCTAAAAAACGGGAGCAAAAGCAAACGTAGTACGCTTAGATGCCAGTTAGAACATATGCTGGAGCGCAGCTCTCGCTAGAACGGGAGCAAAAGCAGCCTTTTTTTGTTGGTTTGACTTTTTGTGGAAGTGAAAATTTTCATCGATACCATGATGAAGATATATATAGTGATTCGATGACCTATACTTCTAGGGGATCATCCCCGACCCAAATACGTTCATCGACCAAGGCTTTCCATCTTTTTAGATGGGCGACTCAAGGCGCTTTCAAAAATCATTATTGATAATATTCGTGTAGGTGAAAGAGTGACAACGTCACTGTTTCAGTCTAATCCAGCCTCTTTAGCAAAGTCTTTGGAGTATTCTTCGAGCAGAGATTGATACTCGTAAGAAGGTGTTTACAAGAAATTTTATTCTAATTCTTAGTTATAGGAGTTACTTTACATTTTCTTGGATCTTAGGTCCAAATCAATGTACCTATAAAGTTTATGAGTATGAATAAAATTACAGGTGTTTCTTAAAAAAATAATACTCCCTCCATTCATAAATATAGGATATTTTGGATATTTCATTACAAATTACATACGGACTTAAATCAGCAAACGAACACACAAAAACATGTCTATGTACAATTCAGAAAAAAATTAGAACATCTTATATTTGCGAACGGAGGAAGAACTAATATTTCTTTCCGCCCGCCACACTAACAGCCCATCACCACCAATCTACCATAGCGCAGCTTTCTTCAATCCCTAAATATAGTCTACATGAAGCAAAGCATAACCTGTATATGTATGTGTGACCACAGGAACAACATCACACAAGCTCGTTATTACAGCATAATAATCTTTAATCTCTGCATCCAGACGCATGCACACACACGTACAAATATCACTCGCCCAGCCACGCTCCCCAGCATAATCTAACCGGCGTCGCCATCGCCGGTGAGCTCATCAGGGAATCTCGGGCGATGATTGGCACAGCCGGCCGGGGAGGATTTCTCCGGGGGACCGGGGAATCCGTAGGCGGGCGTTAATTACTCCTGATTAGCAGCGGAATCTTGGACCAGTGGTGTGATTAGGGTAGACTTAGACCCTCAATAATCCTTCCCGCGTCGCATTAGTGTTGCATTAATGTCGGGTGAGTGGCCGCGCACGGGGCCGGGCCACGCTCTGGCGCGATCCGAATCTCGACTTGGTTAGCATAGTCCCTTGTTGATCTCTCCCTGGCCGTGCTGAGATACCTCCATGATTCTCTCGCTAGCTTGCACGACCCAGTATATTGTTTTTCGCTTCAGAGGATGATCGAACTCGATCGCGCATTAGATGAGGCATCCAGAAATACAGGCACACGATATTTTTCTACGTCTAGGCACTCGGAATAAGACTTTCTAGGCCGTTAGATTAAGATCCAATGTCTGTTCTTCTCTCTTCTTCCAACAGTGTTTTCTACCAAAATTTTGACTTATCCAAATTGTGTATCCAGTCAACTTACATGTACCTATTGTGTCGAAATAAATACTGATGACACATTGCGCAAGTACTATGTGGATAACCTCGCTATCCGTTCGTTGCATCCTAACCAACTGCATGCCCCCCTAGCCCTTTCATTCCGTATCCATTATGATTCTTGCAAAAGAAAGAAACATCTTTAACTGTTAGTTTAGTTGGTCTGAACTGATCTTTCTGGATTATGGTTAGTGGTTGGGTATGTTTTATATCTGGCAGTTGCTTAGTGCGCACATAGCTGCCGCTAGGTATGTCAATAGCGAGCCAATAATACGATTCATGATTCAAGTTAGAAACACCCGCAAAAAAAAAAAAAAAATTAGAACACTATGGATTTTTTGTTGTTGTTGTTGCTGTTGTTTAAAAGCGAAACCTTATACCATTGGCTATATCGGCTACAAGGTATCAACTGTATTATTTTTAGAATCCAGTGAGTTATACAGCTTTATTGGATTGCGATGTTAATTGGTGCGTGGTTCGACGCGCAAATGCCAGATTTAGTATTGCAATTTGTTCCGGGCCATGGCTATCTATCCGTCCGGCACTACTTGCAGGGTCTGAAAGCGTCGTCGATCTCGATCTGCAGACCAAAACTGCAGCAAGATCGAGTGACAGGGGGTTGCAATTATGCTGAATCAAGAAGGGGTATACTAATCTAGTACTGTACTACCAGTATGCAAATTGTGACTAATTAAGCAACTCCACGACGGATGCATAATTGGTCCCCGGCCTTGGCATTTGCAAGCTGCGTGCCGCCCGCGGGTTTGCTCTGGCCTAGTCCAACAACAGGCACAAAAACGTAGAGATGTTTACATCAACTTGGGGTAACTTTTGCATTTGTTGTCTATATATAGCGAGAATCTTTCCGGAGAAGAAGCAATGAAGCGTATAGATTGGCACATCGGGAGAGAGAAACAGTATCAAGCAAGCAAGTGATTAGCTTTAGATTATTTACTCCTTGCTACTACTTTGCTAGAGATTGGCAGTTGGCCACGCACGCGCACACGTATGCAAACTGAAGAATTGCAGATGCAGCAACCTGACAAGCAAGCAGCTAATTAAGTGCCAATCTATCGTTGAGGCAAGTAGGTATCTTCGTTTCTTAACCGGTTCGCCAATGAGAGGAGATTCACATGCACGTACAGATCACGAGTAGGAGTAGAAAGCAGCGACTTACCGTCAAGGAATAAACAAGCATCCCCCTATATAAAGCATCAATTACTACCAAGTTGGTCGACATAGCCACTAACTAATCAACATGAGCCAAGCTATGCTCTCTCTAACACGCACCGTCCAGCACACGCTCCACGTACGCCGCACATAATGGATTCCGAGTCCCCGTAAACAAATCCCGTCTGGATCTTGGACCAGCGGACCACCATGTCCATGTCCATGTCCATGTCCATGTGATATACCCGGCCGGCCCAATGACCTCATCACCATGTGGCCCTGCTTTCCTTCAACTTGTTTTTCATTCTATACTTTTCTCATTGCACAAAACAAGTGGCCCTGCTTTGTGTCCCACTAACTGGGAGACGGATTAGCCGATATTTTTTACTTCCTCATTTCTTAGCCTTCACCTATCTTTTTTTTTGCGAGAGGTCTTCACTGATCTGCATTGAGAACCAAAGATTCATCAGGTTTACTCGCAATGAATTCATTTTCAAGGCAATTGAGCGCTAAATTATTTCAGACAATTTCAACAACGGCATGGCAAGGACATAAGGATGTGAACCCCTTCAAAATGTCAAGGACAAGAATTGGCTACGCCAAGACTCTACATTTTTGGTTTAGTGATCCAAGATCACATTGAGTCCCTTAGGAAAGCCAATACTATTAAAAGGGGATGTTGTATTGTTGATGAGGTTGTTGCTCAAGTGGTTAGTGATATTGCTCCAAAAACCCTCAGTCATTTTCTCATAACACATCTGTCTAAACCCTAATTTCCTATCTCGGTCCCACCGAAAATATCCCATCCGGACCCACCTAGATGACCACTACCATTGCCACTACCAAACCCTAGCAATTCGGTTTGACCAAAAAGGATCTCCATCCCACCGAAATGGATTGATCAAGTTTCTGTGATGACATTGTTTCACCTCGGAATCACTGAGTTGAAACAATCTTTTACACTAATCGGTCTCACCGAGTTTTATATTCGGTCTCACTGATTTAGGTCAAAAGTGTGTAACGGTTGGATTTTTGGGTAAAGGCTATTTATACACCTCCACCTCCACCCCCACATATTCTCTAAGAGAGCCATCAGAACGAAACAGAACTTTCACCATTCATTTTCTGAGAGAGAACCACCTACTCATGTGTTGACATCAAGAGATTCCATTCCTACCATTTAAATCTTGATTTCTAGTCTCTTCAAGTTGCTTTCCACTCCAATCCTTCTCCTACCCAAGCCAAATCTATGAGAGAGAGATACAGTGTTGAGGAGACTATCATTTGAAGCACAAGAGCAAGGAGTTCATCACCAACACAACATCTATTACCTTTTGGAGAGTGGTATCTCATAGATTGGTTAGGTGTCACTTGGGAGCCTCCAAGATGTGGAGTTGAACCAAGGAACTTGGTAAGGGTAATTAAAGAGATCGCCTACCTCATGAAAATATATCCGAGTGAGGCTAGTCCTTCGTGGACCGAGGCCATGGTGAAATAGATAAGGTTGCTTTTTAGTGGACCCTTCGTGGGTGGAGGCCTCCGTGGACTCGCGCAACTGTTACCCTCTGTGGGTTGAAATCTCCATCAATGTGGACGTACGATAGCACTACCTATCGAAAGCATGCCAAAAATCTCTGTGTCTCCATTGCATTTGATCTTTCCAACTCCCATCCCATTTACATTCTTGCACTTGCATGGTTTACCTTTTCCGCTGCTCATACTCTTGCTATGCTTGTGTAGAATGCCTTGTGTGCCTTTTAGCATGTGCTAAACTATACCTTAATTGAAGGATCTTAAAAACTGTAACTTTGACTTGTGAAGGGTCTAATCACCGCCCATCTAGACCCCTCTTCTCGATCTTCCAAGTTGTTTAAAGAAAAAATTATAGTTGTTTGAAATATTTGATGCAGGCCTTCCAATAGTGTTGACACCTCGCTCGTTATGTTCTTACCCATTTACCCTTGCCTTTTATTTTCTTTAGCTAGCCTTGTACTTGGTGTACATACCTTTTTTTATATTAATTAAAATACCCAGTATGAAGAAAATGTCCCGAGCAGGACACAAACCGTTATTCCATCTTTAGAGAGTCACTGTCATTCGCCATCCTGAATAGGACATAAACCCTAACAAAACTCAAAGAACGTCTAAAAAACAGTCCCCCCCCCCATCCTGCCGGCAAGGGTCCGTATCCACCATGCCCAATGGCCCTAAGGCCAAAGGAGACGAAGCAAATCGGCGGTGCCAACGGGGAAGGCAGAAACCATTGCCGCCTTTTCCCTTAGAAGGATAGATATGTGTGTGTGAAGGAAATATGCCCTAGAGGCAATAATAAAGTTGTTATTTTATATTTTCTTATATCATGATAAATCTTTATTATTCATGCTAGAATTCACTACTAGGAAAATGTTTATATATATATAAGTTTACCAGTAGCGCCTGTTTAAGCACCCACGCTACTGGTATTTACCAGTGGCGCCTGGTACAAAACACGCTACTACTACTAAATAACAATAGTGTTTGTTAGCTTGGGCCGCATTGCTGTTACGTGGGCTGCAGGGCAAAAGTGGTAGCCCACTTAGCTGTAGCGTTTGTTTTGAATGAGCGCTACAGCTAGTGGGCTTAGCAGTAGCGCCGAGCCTACGCAACGCTACTATTACAGGAAAAGAAAACCGGCCCGCGCCGTCCCCGCACCAGTACCCCCTCTTGCTCTCACATCGATCCCCTCCACCCGACAACGCCGCCGCGGTTAGGGTTCCTCTCCGGCAACCTCACCCCCATCGACGGCACCGCCGTCGCCGCACCCCAGCCACCACGCGACGCCTCTCGCCTCCTCCAACGCTCCAGCCCTGTAAGTCCCCATCTCCTCCTCCCTGTGGGCGTGCCACTAGGCTCCGATCGATTCGCCGCGGTGGCTCTCGCCATGTTCTGGGATTTCGCATGGTGGAAAGGGATTTAGGGATTGCGCCATGGCTCTCGCCATGTCTGTTTATGTGTTGGATTGGCTGTTGATTATTAGATAGTTTATTTTTCATGCTTATGTTGCAAGTTTCACACCCTACCCTGCCTGTCAAGTGCTCTCGGCTCCATGGGAAAATTTTTGGCCAGAATTTGAACTGAACTACAATTCTCTATTAGGTTTATGAGCAAGTGATTAGGTTTGGCTTAAATTTTCCAAGTAAAATTGCAACAAAAAATTGCAAGTGATTAGGTTTGGCAAAAAATTTCCAAGTATATGCTTCAAGTCACTGAACCCGCCGTCAGAAATAGATCGATTGTAAGAAAGCGAACGAGATGGTACCTGTACGATGCCTGCTTCCCGCCGGCGGTGGCAACGTGCGATGGCTTCTCCATGGCTTGCGGGGTCGCAGTGGGTGGCTAGGACGGCCGGGTGGGGGTCGGAGACGGCGAAGCGAGGTGAGAGGACGCTGGGGTGGGAGTGGGTTGGTTGCAGGGTGTGATTCGGCTCCATATTAACCCTAGACCGTGGTGGTTGCTGCCTCGGAAGGTTCGTCCCGCCCAGCCGGCGGCCCGGTGCCGACGATATGGATCCGTGGCGGGACCCACGGCACGAGACAGGGGAGGAAGAGGGAGACTGCTTGCCTTGTGCGGGAAGAGGTGAGTGGTCATCCAGAGGCGTTGACTGCCTTGTTTTGTTTTCATGGTGATGAAGCTGCACCGATCCATCCCGAGTGCGAATTCTATCTTTCAAATATTTGAACTTCATTAAGATTCACCTAGTTTATATTAAAAAAAATTAGAGTGCTGGTAGTATTCATAATATCGAGTATACTCCCTCCGTTTCTAAATATAAGACATTTCCATATATTTAGACAGAGACAGAGGGAGTATATAGAATGAAAATATGCTTTAGTATGGATCTAATAAAACTAATTTGGTGTTTTGAATGTCTGGTTGGACCTAAAAAAGTTTGATTTAGGAAAAACCAAAAACTTCAAATGTTTTGGAACAGATGGGTACTGCAGAAATGAACCAAACAGAGAAAAATCCCCCTATTTTGCACACATTTTAGAGTGATAAATGGGCTAGCATCGTCAAATCCACAGTCACAGACATACAAAAATTCAGTAGACTGGCGGTAAGAAACTAAGTGATAATTTTTTGGGTTACATGATCTCTATTAGGTTATTGTCTGAACTGAACTACAATTTAGTTGTTATTTTGCTTGCCATGACCTGATGTGTATTCTCTATGGTGATAACCAGATGTTTCCTATTTTCCTATGTATATTATTCAAAATCTGTCAAATTCTAGCCAATTTCTTATTTTTCTGATGTGTTAGTAAATTAATTGAAAACTTTATTTTTACTTTTTGGATCGTTAATTGTTCAATCATATTGCTTTAGAGAAATGGCGCCACCACCACCACCACCACCATGTCGACTGTGCAAGTCAAGGTGCGCCGACAGCCTTGCAACTGGCACGCTGTTCGGCATCTACTTCCAGTCTAGTTTTCTTCATGCGGTGGTAACAAATTATATGAAACTTGTAACCACTATTTTGTTTTTAGTGTTATTGGCATTAATGCATCGTGTATATATCATTTTGCTTTTTGTACACAGATCATCCCATGCAATGTGACGTTGGAATTCAACAAGCTGACCAGAGACACTGTGACCTTTGAGGCTCCTGGGGGCCCCTACACTATGAAGGTCGAGAAAGGACGCAATATGTCATAGATTGGAGGACATGGATGGGTCCGTTTCCTCGCCCACATGGGTATCACTGGTGGTGAGTTGATCAGCTTCTCCTTCAGAGCAGAAAGACCCAAGTTGTCCGTCATTTCTGTCCACAAGGAGGAAGATGATGAAGATGATGAGGATGATGAGGACCCACTTGATGAAGGCATCTTATCTCAAAGAATGAAGCTGAGCGAGGAGGAGGTGTGCAACCTACGAGACATAATTCCACCACGTGCTGACTTCGTCGAGGTGCCGTTCGTGACCCGCCTGACAAGTACCATGGTTGATCGGCATGTCATGGTATGTTGCATTTACTGTAGTAATTTGATGATATGCTTTATTGTAGAGTCCAATGATATGTTGTGTAGAAGCTAGCCGATCATATGCTTTAGTGTAGAGAGTCCGATGTGTTGGGGAACGTTGCAGAAAACAAAAAAAAATTCCTACGGTTTCACCAAGATCCATCTATGAGTTCATCTAGCAACGAGTGATAGGAGTGCATCTACATACCTTTGTAGATCGCGGCGGAAGCGTTCAAGTGAACGGGTTGAGGAGTCGTACTCGTCGTGATCCAAATCACCGATGACCAAGTGCGAACGGACAGCACCTCCGCGTTCAACACACGTGACGGAGCGGATGGCGTCTCCCACGCCTTGATCCAGCAAGGAGGAGGAGAGGTTGATGAAGATCCAGCAACACGACGGCGTGGTGGTGGATGCAGCAGAGTTCAGCAGGCTTCGCCAAGCGACTACGGGAGGAGGAGGTGTAGCAAGGGGAAGGAGGCGCCAAGTGCAAGGGTGCGGCTGCCTCCTCCCCCCTATATATAGGGTCCCCAGGCGCCGGTCCTAGGAGATGGGATCTCCTAGGGGCGGCGGCCAAGGGGTGGAGTGCCCCCCAAGGCAAGTGGGGCGCCCCCTGCCCTAGGGTTCCCAACCCTAGGCACAGAGGGGGGGGGCAAGGGGGGGCGCACTAGCCCACCGGGGCTGGTTCCTCCCACTTCAGCCCATGGGGCCCTCCGGATAGGTGGCCCCACCGGTGGACCCCGGGACCCTTCTCGTGGTCCCGGTACAATACCGTGGACCCCAAAACTTTCCCGATGGCCGGAACTCGACTTCCCATATATAATTCTTTACCTCCGGACCATTCCGGAACTCCTCGTGACGTCCGGGATCTCATCCGGGACTCCGAAAAACTTTCGGTTTGCTGTATACTCATATTCATACAACCCTAGCGTCACCGAACCTTAAGTGTGTAGACCCTACGGGTTCGGGAGACATGTAGACATGACCGAGACGGCTCTCGGTCAATAACCAACAGCGGATCTGGATACCCATGTTGGCTCCACATGCTCCTCGACGATCTCATCGGATGAACCAAGATGTCGAGGATTCAAGCAACCCCGTATACAATTCCCTTTGTCAATCGGTATGTTACTTGCCCGAGATTCGATCGTCGGTATCCCAACACCTCGTTCAATCTCGTTACCGGCAAGTCACTTTACTCGTTCCGTAATGCATGATCCCATGACCAAACACTTGGTCACTTTGAGCTCATTATGATGATGCATTACCGAGTGGGCCAGTGATAAATCCCAGTCTCGATCCGTGACAACCCAACAGACACTTTCGGAGATACCTGTAGTGCACCTTTATAGTCACCCAGTTACGTTGTGACGTTTGGTACACCCAAAGCGCTCCTACGGTATCCGAGAGTTACACGATCTCATGGTCTAAGGAAAAGATACTTGACATTGGAAAAGCTCTAGCAAAACGAACTACACGATCTTGTGCTATGCTTAGGATTGGGTCTTGTCCATCACATCATTCTCCTAATGATGTGATCCCGTTATCAATGACATCCAATGTCCATAGTCAGGAAACCATGACTATCTGTTGATCAACGAGCTAGTCAACTAGAGGCTCACTAGGGACATATAGTAGTCTATGTATTCACACGTGTATTACAATTTCCGGATAATACAATTATAGCATGAATAAAAGACAATTATCACGAACAAGGAAATATAATAATAATCCTTTTATTATTGCCTCTAGGGCATATTTCCAACACGATGAGATGCTTAATTAATTAGTGTAGAGTCCAATGACATGCTTACTGTTCGATCCATGATATGCTTTAGTGTGTAGCTAGAGTCCAATGATATATATGCTTAGTGTAGAATCCAAAGAACTGTTAATAGTGTAGAATCCATATATACTTATTAGTAGAATTCATGCTTAGTAGACATGTAGTAATGTCTTCCGATAGTGTAGAATGTGTGAGGTTACTTATTAATTGATATGTTTTTTCTTATTTAGAAATTTCCAAAGAGTCTATCTGAGAGTTGTGGTATCAAGCCTGATGAAGAAGGCTCTGCTGGAATACTCCTTACCGTGAGGGGCTCTGTCACCACCTGTGTGTACGGCGTGGAAACAGACAGTCACACACACTTCAACTCGGTTGGGTGGAAGAGCTTCCTCGTTGGCAAGAATCTTCATGTTGGATAGGCCATCCTAATTATTATCAGGAACACCCACCGCCAAGGCTTGAGGATGATGATCGTCATCGATATCATCTAGAACTACATATGCGTGTGGCTGCTGAACCATATATATGCTAGTATGACTACCTAGTAGTCTTATCAACTATGATCTATCCATGCATTGTTGACTACAATATATGAGTTTGTGAGATTGTGTGGTTATTTTAAATGTGGTATTGTTGTTAATGTTTGTGAGATGGTTTGCTGCATAATCATATTCATACAACCCTAGCGTCACCGAACCTTAAGTGTGTAGACCCTACGGGTTCGGGAGACATGTAGACATGACCGGGACGGCTCTCCGGTCAATAACCAACAGCGGGATCTGGATACCCATGTTGGCTCCCACATGCTCCTCGATGATCTCATCGGATGAACCACGATGTCGAGGATTCAAGCAACCCCGTATACAATTCCCTTTGTCAATCGGTATGTTACTTGCCCGAGATTCAATCGTCGGTATCCCAATACCTCGTTCAATCTCGTTACCGGCAAGTCACTTTACTCGTACCGTAATGCATGATCCTGTGACCAAACACTTGGTCACTTTGAGCTCATTATGATGATGCATTACCGAGTGGGCCAGTGACAAATCCCAGTCTCGATCCGTGACAACCCAACAGACACTTTCGGAGATACCTGTAGTGCACCTTTATAGTCACCCAGTTACGTTGTGACGTTTGGTACACCCAAAGCGCTCTTACGGTATCCGGGAGTTACCCGATCCCATGGTCTATGGAAAAGATACTTGACATTGGAAAAGCTCTAGCAAAACGAACTACACGATCTTGTGCTATGCTTAGGATTGGGTCTTGTCCATCACATCATTCTCCTAATGATGTGATCCCGTTATCAATGACATCCAATGTCCATAGTCAGGAAACCATGACTATCTGTTGATCAACGAGCTAGTCAACTAGAGGCTCACTAGGGACATATAGTAGTCTATGTATTCACACGTGTATTACGATTTCCGGATAATACAATTATAGCATGAATAAAAGACAATTATTACGAACAAGGAAATATAATAATAATCCTTTTATTATTGCCTCTAGGGCATATTTCCAACAGTATCCCACTTGCACTGGAGTCAATAATCTAGTTACATTGTGATGAATCGAACACCCATAGAGTTCTGGTGTTGATCATGTTTTGCTCGCGGAAGAGGTTTAGTCAACGGATCTGCGACATTCAGATCCGTATGCACTTTGCAAATTTCTATGTCTCCATCGTGAACATTTTCACGAATGGAGTTGAAGCGACGCTTGATGTGCCTGGTCTTCTTGTGAAACCTGGGCTCCTTGGCAAGTGCAATAGCTCCAGTGTTGGCACAGAAGAGTTTGATCGGCCCCGACGCATTGGGTATGACTCCTAGGTCTGTGATGAACTCCTTCACCCAAATTGCTTCATGTGCTGCCTCCGAGGCTGCCATGTACTCCGCCTCACATGTAGATCCCGCCGCGACACTCTGCTTGCAGCTGCACCAGCTTACTGCTCCACCATTCAACATATATACATATCCGGTTTGTGACTTAGAGTCATCCAGATTTGTGTCGAAGCTAGCTTCGACGTAACCTTTTACGACGAGCTCTTCGTCACCTCCATAAACGAGAAACATGTCCTTAGTCCTTTTCAAGTACTTCAGGATATTTTTGACCGCTGTTCGGTGTTCCTTGCCGGGATTACTTTGGTACCTTCCTACCAAACTTACGGCAAGGTTTACATCAGGTCTGGTACACAGCATGGCATACATAATAGAACCTATGGCTGATGCATAGGGGATGACACTCATCTCTTCTATATCTTCTGCCGTGGTCGGGCATTGAGCCGAGCTCAATTTCACACCTTGTAATACAGGCAAGAACTCTTTCTTGGACTGATCCATTTTGAACTTCTTCAATATCTTTTCAAGGTATGTGCTTTGTGAAAGACCTACGAGGCGTCTCGATCTATCTCTATAGATCTTTATGCCTAATATATAAGCAGCTTCTCCAAGGTCCTTCATTGACAAACTCTTATTCAAGTAGGCCTTAATGCTGTCCAAAAGTTCTATATCATATCCAATCAAAAGTATGTCATCTACATATAATATGACAAATGCTACAGAGCTCCCACTCACTTTCTTGTAAACGCAGGCTTCTCCGTAAGTCTGCATAAACCCAAACGCTTTGATCATCTCACCAAAGCGAATGTTCCAACTCCGAGATGCTTGCACCAGCCCATAAATGGATCGCTGGAGCTTGCATACCTTGTTAGCATTCTTAGGGTCGACAAAACCTTCCGGCTGCATCATATACAGTTCTTCCTTAAGATAGCCGTTAAGGAATGCCGTTTTGACGTCCATTTGCCATATCTCATAATCATAGTATGCGGCGATTGCTAACATGATTCGGACGGACTTCAGCTTTGCTACGGGAGAGAAAGTCTCATCGTAGTCAACCCCTTGAACTTGCCGATAACCTTTAGCGACAAGTCGAGCTTTATAGATGGTGACATTACCATCCGCGTCCGTCTTCTTCTTAAAGATCCATTTGTTTTCTATCGCTCGCCGATCATCGGGCAAGTCTGTCAAAGTCCATACTTTGTTTTCATACATGGATCCTATCTCGGATTGCATGGCTTCAAGCCATTTGTTGGAATCTGGGCCCGCCATCGCTTCTTCATAGTTCGAAGGTTCACCGTTGTCTTACAACATGATTTCCAGGACAGGGTTGCCATACCATTCGGTGTGGAGCGTGTCCTTGTGGACCCACTGAAGTTCAGTAGCAACTTGATCCAAGTACCTTGATCATCATCATTAATTTCCTCTCCAGTCGGTGTAGGCACCACAGGAACATTTTCCTGAGTTGCACTACTTTCCGGTTCAAGAGGTAGTACTTCATCGAGTTCTACTTTCCTCCTACTTATTCCTTTCGAGAGAAACTCCTTTTCCGGATCTAAGGTAGAAGGTATACCCAATGGTTTCCTTAGGGTATCCTATGAAGACGCATTTTTCCGACTTGGGTTCGAGCTTTTCGGGTTGAAGTTTCTTGACATAAGCATCGCATCCCCAAACTTTTAGAAACGACAGCTTAGGTTTCTTCCCAAACCATAATTCATACGGTGTCGTCTCAACGGATTTAGACGGTGCCCTATTTAAAGTGAATGTAGCTGTCTCTATAGCGTATCCCCAAAATGATAGCGGTAAATCAGTAAGAGACATCATAGATCGCACCATATCCAATAGAGTGCGACACGACGTTCAGACACACCGTTCTGTTGAGGTGTTCCAGCGGCGTGAGTTGTGAAACGATTCCACATTTCCTTAAGTGTGTACCAAATTCGTGACTTAAATATTCTCCTCCACGATCTGATCGTAAGAACTTTATTTTTCGGTCACGTTGATTCTCTACCTCATTCTGAAATTCCTTGAACTTTTCAAAGGTCTCAGACTTGTGTTTCATCAAGTAGACATACCCATATCTACTCAAGTCATCAGTGAGAGTGAGAACATAATGATATCCTCCGCGAGCCTCAACGATCATTGGACCGCACACATCGGTATGTATGATTTCCAATAAGTTGGTTGCTCGCTCCATTGTTCCGGTGAACAGAGTCTTGGTCATTTTGCCCATAAGGCATGGTTCGCATGTGTCAAATGATTCATAATCGAGAGACTCTAAAAGTCCATCAGCATGGAGCTTCTTCATGTGCTTGACACCAATGTGACCAAGGCGGCAGTGCCACAAGTATGTGGGACTATCGTTATCAACTTTACATCTTTTGGTATTCACACTATGAATATGTGTAACATCACGTACGAGATTCATTAAGAATAAACCATTGACCATCGGAGCATGACCATAAAACATATCTCTCATATAAATAGAACAACCATTATTCTCGGATTTAAATGAGTAGCCATCTCGTATTAAACAAGATCCTGATACAATGTTCATGCTCAAACTTGGCACTAAATAACAATTATTGAGGTTTAAAACTAATCCCGTAGGTAAATGTAGAGGTAGCGTGCCGACGGCGATCACATCAACCTTGGAATCATTCCTGACGCGCATCATCACCTCGTCCTTCGCCAGTCTCCGCTTATTCCGCAGCTCCTGCTGTGAGTTACATATATGAGCAACGGCACCGGTATCAAATACCCGGGAGTTACTACAGTCTTGGTAAGGTACACATCAATTACATGTATATCAAATATACCTTTAGTGTTGCCGGCCTTCTTATGCGCTAAGTATTTGGGGCAGTTCCGCTTCCAAATGACCCTTCCTTTGCAATAAAAGCACTCAGTCTCAGGCTTGGGTCCATTCTTTGACTTCTTCCCGGCAACTGGCTTACCGGGCGCGGCAACATCCTTGCCGTCCTTCTTGAAGTTCTTCTTACCCTTGCCCTTCTTGAACTTAGTGGTTTTATTGACCATCAACATTTGATGTTCTTTCTTGATTTCTACCTCTGCTGACTTCAGCATTGAAAATACTTCAGGAATAGTTTTCACCATCCCCTGCATATTGTAGTTCATCACAAAGCTCTTATAGCTCGGTGGGAGCGACTGAAGGATTCTGTCAATGACCGCCTCGTCCGGGAGGTTAATGTCCAGCTGGGACAGGCGGTTGTGCAACCCAAACATTTTGAGTATGTGCTCATTGGCAGAACTATTTTCCTCCATCTTACAACTATAGAACTTGTTGGAGACTTCATATCTCTCGACCCGGGCATGAGCTTGGAAAACCATTTTCAGCTCCTCGAACATCTCATATGCTCCGTGTTGCTCAAAACGCTTTTGGAGCCCCGGTTCTAAGCTGTAAAGCATGCCGCACTGAACGAGGGAGTAATCATCAAGACGAGACCGCCAAGCGTTCATAACGTCTTGGTTCTCAGGATGGGTGCTTCACCTAGCGGTGCTTCTAGGACATATTGTTTCTTGGCTGCTCTGAGGATGATCCTCAGGTTCCGGACCCAGTCCGAATAGTTGCTGCCATCATCTTTCAGCTTGGTTTTCTCTAGGAACGCGTTGAAGTTCATGGTGACATGAGTGTTGGCCATTTGATCTACAAGACATTTTGCAAAGATTTTAGACTAATGTTCATGATAATTAAGTTCATCTAATCAAATTATATAATGAACTCCCACTCAGATTTGACATCCCTCTAGTCATCTAAGTGTTACATGATCCGAGTCGACTATGCTGTGTCCGATCATCACGTGAGACGGACTAGTCATCGTCGGTGAACATCTCCATGTTGATCGTATCTTCCATACGACTCATGTTCGACCTTTCGGTCTCTTGTGTTCTGAGGCCATGTCTGTACATGCTAGGCTCGTCAAGTTAACCTAACTGTTTTGCATGTGTAAAACTGTCTTACACCCGTTGTATGTGAACGTAGGAATCTATCACACCCGATCATCACGTGGTGCTTCGAAACAACGAACTTTAGCAACGGCGCACATTTAGGGAGACCACTTTCTTGAAATTATTATAAGGGATCATCTTATTTAATACCGCATAATCATAATAATTTCAAAATGCATAATCATAATAAACATCACATGCAATTATATATAGTAGTGACATGATACGGCCAATATCATATAGCTCCTTTGATCTCCATCTTCGGGGCTCCATGATCATCTTGTCACCGGCATGACACCATGATCTCCATCATCGTGTCTCCATGAAGTTGCTCGCCAACTATTACTTCTACTACTATAGCTAAAGGTTTAGCAATAAAGCAAAGTAATTACATGGCGTTGAATCAATGACACGCAGGTCATACAATAATTAAGACAACTCCTATGGCTCCTGCCGGTTGTCATACTCATCCACATGCAAGTCGTGATTCCTATTACAAGAACATGATCTCATACATCACAATATATCATTCATCATTCATCACAACTTTTGGCCATATCACATCACAAGGCAATTGCTGCAAAAACAAGTTAGACGTCCTCTAATTGTTGTTGCATCTTTTACGTGGCTGCAATAGGGTTCTAGCAAGAACGTTTTCTTACCTACGAAAAACCACAACGTGATTTGTCAACTTATATTTACCCTTCATAAGGACCCTTTTCGTCGAATCCGCTCCAACTAAAGTGGGAGAGATAGACACCCACTAGCCACCTTATGCAACTAGTGCATGTCAGTCGGTGGAACCTGTCTCACGTAAGCGTACGTGTAAGGTCGGTCCGGGCCGCTTCATCCCACAATACCGCTGAAGCAAAATAAGACTAGTAACGGCAAGAAAGTTGACAACATCTACGCCCACAACAGATTTGTGTTCTACTCGTGCAATAGAGAACTACGCATAAACCTAGCTCATGATGCCACTGTTGGGGAACATTGCAGAAAACAAAAAAAAATTCCTACGGTTTCACCAAGATCCATCTATGAGTTCATCTAGCAACAAGTGATAGGAGTGCATCTACATACCTTTGTAGATCATGAGCGAAGCGTTCAAGTGAACGGGGTTGAGGGAGTCGTACTGTCGTGATCCAAATCACCGATGACCAAGTGCCGAACGGACAGCACCTCCGCGTTCAACACACGACGGAGCGGATGGCGTCCCACGCCTTGATCCAGCAAGGAGGAGGGAGAGGTTGATGAAGATCCAGCAGCACGACGGCGTGGTGGTGGATGCAGCAGAGTTCGGCGAGGCCGCCAAGCGACTACGGGAGGAGGAGGTGTAGCAAGGGGAAGGAGGCGCCAAGTGCAAGGTGCGGCTGCCCTTCCTCCCCCCTCTATATAGGGTCCCAGGCGGCGCCGGCCCCTAGGAGATGGGATCTCCTAGGGGGGCGGCCAAGGGGGTGGAGTGCCCCAAGGCAGTGGGCGCCCCCCTAGGGTTCCCAACCCTAGGCGCAGAGGGGGCAGAGGGGCGCACCAGCCCACCAGGCTGGTTCCTCCCACTTCAGCCCATGGGGCCCTCCGGAATAGGTGGCCCCACCGGTGGACCACGGGACCCTTCGGTGGTCCCGGTACAATACAGTGGACCCGAAACTTTCCCGATGGCCGAAACTCGACTTCCCATATATAATTATTTACCTCCGGACCATTCCGGAACTCCTGTGACGTCCGAGATCTCATCCGGGACTCCGAACAACTTTCGGTTTGCTGCATACTCATATTCATACAACCCTAGCGTCACCGAACCTTAAGTGTGTAGACCCTACGGGTTCGGGAGACATGTAGACATGACCGAGACGGCTCTCCGGTCAATAACCAACAACGGGATCTGGATACCCATGTTGGCTCCCACATGCTCCTCGACGATCTCATCGGATGAACCAAGATGTCGAGGATTCAAGCAACCCCGTATACAATTCCCTTTGTCAATCGGTATGTTACTTGCCCGAGATTCGATCGTCGGTATCCCAACACCTCGTTCAATCTCGTTACCGGCAAGTCACTTTACTCGTTCCGTAATGCATGATCCCATGACCAAACACTTGGTCACTTTGAGCTCATTATGATGATGCATTACCGAGTGGGCCAGTGATAAATCCCAGTCTCGATCCGTGACAACCCAACAGACACTTTCGGAGATACCTGTAGTGCACCTTTATAGTCACCCAGTTACGTTGTGACGTTTGGTACACCCAAAGCGCTCCTACGGTATCCGAGAGTTACACGATCTCATGGTCTAAGGAAAAGATACTTGACATTGGAAAAGCTCTAGCAAAACGAACTACACGATCTTGTGCTATGCTTAGGATTGGGTCTTGTCCATCACATCATTCTCCTAATGATGTGATCCCGTTATCAATGACATCCAATGTCCATAGTCAGGAAACCATGACTATCTGTTGATCAACGAGCTAGTCAACTAGAGGCTCACTAGGGACATATAGTAGCCTATGTATTCACACGTGTATTACGATTTCCGGATAATACAATTATAGCATGAATAAAAGACAATTATCACGAACAAGGAAATATAATAATAATCCTTTTATTATTGCCTCTAGGGCATATTTCCAACACGATGACATGCTTAATTAATTAGTGTAGAGTCCAATGACATGCTTACTGTTCGATCGATGATATGCTTTAGTGTGTAGCTAGAGTCCAATGATATATATGCTTAGTGTAGAATCCAAAGAACTGTCAATAGTGTAGAATCCATATATACTTATTAGTAGAATTCATGCTTAGTAGACATGTAGTAATCTCTTTCGATAGTGTAGAATGTGTGAGGCTACTTATTAATTGATATGTTTTTTCTTATTTAGAAATTTCCAAAGAGTCTATCTGAGAGTTGTGGTATCAAGCCTGATGAAGAAGGCTCTGCTGGAATACTCCTTATCGTGAGGGGCTCTGTCACCACCTGTGTGGCGTGGAAACGGACAGTCGCACATACTTCAACTCGGTTGGGTGGAAGAGCTTCCTCGTTGGCAAGAATCTTCATGTTGGATAGGCCATCCTAATTATTATCAGGAACACCAACCGCCAAGGCTTGAGGATGATGATCGTCATCGATATCATCTAGAACTACATATGCGTGTGGCTGCTGAACCATATATATGCTAGTATGACTACCTAGTAGACTTATCAACTATGATCTATCCATGCATTGTTGACTACAATATATGAGTTTGTGAGATTGTGTGGTTATATTAAATGTGGTATTGTTGTTAATGTTTGTGAGATGGTTCTGTGAACTTAGTTTATTTCCACTGGACTTGTCTTGATTTCCATCCATGAATATTGCATCTGACTTTTTTTTATTTTTTTATTTCTATTTATCTAGTTGTAGCGTGTGAAGCAAATAGGGTGCTACTACTACGTGATGATAGTAGTAGCGTTGGTAGAGAAAGATGCGCTACTACTAAATATTTTGAAGGAAATATGCCCTAGAGGCGATAATAAAGTTATTATTTATTTCCTTATTTCATGATAAATTTTTATTATTCATGCTAGAATTGTATTAACAGGAAACATAATACATGTGTGAATACATAGACAAACAGAGTGTCACTAGTATGCCTCTACTTAACTAGCTCGTTGATCAAAGATGGTTAAGTTTCCTGGCCATAGACATGAGTTGTCATTTGATAAACGAGATCACATCATTAGGAGAATGATGTGATTGACTTGACCCATTCTGTTAGCTTAGCACTTGATCGATTTAGTTTACTTCTATTGCTTTCTTCATGACTTATACATGTTCCTATGACTATGAGATTATGCAACTCCCGATTATCGGAGGAACACTTTGCGTGCTACCAAACGTCACAACGTAACTGGGTGATTATAAAGGTGCTCTACAGGTGTCTCCAATGGTAATTGTTGAGTTGGCATAGATCGAGATTAGGATTTTTCACTCCGTGTTTCGGAGAGGTATCTCTAAGCCCTCTCGGTAATAAACATCACTATAAGCCTTGCAAGCAATGTGACTAATGAGTTAGTTACAGGATGATGCATTACAGAACGAGTAAAGAGACTTGCCGGTAATGACATTGAACTAGGTATTGAGATACCGACCATCGAATCTCGGGCAAGTAACATACAGATGACAAAGGGAACAACGTATGTTGTTATGTGGTTTGACCAATAAAGATCTTCGTAGAATATGTAGGAGCCAATATGAGCATACAGGTTCCGCTGTTGGTTATTGACCGGAGACGTGTCTCGGTCATGTCTACATAGTTCTCGAACCTGTAGGGTCCGCACGCTTAACGTTCGATGACGATCGGTATTATGAGTTTATGTGTTTTGATGTACCGAAGGTAGTTTGAAGTCCCGGATATGATCACGGACATGACGAGGAGTCTCGAAATGGTCGAGACATAAAGATTGATATATTGGATGACTATGTTTGAACTTCGGAAGGGTTCCGTGCAAGTTCAGACAAATACCGGAGTACCGGGGGGTTACCGGACCCCCCCCCCCCCGGGGGAGTGTAATGGGCCTATTGGGCCTTAGTGGAGAAGAGAAGGGGCGGCCATGGTAGGCCACGCCCCCTCCCCCTCTAGTCCGAATTGGACAAGGAGGGGGGGTCCTTTCCTTCCTCCTCTCTCCTCCTTCCCTCTTTCCTACTCCTACTCTTGGAAGGGTTGGAGTCCTACTCCCGGTGGGAGTAGGACTCCCCTTGGGGCGCGCCTTGGAGGGCCAGCCCCTCCCCCTCCTCCATTCCTTTATATACGGGGGAGGGGGGCACCCCATAGACACACAAGTTGATCATTGATCTTTAGCCGTGTGCGGTGCCCCACTCCACCATAATCCACCTCGGTCATACCGTAGCGGTGCTTAGGCGAAGCCCTGCGTCGGTAGCTTCATCAACACCGTCATCACGCCGTCGTGCTGACGGAACTCTCCCTCGAAGCTCTACTGGATCGTGAGTTCGTGGGACGTCACCGAGCTGAACGTGTGCAGATCGCGGAGGTGCCGTACATTCGGTACTAGGATCGGTCAATCGTGAAGACGTAGGACTACATCAATCGCGTTGTCATAACGCTTCCGCTTACGGTCTACGAGGGTACATGGACGACACTCTCCCTCTCGTTGCTATGCATCACCATGATCTTGCGTGTGTGTAGGAAAATTTTGAAATTACTACGTTCCCCAACAGTGGCATCTGAGCCAGGTTTATGTGTAGATGTTATATGCACGAGTAGAACACAAGTGAGTAGTGGGAGATACTAGTCATACTGCTTACCAGCATGTCATACTTTGATTCGGCGGTGTTGTTGGATGGAGCGGCCCGGACCGACATTACGCGTACGCTTACGCGAGACTGGTTCTACCGACGTGCTTGACACACAGGTGGCTGGCGGGTGTCAATTTCTCCAACTTTAGTTTAATCGAGTATGGCTGCCCGGTCCTTGTTGAAGGTTAAAACAACACTAACTTGACGAAATATCGTTGTGGTTTTGATGCGTAGGTAAGCATTGTTCTTGCTCAGCCCACAGCAGCCACGTAAAAACTTGCAACAACAAAGTAGAAGACGTCTAACTTGTTTATGCAAGGCATGTTGTGATGTGATATGTTCAAGACTTGATGCTATATTTTATTGTATGAGATGATCATGTTTTTTAACGAAGTTATCGGCAACTGGCTGGAGCCATATGGTTGTCGCTTTATTGTATGCAATGCAATTGCCCTGTAATTGCTTTACTTTATCACTAAGCGGCAGCGATAGTCATAGTAGCAATAGTTGGCGAGACGACAACGATGCTTCGATGGAGATCAAGGTGTCAAGCCGGTTACGATGGTGATCAAGACGGTGCTTTGGAGATGGAGATCAAAGGCACAAGATGATGATGGCCATATCATATCACTTATATTGATTGCATGTGATGTTTATCCTTTATGCATCTTATTCTGCTTTGATTGACGGTAGCATTATAAGATGATCTCTCACTAAATTTCAAGGTATAAGTGTTCTCTCTCAGTATGCACCGTTGCCAAAGTTCGTCGTGCCGAGACACCACATGATGATCGGGTGTGATAAGCTCTACGTTCACATACAACGGGTGCAAGCCAGTTTTGCACACGCAGAAATACTCGAGTTAAACTTGACGAGCCTAGCATATGCAGATATGGCCTCGGAACACTGAGACAGAAAGGTCGAGCGTGAATCATATAGTAGATATGATCAACATAGTGATGTTCACCATTGAAAACTACTCCATTTCACGTGATGATCGGACACGGTTTAGTTGATTTGGATCACGTGATCACTTAGATGATTAGAGGGTTGTCTGTCTAAGTGGGAGTTCTTAAGTAATATGATTAATTGAACTTTAATTTATCATAAACTTAGTACCTGATAGTATTTTGCTTGTCTATGTTGTTGTAGATAGATGGCCCGTGATGTTGTTCCGTTGAATTTTAATGCGTTCCTTGAGAAAGCTAAGTTGAAAGATGATGGTAGCAATTACACGGACTGGGTCCGTAACTTGAGGATTATCCGCATTGCTGCACAGAAGAATTACGTCGTGGAAGCACCGCTGGGTGTCAGTCCTGCTGCAGATGCTGCCGATGATGTTAAGAACGTCTGGCAGAGTAAAGCTGATGACTACTTGATAGTTTAGTGTGCCATGCTTTACGGCTTAGAACCGGGAGTTCAATGACGTATTGAACGTCATGGAGCCTATGAGATGTTCCAGGTGTTGAAGTTAATATTTCAAGCAAATGCCCGGATTGAGAGATATGAAGTCTCCAATAAGTTCTACAGTTGTAAGATGGAGGAGAACAATTCTGTCAGTGAACATATACTCAAAATGTCTAGGTATAATAATCACTTGATTCAACTAGGAGTTAATCTTCCAGATGATAGTGTCATTGACAGAACTCTCCAATCACTGCCACGAAGCTACAAGTGCTTTGTGATGAACTATAATATGCAAGGGATGGATAAGACAATTCCCGAGCTCTTCGCGATGCTAAAGGCTGCGGAGGTAGAAGTCAAAAAGGAGAATCAAGTGTTGAGGTCAACAAGACCACCAGTTTCAAGAAAAAGGGTAAAGGGAAGAAGAAGGGGAACTTCAAGAAGAACGGCAAACAAGTTGCTGCTCAGGAGAAGAAACCCAAGTCTGGACCTAAGCCTAATACTGAGTGCTTCTACTGCAAAGGGACTGGCCACTGGAAGCGGAACTGCCCCAAGTATTTGGCGGATAAGAAGGATGGCAAGGTGAACAAAGGTATATGTGATATACATGTTATTGATGTGTACCTTACTAAAGCTCACAGTAGCACCTTGGTATTTGATACTGGTTCTGTTGCTAATATTTGCAACTCGAAACAGGGACTGCGGATTAAGCGAAGATTGGCTAAGGATGAGGTGACGATGTGCGTGGCAAATGGTTCCAAAGTCGATGTGATCGCGGTCGGCCCGCTACCTCTACATCTACCTTCGGGATTAGTTTTAGACCTGAATAATTGTTATTTGGTGCCAGCGTTAAGCATGAACATTATATCTGGATCTTGTTTGATGCGAGACGGTTATTCATTTAAATCTGAGAATAATGGTTGTTCTATTTATATGAGTAATATCTTTTATGGTCATGCACCCTTGAAGAGTGGTCTATTTTTGTTGAATCTCGATTGTAGTGATACACATATTCATAATTTTGAGCCAAAATATGCAGAGTTGATAATTATAGTGCAACTTATTTGTGGCATTGCCGTTTAGGTCATATCGGTGTAAAGCGCATGAAGAAACTCCATACTAATGCACTTTTTGAACCACTTGATTATGAATCACTTGGTACTTGCGAACCATGCCTCATGGGAAAGATGACTAAAACGCCATTCTCCGGAACAATGGAGCTGTTGGGGAACGTAGTAATTTCAAAAAAATTCCTACGCACACGCAAGATCATGGTGATGCATAGCAACGAGAGGGGAGAGTGTGTCCACGTACCCACGTAGACCAAAAGCGGAAGCGTTAGCACAACGCGGTTGATGTAGTCGTACGTCTTCACGATTCGACCGATCAAGTACCGAACGTACGGTACCTCCGGGTTCAGCACACGTTCAACTCGATGACGTCCCTCGAACTCCGATCTAGCCGAGTTTTGAGGGAGAGTTCCGTCAGCACGACGGCGTGGTGACGATGATGATGTTCTACCGACGCAGAGCTTCGCCTAAGCACCACTACGATATTATCGATGTGTACTATGGTGGAGGGGGGCACCGCACACGGCTAAGAGATCCAAGGGATCAATTGTTGTGTCTCTAAGGGGTGCCTCCCTCCCCGTATATAAAGGAGTGGAGGAGGGGGAGGGGCCGACCTCCCTAGGCGCGCCCCATGAGGAGTCCTACTCCCACCGGGAGTAGGACTCCCCCCTTCCAAGTGGGAGTAGGAGAGGAGAGGGAAGGAGAGAGAGGGGGAAAGGAAAGGGGGGCGCCGCGCCCCCTCGTTGTCCAATTCGGACTGGGGGAGGCTGTGGCTGCCCTCTGGCCGCCCCTCCTCTTCTCCAATAGGGCCCAATATGCCCATTAGTCTCCCCGAGGGGTTCCGGTAACCCCCCCCCCCGGTACTCCGGTATATGTCCGATACTCCCCGAAACTATTCCCGTGTCCGAACATAGTCGTCCAATATATCAATCTTTACATGTCGACCATTTTGAGACTCCTCGTCATGTCCGTGATCACATCCGGGACTCCGGACTACCTTCGGTACATCAAAAACATAAACTCATAATATAACCATCATCAAACTTTAAGTGTGCGGACCCTACGGGTTCGAGAACTCTATAGACATGACCGAGACACGTCTCCAGTCAATAACCAATAGCGGAACCTGGATGCTCATATTGGCTCCCACATATTCTACGAAGATCTTTATTGGTCAAACCGCATAACAACATACGTTGTTCCCTTTGTCATCGGTATGTTACTTGCCCGAGATTCGATCGTCGGTATCTCAATACCTGGTTCAATCTCGTTACCGGCAAGTCTCTTTACTCATTCCGTAATACATCATCCTGCAACTAACTCATTAGTTGCAAAGTTTGCAAGGCTTAAGTGATGTGCATTACCGAGTGGGCCCAGAGATACGTCTCCGACAATCGGAGTGACAAATCCAAATATCGAAATACACCAACCCAACAAGTACCTTCGGAGACACCTGTAGAGCACCTTTATAATCACCCAGTTACGTTGTGACCTTTTGTAGCACACAAAGTGTTCCTCCGGTAAACGGGAGTTGCATAATATCATAGTCATAGGAACATGTATAAGTCATGAAGAAAGCAATAACAACATACTAAAAGATCAAGTGCTAAGCTAACGGAATGGGTCAAGTCAATCACATCATTATCCTAATGATGTGATCCCACTGATCAAATGATAACTCATATCCATGGTTAGGAAAATCAACCATCTTTGATCAATGAGCTAGTCAAGTAGAGGCATACTAGTGACATTATGTTTGTCTATGTATTCACACATGTATTATGTTTCCGGGTAATACAATTGTAGCAAGAATAATAAACATTTATCATGATATGAGGAAATAAATAATAACTTTCTTATTGCCTCTAGGGCATATTTCCTTCAGTCTCCCACTTGCACTAGAGTCAATAATCTAGATTACACAGTAATGATTCTAACACCCATGGAGCCTTGGTGTTGATCATGTTTTGCTTGTGTAAGAGGCTTAGTCAACGGGTCTGCAACATTCAGATCTGTATGTATCTTGCAAATCTCTATGTCTCCCACCTGGACTTGGTCCCGAATGGAATTCAAGGTTCTCTTGATGTGTTTGGTTCTCTTGTGAAATCTGGATTCCTTTGCCAAGGCAATTGCACCAGTATTATCACAAAAGATTTTCATTGGACCTGATGCACTAGGTATGACACCTAGACCGGATATGAACTCCTTCATCCAGACTCCTTCATTTGCTGCTTCCGAAGCAGCTATGTACTCCGCTTCACATGTAGATCCCGCTACGACGCTTTGTTTAGAACTGCACCAACTGACAGCTCCACCGTTCAATAAAAATACGTATCCGGTTTGCGATTTGGAATCGTCCGGATCAGTGTCAAAGCTTTTGAGTTAACCATTTACGACGAGCTCTTTGTCACCTCCATAAACGAGAAACATATCCTTAGTCCTTTTCCGGTATTTCAGGATGTTCTTGACCACTGTCCAGTGATCCACTCCTGGATTACTTTGGTACCTCCCTGCTAAACTAATAGCAAGGCACACATCAGGTCTGGTACACAACATTGCATACATGATCGAGCCAATGGCTGAAGCATAGGGAACATCTTTCATTTTCTCTCTATCTTCTGCAGTGGTCGGGGATTGAGTCTGACTCATCTTCACACCTTGTAACACAGGCAAGAACCCTTTCTTTGCTTGATCCATTTTGAACTTCTTCAAAACTTTGTCAAGGTATGTGCTTTGTGAAAGTCCAATTAAGCGTCTCGATCTATCTCTATAGATCTTGATGCCCAATATATAAGCAGCTTGACCGAGGTCCTTCATTGAAAAACTCTTATTCAAATATCCTTTTATGCTATCGAGAAATTCTATATCATTTCCAATCAACAATATGTCATCCACATATAATATTAGAAATGCTACAGAGCTCCCACTCACTTTCTTGTAAATACAGGCTTCTCCAAAAGTATGTATAAAACCATATGCTTTAATCACACTATCAAAGCGTTTATTCCAACTCTGAGAGGCTTGCAGCAGTCCATCAATGGATCGCTAGAGCTTGCACACTTTGTTAGCACCTTTTGGATCGACAAAACCTTCTGGTTGCATCATATACAACTCTTCTTCCAGAAATTCATTCAGGAATGCAGTTTTGACATCCATTTGCCAAATTTCATAATCATAAAATGCGGCAATTGCTAACATGATTCGGACAGACTTAAGCATCGCTACGGGTGATAAAGTCTCATCGTAGTCAACCCCTTGAACTTGTCGACAACTTTCGCAACAAGTCGAGCTTTGTAGACAGTAACATTACCATCAGCGTTGGTCTTCTTCTTGAAGATCCATTTATTCTCGATGGTTTGCCAATCATCGGGCAAGTCAACAAAAGTCCATACTTTGTTCTCATACATGGATCCCATCTCAGATTTCATGGCGTCAAGCCATTTTGCAGAATCTGGGCTCATCATCGCTTCCTCATAGTTCGTAGGTTCGCCATGGTCAAGTAACATGACCTCCAGAATAGGATTACCGTACCACTCTGGTGCGGATCTTACTCTGGTTGACCTACGAGGTTCGGTAGTAACTTGATCTGAAGTTTCATAATCAATATCATTAGCTTCCTCACTAATTGGCGTAGTCGTCACATGAACCGGTTTCTGTAATGAACTATTTTCCAATAAGGGAGCAGGTACAGTTACCTCATCAAGTTCTACTTTCCTCCCACTCTCTTCTTTCGAGAGAAACTCCTTCTCTAGAAAGGATCCATTCTTGGCAATGAATGTCTTGCCTTCGGATCTGTGATAGAAGGTGTGCCCAACAGTTTCCTTTGGGTATCCTATGAAGACACATTTCTCCGATTTGGGTTCGAGCTTATCAGGTTGAAGGTTTTTCACATAAGCATCGCAGCCCCAAACTTTAAGAAACGACAACTTTGGTTTCTTGCCAAACCACAGTTCATAAGGCGTCGTCTCAACGCATTTTGATGGTGCCCTATTTAACGTGAATGCGGCCGTCTCTAAAGCATAACCCCAAAACGATAGCGGTAAATCAGTAAGAGACATCATAGATCGCACCATATCTAGTAAACTACGATTACGACGTTCGGACACACCATTACGCTGTGGTGTTCCGGGTGGCGTGAGTTGCGAAACTATTCCGCATTGTTTCAAATGTGGACCAAACTCGTAACTCAAATATTCTCCTCCATGATCAGATCGTAGTAACTTTATTTTCTTGTTACGATGATTTTCAACTTCACTCTGAAATTCTTTGAAATTTTCAAATGTTTCAGACTTACGTTTCATTAAGTAGATATACCCATATCTGCTTAAATCATCTGTGAAGGTGAGAAAATAACGATACCCGCCGCGAGCCTCAACATTCATTGGACCACATACATCAGTATGTATGATCTCCAACAAATCAGTTGCTCGCTCCATAGTTCCGGAGAACGGCGTTTTAGTCATCTTGCCCATGAGGCATGGTTCGCAAGTACCAAGTGACTCATAATTAAGTGATTCCAAAAGTCCCTCATTATGGAGTTTCTTCATGCGCTTTACACCAATATGACCCAAACGGCAGTGCCACAAATAAGTTGCACTATCATTATCAACTCTGCATCTTTTGGCTTCAACATTATGAATATGCGTATCACTACTATCGAGATTCATCAAAAATAGACCACTCTTGAAGGGTGCATGACCATAAAAGATATTACTCATATAAATAGAACAACCATAATTTTCAGATTTAAATGAATAACCGTCTCGCATCAAACAAGATCCAGATATAGTGTTCATGCTCAACGCAGGCACCAAATAACAATTATTTAGGTCTAAAACTAATCCCGAAGGTAGATCTAGAGGTAGCGTGCCGACGGAGATCACATCAACCTTGGAACCATTTCCCACGCGCATCGTCACCTCGTCCTTAGCCAGTGTTCGCTTAATCCGTAGTCCCTGTTGTGAGTTGCAAATATTAGCAACAGAACCAGTATCAAATACCCAGGTGCTACTGCGAGCTCTGGTAAGGTACACATCAGTAACATGTATATCGCATATACCTTTGTTCACCTTGCCATCCTTCTTATCCGCCAAATACTTAGGGCAGTTCCGCTTCCTGTGACCAGTCTGCTTGCAGTACAAGCACGCAGTCTCTGGCTTAGGTCCAGAATTGGGTTTCTTCTCTTGAGTAGCAACTTGTTTGTTCTTCTTCTTGAAGTTCCCCTTCTTCTTCCATTTGCCCTTTTTCTTGAAACTGGTGGTCTTATTGACCATCAACACTTGATGCTCCTTCTTGATTTCTACCTCCGCAGCTTTTAGCATTGCAAAGAGCTCGGGAATCGTCTTATCCATCCCTTGCATGTTATAGTTCATCATGAAGCTCTTGTAGCTTGGTGGCAGTGATTGAAGAATTCTGTCAGTGACTCTATCATCCGGAAGATTAACTCCCAGTTGAATCAAGTGATTGTTATACCCAGACATTCTGAGTATATGCTCACTAGCAGAACTATTCTCCTCCATCTTACAGCTGTAGAACTTATTGGAGATTTCATATCTCTCAATCCGGGCATTTTCTTGAAATATTAACTTCAACTCCTGGAACATCTCATATCCTCCATGACGTTCAAAACGTCGTTGAAGTCCCGGTTCTAAGCCGTAAAGCATGGCACACTGAAATATCGAGTAGTCATCAGCTTTCCTCTGCCAGATGTTCATAACATCTGGTGTTGCTCCTGCAGCAGGTTTGGCACCTAGCGGTGCTTCCATGACGTAATTCTTCTGTGCAGCAATGAGGATAATCCTCAAGTTATGGACCCAGTCCGTGTAATTGCTACCATCATCTTTCAACTTTTCTTTCTCAAGGAACGCATTAAGATTCAACGGAACAACAACACGAGCCATCTATCTAAAACAAACATAGACATGCAAAACACTATTAGGTCCTAAGATCATGATAAATTTAAGTTCAATTAATCATATTACTTAAGAACTCCCACTTAGATAGACATCCCTCTAATCATCTAAGTGATCATGTGATCCAAATCAACTAAACCATAACCGATCATCACGTGAAATGGAGTAGTTTTCAATGATGAACATCACTATGTTGATCATATCTACTATATGATTCACGCTCGACCATTCGGTCTCAGTGTTCCGAGGCCATATCTGCATATGCTAGGCTCGTCAAGTTTAACATGAGTATTCTGCATGTGCAAAACTGGCTTGCACCCGTTGTAGATGGACGTAGAGCTTATCACACCCGATCATCACGTGGTGTCTGGGCATGACGAACTTTGGCAACGGTGCATACTTAGGGAGAACACTTTTATCTTGAAATTTAGTGAGAGATCATCTTATAATGCTACCGTCAATCAAAGCAAGATAAGATGCATAAAAGATAAACATCACATGCAATCAATATAAGTGATATGATATGGCCATCATCATCTTGTGCTTGTGATCTCCATCTCCGAAGCACCGTCATGATCACCATCGTCACCGGCGCGACACCTTGATCTCCATCATAGCATCATTGTCGTCTCGCCAACTATTGCTTCTACGACTATCGCTACCGCTTAGTGATAAATAAAGCAATTATAGGGTGATTGCATTGCATACAATAAAGCGACAACCATATGGCTCCTGCTAGTTGCCGATAACTTAGTTACAAAACATGATCATCTCATACAATAAAATATAGCATCATGCCTTCACCATATCACATCACAACATGCCCTGCAAAAAACAAGTTAGACGTCCTCTACTTTGTTGTTGCAAGTTTTACATGGCTGCTATGGGCTGAGCAAGAACCGTTCTTACCTACGCATCAAAACCACAATGATACTTTGTCAAGTTAGTGAGGTTTTAACCTTCTCAAGGACCGGGCGTAGCCACACTCGGTTCAACTAAAGTTGGAGAAACTGACACCCGCCAGCCACATGTGTGCAAAGCATGTCGGTAGAACCAGTCTCACGTAAGCGTACGCGTAATGTTGGTCCGGGCCGCTTCATCCAACAATACCGCCGTACCAAAGTGTGATATGCTGGTAAGCAGTATGACTTGTATCGCCCACAACTCACTTGTGTTTTACTCGTGCATATAATATCAACGCATAAAACGAGGCTCGGATGCCACTGTTGGGGAACGTAGTAATTTCAAAAAAATTCCTACGCACACGCAAGATCATGGTGATGCATAGCAACGAGAGGGGAGAGTGTATCCACGTACCCTCGTAGACCGAAAGAGGAAGCGTTAGCACAACGCGGTTGATGTAGTCGTACGTCTTCACGATTCGACCGATCAAGTACCGAACGTACGGCACCTCCGAGTTCAGCACACGTTCAACTCTATGACGTCCCTCGAACTCCGATCCAGCCGAGCTTTGAGGGAGAGTTCCATCAGCACGACGGCGTGGTGACGATGATGATGTTCTACCGACGTAGAGCTTCGCCTAAGCACCGCTACGATATTATCGAGGTGGACTATGGTGGAGGGGGCTGGGCACCGCTCACGGCTAAGAGATCCAAGGGATCAATTGTTGTGTCTCTAAGGGGTGCCTCCCTCCCCATATATAAAGGAGTGGAGGAGGGGGAGGGGGCCAGCCTCCCTAGGCGCGCCCCATGAGGAGTCCTACTCCCACCGGGAGTAGGACTCCCCCCTTCCAAGTGGGAGTAGGAGAGGAGAGGGAAGGAGAGAGAGGGGGAAAGGAAAGGGGGGCGCCGCCCCCTCCTTGTCCAATTCGGAACGAGGGGAAGGGGGCACGCGGCTGCCCTCTGGCCGCCCTCCTCTTCTCCAATAGGGCCCAATAGGCCCATTAGTCTCCCCGGGGGGTTCCGGTAACCCTACGGTACTCCGGTATATGTCCGATACTCCCCGAAACTATTCCGGTGTCTGAACATAGTCGTCCAATATATCAATCTTTACCTCTCGACCATTTCGAGACTCTTCGCCATGTCCGTGATCACATCCGGGACTCCGAACTACCTTCGGTACATCAAAAACATAAATTCATAATATAACCGGCATCGAACTTTAAGCGTGCGGACCCTACGGGTTCGAGAACTATGTAGACATGACCGAGACACGTCTCCGGTCAATAACCAATAGCGGAACCTGGATGCTCATATTGGTCCCACATATTCTACAAAGATCTTTGTCGGTCAAACCGCATAACAACATACGTTGTTCCCTTTGTCATCGGTATGTTACTTGCCCAAGATTCGATGGTCGGTATCTCAATACCTAGTTCAATCTCGTTACCGGCAAGTCTCTTTACTCGTTCTGTAATACATCATCCCGCAACTAACTCATTAGTTGCAATGCTTGCAAGGCTTAAGTGATGTGCATTACCGAGTGGGCCCAGAGATACCTCTCCGACAATCGGAGTGACAAATCCTAATCTCGAAATACGCCAACCCAACAAGTACCTTCGGAGACACCTATAGAGCAGCTTTATAATCACCCGGTTACGTTGTGATGTTTGGTAGCACAGAAAGTGTTCCTCTGGTAAACGGGAGTTGCATAATCTCATAGTCATAGGAACATGTATAAGTCATGAAGAAAGCAATAGCAACATACTAAACAATCAAGTGCTAAGCTAACGGAATAGGTCAAGTCAATCACATCGTTCTCCTAATGATGTGATCCCACTGATCAAATGATAACTCATATCCATGGTTAGGAAACTCAACCATCTTTGATCAATGAGCTAGTCAAGTAGAGGCATACTAGTGACATTATGTTTGTCTATGTATTCACACATGTATTATGTTTCTGGGTAATACAATTCTAGCATTAATAATAAACATTTATCATGATATGAGGAAATAAATAAGAACTTTATTATTGCCTCTAGGGCATATTTTCTTCTGGAGCGAGCAACAGATTTGTTGGAAATCATACATACTGATGTATGTGGTCCGATGAATATTGAGGCTCGCGCGAGCATCGTTATTTTCTCACCTTCACAGATGATTTAAGCAGATATGGGTATATCTACTTAATTAAACATAAGTCTGAAACATTTGAAAAGTTCAAAGAATTTCAGAGTGAAGTGGAAAATCATCGTAACAAGAAAATAAAGTTTCTACGATCTGATCGTGGAGGAGAATATTTGAGTTACGAGTTTGGTCTTCATTTGAAACAATGTGTAATAGTTTCGCAAGTCACGCCACCCGGAACACCATAGCGTAATGGTGTGTCCGAACATCATAACCGCACTTTATTAGATATGGTGCGATCTATGATGTCTCTTACTGATTTACCGCTATTGTTTTGGAGTTATGCTTTAGAGACGGCTGCATTCACGTTAAATAGGGCACCATCTAAATCCGTTGAGACGACGCCTTATGAACTGTGGTTTGGCAAGAAACCAAAGTTGTCGTTTCTTAAATTTTGGGGCTGCGATGCTTATGTGAAAAAGCTTCAACCTGATAAGCTCGAACCCAAATTGGAGAAATGTGTCTTCATAGGATAGCCAAAGGAGACTGTTGGGTACACCTTCTATCACAAATCCGAAGGCAAGACATTCGTTGCTAAGAATGGGCTTTTCTAGAGAAGGAGTTTCTCTCGAAAGAAGTGAGTGGGAGGAAAGTAGAACTTGATGAGGTAACTATACCTGCTCCCTTATTGGAAAGTAGTTCATCACAGAAACCGTTTCCTGTGACACCTACACCTATTAGTGAGGAAGCTAATGATATTGATTAATAAACTTCAGAGCAAGTTACTAACGAACCTCGTAGTCAACCAGAGTAAGATCCGCACCAGAGTGGTATGGTAATCCTATTCTGGAGGTCATGTTACTTGACCATGGCGAACCTACGAACTATGAGGAAGCAATGATGAGCCCAGATTCCGCAAAATGGCTTGAGGCCATGAAATCTGAGATGGGATCCATGTATGAGAACAAAGTGTGGACTTTGGTTAACTTGCCCGATGATCGGCAAGCCATCGAGAATAAATGGATCTTCAAGAAGAAGACTGACACTAACGGTAATGTTACTGTCTACAAAGCTCGACTTGTTGCGAAAGGTTTTCGACAAGTTCAAGGGGTTGACTACGATGAGACTTTATCACCCGTAGCGATGCTTAAGTCTGTCCGAATCATGTTAGCAATTGCCGCATTTTATGATTATGAAATTTGGCAAATGGATGTCAAAACTTCATTCCTGAATGGATTTCTGGAAGAAGAGTTGTATATGATGCAACCAGAAGGTTTTGTCGATCCAAAAGGTGCTAATAAAGTGTGCAAGCTCCAGCGATCCATTTATGGACTGGTGCAAGCCTCTCAGAGTTGGAGTAAACGTTTTGATAGTGTAATCAAAGCATATGGTTTTATACAGACTTTTGGAGAAGCCTGTATTTACAAGAAAGTGAGTGGGAGCTCTGTAGCATTTCTAATACTATATGTGGATGGCATATTGTTGATTGGAAATGAAATAGAATTTCTGGAAAGCATAAAAGGATACTCGAATAAGAGTTTTTCAATGAAAGACCTTGGTGAAGCTGCTTATATATTTGGCATCAAGATCTATAGAGATAGATGAAGACGCTTAATTGGACTTTCACAAAGCACATACCTTGATAAAGTTTTGAAAAAGTTCAAAATGGATCAAGCAAAGAAAGAGTTCTTGCCTGTGTTACAAGGTGTGAAGTTGAGTCAGACTCAATGCCCGACCACTGCAGAAGATAGAGAGAAAATGAAGAATGTTCCCCATGCTTCAGCCATAGGCTCTATCATGTATGCAATGCTGTGTGCCACACCTGATGTGTGCCTTGCTATTAGTTTAGCAGGGAGGTACTGAAGTAATCCAGGAGTGGATCACTGGACAGCGGTCAAGAACATCCTGAAATACCTGAAAAGGACAAAGTATATGTTTCTCGTTTATGGAGGTGACAAAGAGCTCATCGTAAATGGTTACGTCGATGCAAGCTTTGACACTGATCCGGACGATTCTAAATCGCAAACCAGATACGTGTTTATATTGAACGGTGGAGTTGTCAGTTGGTGCAGTTCTAAAGAAAGAGTCGTGGTGGGATCTACGTGTGAAGCGGAGTACATAGCTGCTTCGGAAGCAGCAAATGAAGGAGTCTGGATGAAGGAGTTCATATCCGATCTAGGTGTCATACCTAGTGCATCGGGTCCAATGGAAATATTTTGTGACAATACTGGTGCAATTGCCTTGGCAAAGGAATCCAGATTTCACAAGAGAACCAAGCACATCTAGAGACGCTTCAATTCCATCCGTGATCAAGTCCAGGTGGGAGACATAGAGATTTGCAAGATACATACGGATCTGAATGTTGCAGACCCGTTGACTAAGCCTCTCTCACGAGCAAAACATGATCAGCACCAAGACTCCATGGGTGTTAGAATCATTACTGTGTAATCTAAATTATTGACTCTAATGCAAGTGGGAGACTGAAGGAAATATGCCCTAGAGGCAATAATAAAGTTATTATTTATTTCCATATTTAATGATAAATGTTTATTATTCATGCTAGAATTGTATTAACCGGAAACATAATACATGTGTGAATACATAGACAAACAGAGTGTCACTAGTATGCCTCTACTTAACTAGCTCGTTGATCAAATATGGTTATGTTTCCTGGCCATAGACATGAGTTGTCATTTGATAAACGAGATCACATCATTAGGAGAATGATGTGATTGACTTGACCCATTCCATTAGCTTAGCACTTGATCGATTTAGTTTACTTCTATTGCTTTCTTCATGACTTATACATGTTCCTATGACTATGAGATTATGCAACTCCCGATTATCGGAGGAACACTTTGTGTGCTACCAAATGTCACAACGTAACTGGGTGATTATAAAGGTGCTCTACAGGTGTCTCCAATTGTACTTGTTGAGTTGGCATAGATCGAGATTAGGATTTGTCACTCCGTGTTTCGGAGAGGTATCTCCGGGCCCTCTCGGTAATGCACCTCACTATAAGCCTTGCAAGAAATGTGACTAATGAGTTAGTTGCGGGATGACGCATTACGGAACGAGTAAAGAGACTTGCCGGTAACGAGATTAAACTAGGTATTGAGATACCGACGATCGAATCTCGGGCAAGTAACATACCAATGAAAAAGGGAACAACGTATGTTGTTATGCGGTTTGACTGATAAAGATCTTCGTAGAATATGTAGGAACCAATATGAGCATCTAGGTTCCGCTATTGGTTATTGACCGGAGACGTGTCTCGATCATGTCTACATAGTTCTCGAACCCGTAGGGTCCGCACGCTTAACGTTCGGTGACGATCGATATTATGAGTTTATGTGTTTTGATGTACCGAAGGTAGTTCAGAGTCCCGGATATGATCACGGACATGACGATGAGTCTCGAAATGTTCGAGACATAAAGATCGATATATTGCATGACTATGTTTGAACTTCAGAAGGGTTCCGAGCAAGTTCGGACAAATACCGGAGTACCGGGGGGTTACAGGACCCCCCCCCCCGGGGGAGTGTAATGGGCCTATTGGGCCTTAGTGGAGAAGAGAAGGGGCGGCGAGGGCAGACCGCACGCCATCTCCCCCTCTAGTCTGAATTGGACAAGGAGGGGCGGTGCCCCCTTTCCTTCCTCCTCTCTCCTCCTTCCCTCTTTCCTACTCCTACTCTTGGAAGGGTTGGAGTCCTACTCCCGGTGGGAGTAGGACTCCCCCTGGGGCGTGCCTAGGAGGACCGGCCCCTCCCCGTCCTCCACACCTTTACATACGGGGGGCAGCCATAGACACACAAGTTGATCATTGATCTTTAGCCGTGTGCGGTGCCCCCCCCCCCACCATAATCCACCTCGGTCATACCGTAGCGGTGCTTAGGCGAAGCCCTGCGTCGGTAGCTTCATCAACACCGTCATCACACCGTCATGCTGATGGAACTCTCCCTCGAAGCTCTTCTGGATCGTGAGTTCGTGGGACGTCACTGAGCTGAACATGTGCAGATCACGGAGGTGTCGTACGTTTGGTACTAGGATCGGTCGATCGTGAAGACGTACGACTACATCAACAGCGTTGTCATAACGCTTCCGCTTACGGTCTACGAGGGTACATAGACGACACTCTCCCCTCTCGTTGATATGCATCACCATGATCTTGCGTGTGCGTAGGAAAATTTGAAATTACTATGTTCACCAACATATTTTAGCTGTAGCGCTTGTTTAGAAATGCATTGCTGCTAAAAAATAGTTGTAGCACCGTAGCAGTAGCGCGGGCTCCCGCGCTACTGGTAGGTAAAAAACCAGCGCTACTGGTAAGGTTTTCCCTAGTAGTGATTGTATTAACCGGAAACTTGATACATGTGTGGATACATAGACAAAACAACGTGTCCCTAGTATGCCTCTACTAGACTAGCTCCTTGATCAAAAGATGGTTAAGTTTCCTAGCCATGGACATGAGTTGTCATTTGATAACAGGATCACACCATTAGTAGAATGATTTGATGGACAAGACCCATCCGTTAGCTTAGCATATTGATCATTCCGTTTTATTGCTACTGCTTTTTTCGTTTCAAATATATATTCCTCCGACTATGAGATTATGCAACTCCCGGACACCAGAGGAATGCCTTATGTGCTATCAAACGTCACAACGTAACTGGGTGATTATAAAGATGCTCTACAGGTATCTCCAAAGTTGCTTGTTGGGTTGGCATAGATCGAGATTAGGATTTGTCACTCCGAGTATCGGAGAGGTATCTCTAGGCCCTCTCGGTAATGCACATCGTATGAAGACTTGCAAGCAATGTAACTAATCAGTTAGTTACGGGATGATGCACTACGGAAAGAGTAAAGAGACTTGCTGGTAATGAGATTGGACTAGGTATGAAGATACCGACGATCGAATCTCGGGCAAATAACGTACCAATGACAAAGGGAATAACTATATTAACATTGCAGTTCGACCGATAAAGATCTTCGTAGAATATGTGGGAACCAATATGAGAATCCACGTTCCACTATTGGTTATTGACCGGAGAGGTGTCTCGGTCATGTCTACATAGTTCTCGAACCCGTAGGGTCCGCACGCTTAACGTTTGATGATGATTGGTATTATATGAGTTATGTGTTTTGGTGACCGAAGGTTGTTCAGAGTCCCGGATAAGATCACGGACATGACGAGGAGTCTCAGAATGGTCGAGAGGTAAAGATTGATATATTGGAAGGTTACATTCGGACACCAGAATGGTTTTGGGAAGATTCGAATAAGTTTCGGAGTACCGGGAGGTTACCGCCCCCCCCCCCCCTGAAAAGTTAATGGGCACATGGGCCTTAGTGGAGAAGAGAGGGACGACCATAGGAGGTGGTGCCTCCCCCCATTTCCAATCCGAATTGGACAAGGGGTGGGGGAGGCGCCCCCCTCCCCTTTCCCTCTCCTACTCCCTCTCCCTTTACCGCTTTGCTACTCCGGAAAGAAGGAAAAAAGGGGGGCGAATCCTACTAGGAGTGGAGTCCTAGTAGGAATTCCCCCTCCATGGCACGCCCCCTGGTGGCCGGCCTCCTCCCCCCTCCTTTATATACGGGGGCAGGGGCACCCCAAAGACACAACATTGTCTTAGCTGTGTGTGGTGCCCCCTCCATCGTTTACTCCTCTGATAGTATCATCGTAGTGCTTAGGCGAAGCCCTGCGCGGATCACATCACCAACACCGTCATCACGCCATCGTGCTGACAAAACTCATCGACTCCATCGACACTCTGCTGGATCAAGAGTTCGAGGGACGTCATCAAGCTGAACGTGTGCATAACTCGGAGGTGACGTACGTTTGGTACTTGATCGGTTGATTCGAGAAGATGTTCCACTACATCAACCGCGTTAAGTTAACGCTTCCTCTTTTGGTCTACGAGGGTACATGGACACACTCTCCCCTCTTGTTGCTATGCATCTCCTAGATAGATCTTGCGTGAGCGTAGGATTTTTTTTGAAATTGCATGTTGTGTTTCCCAACAGTGGCATCTGAGCCAGGTCTATGCGTAGATGATATGGATGAGTAGAACACAAACAGTTGTGGGCGGTGATTGTCATACTGTTTACCACCAATGTCTTATTTTGATTTGGTGGCATTGTTGGATGAAGCGGCCCGGACCAACCTTACATGACCGCGTTCATGAGACCGGTTCCACCGACAGACATGCAACTAGTTTTGCATAAAGGTGGCTGGCGAGTGTCTATTTCTCCAACTTTAGTTGAATCGATTTGCCTGCGACCGGTCCTTGTGAAGGTCAAAACATCAAACTTGATAAATCACCGTTGTGGTTTTTGTGCCGTAGGTATATACGGTTCATGCTAGCAGCCCGTAGCAACCATGTAAAACTTGCAACACACAAAGTAGAGGACGTTTAACTTGTTTTTGCAGGGCATGTTGTGATGTGATATGGTCAAGACATGATGTGATATTTAGATTGTTGTATGAGATGATCATGTTTTGTAAAAGTTATCGGCAACTGGCAGGAGCCATATGGTTGTCGCTTTATTGTATGAAATACAAGCGCTATGTAATTGCTTTACTTTATCACTAAGCGGTAGCGATAGAAGCAATGGTTGGCGAGACGACCATGACGTTACGATGGAGATCAAGGTGTCAAGCCAGTGACGATGGAGATAATGACATTGCTTCGGTGATGGAGATCATGAGCACAAGATGATGATGGCCATATCATGTGACATATTTTGATTGCATGTGATGTTTATCTTTTATGCATCTTATTTTGCTTAGTATAGCGGTAGCATTATAAGATGATCTCTTACTAAATTTCAAGGTATAAGTGTTCCCCCTGAGTATGCACCATTGCGAAAGTTCTTCGTGTCGAGCACCACGTGATGATCGGGTGTGATAAGCTCTACGTTCAAATACAACGGGTGCAAGCCAGATTTGCACACGCGGAATAATCAGGTTAAACTTGACGAGCCTAGCATATACAGATGTGGCCTCGAAACACTGGAGACTGAAAGGTCGAACGTGAATCATATAGTAGATATGATCAACATAGTGATGTTCACCATTGAAGACTACTCCATCTCACGTGATGATCAGACATGGTTTAGTTGATTTGGGTCACGTATCATTTAGATGACTAGAGGGATGTCTATCTAAGTGGGAGTTCTTAAGTAATATGATTAATTGAACTTAATTTATCATGAACTTAGTCCTGATAGTTTTTGCATATCTATGTTGTAGATCAATGGCCCGTGCTACCGTTACTTTGAATTTTAATGCGTTCCTAGAGAAAGCTAAGTTGAAAGATGATGGCAGCAACTACACGGACTGGGTCAGTAACTTGAGGATTATCCTCATTGCTGCACAGAAGAATTATGTCCTTGATGCACCGCTCGGTGCAAGCCCTGCTGCAGGAGCAGAAGCTGATGATGTGAATGCCTAGCAAGCTCGATCTGATGACTACTCGTTAGTTCACTGTGCCATGCTTTATAGCTTAGAATCGGGACTTCAAAGACGTTTTGAACGTCATGGACCATATGAGATGTTCTAGGAGTTGAAGTTGATATTTCAAGCAAATGCCAAAGTTGAGAGATATGAAGTCTCCAACAAGTTCTATAGCTACAAGATGGAGGAGAACAATTCTGTTAGTGAGCACATACTCAGAATGTCTGGGGTACTATAATCACTTGACTCAGCTGGGAGTTAATCTTCCAGATGATTGTGTCATTGACAGAGTTCTTCAATCACTACCACCAAGCTACAAAGGCTTCGTGATGAACTACAATATGCAAGGGATGGATAAGACTATTCCCGAGCTCTTCACGATGCTGCCACGGAGATAGAAATCAATAAGGAGCATCAAGTGTTGATGGTTAACAAGGCCACTAGTTTCAAGAAAAAGGGCAAGGGTAAAAAGAAGGGGAACTTCAAAAATACTGACAATCAAGTTGTCACTCCCAGGAAGAAACACAAGTTTGGACCCAAGCCTGAAACTGAGTGCTTCTACTACAAAGGGACTGGTCCCTGGAAGCGGAACTACCCCAAGTATTTGGCGGATAAGAAGGATGTCAAGGTGAACAAAGGTATATTCGATATACATGTTATTGATGTGTACCTTACTATTTCTCGTCGTAGTGCCTGGGTATTTGATACTGGTTCGGTTGCTCATATTTGTAACTCAAAACAGGGACTACAGATTAAACGAACATTGGCTAAGGACGAGGTGACGATGCGCGTTGGAAATGGTTCCAAGGTTGATGTGATCGCCGTCGGCACGCTACCTCTACATCTACCTTCGTGACTAGTTTTAGACCTGAATAATTTTTATTTGGTTGAAAGTGCGTTATATCGACTAGAGGGGGGTGAATAGGCGATTTTTATGAATTCTTCACTGAGGAATTTGCTGTTGAGGAAATTCCTAAATGAATAACTACTCACAGCGGAATAAGTACTCAAATGTAAACATAGCAGAACACAAGCATGGTCATCATAATGGAATGAAGACAAGCACAGAGTACAGAAATCGTAACATAGGATAACACAGAAAGAAGATGGACAGACTGAAGAAATTGAACTGAGGAAATTGAGAAAGTCTTCAGTCAAAGTCTTCAAACAGATATGAACAAGCACACAACAACATAAATGAGGAAATGAAAGAGTTGAGGAAATAGAACCAGTATGGTTGGAGCGGCTGAGTATTTAAACTCGAGGACACCCAGTCCCGGACACACAGTCCTCACAGTATTCTCCTTGAGCTAAGGTCACACAGACCTCGCCCAATCACTCGTGGTAAGTCTTCAGGTGAATTCCAAACCTTCACAGACTAGGTCACTCGGCGATCCACAATTCCTCTTGGAAGCTCTAGACCATGAGGCCTAACCGTCTGGAAGAAGCACAGTCTTCAAAGGTAACAAGCCTTGGATCCACGCAGGATCAATCTCTTCAGTGATGCTCAATCACTTTGGGTTTGTAGGTGTTGGGTTTGGGTTTTCCTCACTTTATGATTTTCGCTCAAAATCCTCGGAGGATGGGATGCTCTCAAATGACAAGTGTCAGTTTCTCTCAGAGCAGCCAACCAGCTAGTGGTTGTAGGGGGCGGCTATTTATAGCCTAGGGAGCAGCCCGACATGATAATACATAAATGGCCTTCAATGATATGACCGTTAGGTGGGTAGATATTTTGGGACAGCTGGCGCATAGCACAGCAACAGTCGGAATTTTGATTCTCAAATTCCTCAGGGCTATCATGTTCCTCACTGTGTAGGCAATCCGCACTGGCGAATTCCTAACTCGTGAGTCAGAACAAATTCCTTAGAGACCAGAAGAACTTCGTCTCTGTCACTAAAGAATATGACTAAACTGTATGAGATTTCCAATGGCTTCACTCGAAGGGATTGGTAGGTGTAGGATTTTGAGTTGAGCATCACTTGGAAATTTTTCCTTAGTATTTCCTCGACCCCCTTTAATAGTACAGTGTTTCCTATGACTCAAGAAAGAGAAAATGAAACTACGAAAACAAAAGTCTTCACGCTTCATGTTCCTCAAACGATTACCAAGTCTTCGAGGTCACACCAATTTCTTCACTTTCAAAGTCTTCATAAAGTCTTCAGAGATCCAAAGTCTTCAGTTGAAGAACTTCATTTTTAGGGGTCGACTTTCTCTCTAAATATCAAACTCCTCATAGACTTATAGACCTGTGTACACTCACAAACGCATCAGTCCCTTAACCTATAAGTCTTCAATACACCAAAATCACTAAGGGGCACTAGATGCACTTACAATCTCCCCCTTTTTGGTGATTGATGACAATATAGGTTAAGTTTTCAACGGGGGATAAATATATGAAGTGTAAGTACTGATGTTGAGGAATTTGATTGCAAGATATAGAAGTACTCTCCCTGAAGATGTGCATAGTGAGGAATTTGATTTTGAAGCACTGCACACTTGAAGAGTATAATCATGGAGATCTCCCCCTATATCTTGTAATTCATGCACGCATTTGACATATAATATGAAGAATTTGAAATACATGATGAAATATGGTGACTGATGTAATTCAACATGCGTGCATTAACATTAATGAGGAATAAGCATGCAGAAAAACTCAGCAAAAGTATCAGGCCACCATAGAGTTTAAGATTACAACTCGATCCAGCAAAGTCATCAAAAGAACAAGAGTTGTAACTTAGAAAAAACGCCCATATAAGATAGACCCGCTTGAAGACTAACTCAAATTTCTCCCCCTTTGTCATCGAATGAGCAAAAGGGTTGAAAATGAGGACTAATGCCCCTGAAGAATATCATGATGATGGAGGAGCGCGAGCGTTGTCAGGGTCTTGAGTCGATGTAGGGTCTGCCACAGTGTGTTCCAAGTCTTCAAACTCGTCCGTGTCGCGCGATGAAGAATATGAGCTGGCGACCAAGGAAGGAACCTTGACCTTTTTGAATTTCTTCGGTGGAGGAGCAGATCAGTCAAAATCTTCCTTGAAGCCCATTTGCTTCAGATCTTCTTCACCATAGAGATGTGACAGAATAGCCCAGGTGCGATCAAAAACTTCATGGAGGTAGTAATGGTTTTTCTTCACTGCATTATGTGTAGAGGTCATGTTGTGAAGAATAGAGCCAAACTGACGCTTAACCCATTTGTGGTTTTGATCCACCTTCTGGTGAAGACTTAGAAGCAGCTCACGGTCGGTCATCACACGAGGAGCAGTGGCTTGAGGATTTGGCTTGGATGCATTGGCAGCAGAATCATGAGTGGCAGAGTCATCATTAGTGGAACAAGATGCAGCTTTGCGGAACTAACCATCCAATGGACGAATACCCTCATTGATAACAGCTGGTGCCTTGCCCTTTTAATCAGCTGAGGAATATGTCCGCTTGAGGACTTCAATCGGGGGCAAATAGCTGAGGTGATTCTGAAAGTCAGCCTTGTAGTTGAGTGAAGACCTTGTTCTGAGGAATCTCATGATCGACGGCGTGTAAGGCTTTAGCTCAAATGGTGAAAGTGCAACATTCGCCAGAGTCCTCATGAAGAAATCATGATAATTTATGGGGATGCCATGCATGATGTTGAATAGCATATTCTTCATCATCCCAATAATTTCCTCATCGGATGAGTCATGGCCTTTGATAGGACTGATAGTCTTCGTCAGAATGCGATAGACGGTTCTTGGTACATACAGCAATTCCTTCGCGAGGAATTTGGTCCTTGGGGCTTGACCAGGCTTCAGAGGCTTCATGAGCACTTGCACGTAATGAGCAGTGAGTTCAAGCTCATCATACAGCCAACGAGCACCATCAGGTGGAGAACTGATTGGTGGGGCTCGAAGCAATTCAGAGGCCGGTGACTTGTAGTGAGTGTTTTCGGTCATCCAGTCCAACATCCAAGAGTTAACATCATCAGCCTCACCTGTGATATGCAGCGTGGCGTAGAAATGAAGAATGATCTCTTCATTCCAGTCAACTATGTCTGAGTAAAAGTTGAGCAAGCCTGCATCGTGAAGCATACTGAGGACTTGAGAGAAGCAAGACATCGATTCCATGTCCACGTGAGGAATATGCTCGTGGTCGAAGACTTTGTCCTTATTGAACAGCAGTGAAGAATAGAAGTTGGCCTGGCTGGCAGTCCAGAAACGCTTCCTTCTAAGACGAGCATTGTCATAAGGGTTGAAGTCAGTGAAGAACACAAGCTCGCCGAAGAAATCATCAGCCTTGAATTTTTTCTTCTTTGAGAAGGGATCCTTTGGCTTGGGCTGAGGAGTGTCAGTCAATTGCATCACCACCTCAGGAATCACAATCTCAGGATCCACAGACTGAGGAATTTCAGGCTCTTCTTCAGCTTCAGCCTGGGTCTTCAATTCTTCATTTACATTTTGTTCAGCACTACTGGCTGGAATTTCTTCATGGACAGACGGGGTTGCATGAGGTTCTTCAGATCCCATTTGTACTTCAGTAGCAGCTGGGGACTGAGGAATTGCTTGGAGTGGAGTGAACATTGGAGAGTTGGGGTGCAGACTTTCCCAAAAGTCATCATTCAGCATAGGAGTGGTACAGCCAATGTCCACATCCTCATCTTCCATTTCTTCAACGCCTGCCTCTTCAGCAGTGAACTGAGGCATGGGCGAGGAGACGACTGGGTTGAAGGGATTGCATCCACTTCAATTTCTTCATCCAACTGCTCTGACGAAGCAGCAGAAGTATTTTCTTCATCAGATTTGCTAGGAATCACATAATCTTCACCAAAAGGAACAAGGTCCTTTGATGGCATGAATGAGACAGGAACGGCATCAATTGGGTTGTCAATTGAGCTAGTCAGAGGCTTCATCTTCTTCGGAGCTGAAGAATTTGATGAAGTTGATGCCTTCCTTTTCTTCACAGCTGCACGCTCTGCAGCCTTGGTCTTCTTCGCATCTGATGCAGATGGAAGGATTGGAGTTGGTGTAGGCGTAGGAGGTGCAGAGGAATTTGGTTTAGTTTCTTCAGGTGCAACTAATGCAGTTGCCCTGACTTCTTCACTTTCTTCAGGCACACCACTTGTGGATGCCCTGGCAATATTTTCAGTGGCTGGAATGGAGTCATCAGCCCTGGTACTCTCATTTTATCCAACAGCCTGATTGTCATCAGCGGTGCTGGCATGTTCTTCAGTGGGCTGAGCAGATGCTTCAGCTGGTGTAACTTCAATGTGCACAGGAGGAGCAGCACTTGAAGTGAAAGTCTTCGTCAGTTTGACGAACTGGACCTTGGCGCCCTTCCAATCAGCATAGTAGCGATTTAATTCATCACTTAGTTGCTTGATCTTAGCTTGCAAAGCAACAAGTTGATCAGGAGTGAGAGTGAGGACGTTGTCCTTGAGGTAGCGCTGCTTCTTGTACTGCACTTTCTTCAGCCTTTTGCCTTCATCAAATTTCCACTTTTCTTCCTCAATGAAGGCAGTCAGAACATGACTTTGACCAGGAGTGATGTTCATCTCCGGCAAAGGTGTGCTAGGGTCCTTGCGCCATAGGTCAATCAAGTCGAGGATCAACTTTGGATCCAATAGCAGTGGCACATTGCTGCCTTTGGCTCTAGCGGCCCTGGCCTGCCTGTCTCTGATGATTTCGGCAAGTTCTTCATCATCAGCCTCATCGTCATCAGAGGGCACTTGGAAGGCGACCTGCTTGTGAGGACTTGGTCGAAGGCCTCGTCCAGCAGTTGCCTTTTTCTTCAGCAGAGAGGGGCCAGCTAAGGAATTTGGTGCAGCTGAGGAACTTGCAGATGCTCCTGAGGCAATTGAGATGCCTGCAGTCCTTTGGCACGTGGCGAG